>OZ038435.1:12735609-13065905 GCA_964036275.1 Litoditis marina | reverse complement strand
CTTCTTAGAGATACCTTCTCTTTCTCTTCCACTAATCACGTGGCAAAATGTGTATTTCTGCTCATGTAAAGTTAAATAAAATAAAAGTTGCAATCTCCTTAAAGGCACTCCAGCCCTCAGGTATTCTCTCAACTCGGGTAATTGACTGATGAGCGTGAGTGCGCGTGAGTGAATGGTGTTCCAGTCACGCGTGGTAGATTGAAGAATTATATTCTTCTTAGAGATACCTTCTCTTTCTCTTCCACTAATCACGTGGCAAAATGTGTATTTCTGCTCATGTAAAGTTAAATAAAATAAAAGTTGCAATCTCCTTAAAGGCACTCCAGCCCTCAGGTATTCTCTCAACTCGGGTAATTGACTGATGAGCGTGAGTGCGCGTGAGTGAATGGTGTTCCAGTCACGCGTGGTAGATTGAAGAATTATATTCTTCTTAGAGATACCTTCTCTTTCTCTTCCACTAATCACGTGGCAAAATGTGTATTTCTGCTCATGTAAAGTTAAATAAAATAAAAGTTGAAATCTCCTTAAAGGCACTCCAGCCCTCAGGTATTCTCTCAACTCGGGTAATTGACTGATGAGCGTGAGTGCGCGTGAGTGAATGGTGTTCCAGTCACGCGTGGTAGATTGAAGAATTATATTCTTCTTAGAGATACCTTCTCTTTCTCTTCCACTAATCACGTGGCAAAATGTGTATTTCTGCTCATGTAAAGTTAAATAAAATAAAAGTTGAAATCTCCTTAAAGGCACTCCAGCCCTCAGGTATTCTCTCAACTCGGGTAATTGACTGATGAGCGTGAGTGCGCGTGAGTGAATGGTGTTCCAGTCACGCGTGGTAGATTGAAGAATTATATTCTTCTTAGAGATACCTTCTCTTTCTCTTCCACTAATCACGTGGCAAAATGTGTATTTCTGCTCATGTAAAGTTAAATAAAATAAAAGTTGAAATCTCCTTAAAGGCACTCCAGCCCTCAGGTATTCTCTCAACTCGGGTAATTGACTGATGAGCGTGAGTGCGCGTGAGTGAATGGTGTTCCAGTCACGCGTGGTAGATTGAAGAATTATATTCTTCTTAGAGATACCTTCTCTTTCTCTTCCACTAATCACGTGGCAAAATGTGTATTTCTGCTCATGTAAAGTTAAATAAAATAAAAGTTGCAATCTCCTTAAAGGCACTCCAGCCCTCAGGTATTCTCTCAACTCGGGTAATTGACTGATGAGCGTGAGTGCGCGTGAGTGAATGGTGTTCCAGTCACGCGTGGTAGATTGAAGAATTATATTCTTCTTAGAGATACCTTCTCTTTCTCTTCCACTAATCACGTGGCAAAATGTGTATTTCTGCTCATGTAAAGTTAAATAAAATAAAAGTTGCAATCTCCTTAAAGGCACTCCAGCCCTCAGGTATTCTCTCAACTCGGGTAATTGACTGATGAGCGTGAGTGCGCGTGAGTGAATGGTGTTCCAGTCACGCGTGGTAGATTGAAGAATTATATTCTTCTTAGAGATACCTTCTCTTTCTCTTCCACTAATCACGTGGCAAAATGTGTATTTCTGCTCATGTAAAGTTAAATAAAATAAAAGTTGCAATCTCCTTAAAGGCACTCCAGCCCTCAGGTATTCTCTCAACTCGGGTAATTGACTGATGAGCGTGAGTGCGCGTGAGTGAATGGTGTTCCAGTCACGCGTGGTAGATTGAAGAATTATATTCTTCTTAGAGATACCTTCTCTTTCTCTTCCACTAATCACGTGGCAAAATGTGTATTTCTGCTCATGTAAAGTTAAATAAAATAAAAGTTGCAATCTCCTTAAAGGCACTCCAGCCCTCAGGTATTCTCTCAACTCGGGTAATTGACTGATGAGCGTGAGTGCGCGTGAGTGAATGGTGTTCCAGTCACGCGTGGTAGATTGAAGAATTATATTCTTCTTAGAGATACCTTCTCTTTCTCTTCCACTAATCACGTGGCAAAATGTGTATTTCTGCTCATGTAAAGTTAAATAAAATAAAAGTTGAAATCTCCTTAAAGGCACTCCAGCCCTCAGGTATTCTCTCAACTCGGGTAATTGACTGATGAGCGTGAGTGCGCGTGAGTGAATGGTGTTCCAGTCACGCGTGGTAGATTGAAGAATTATATTCTTCTTAGAGATACCTTCTCTTTCTCTTCCACTAATCACGTGGCAAAATGTGTATTTCTGCTCATGTAAAGTTAAATAAAATAAAAGTTGCAATCTCCTTAAAGGCACTCCAGCCCTCAGGTATTCTCTCAACTCGGGTAATTGACTGATGAGCGTGAGTGCGCGTGAGTGAATGGTGTTCCAGTCACGCGTGGTAGATTGAAGAATTATATTCTTCTTAGAGATACCTTCTCTTTCTCTTCCACTAATCACGTGGCAAAATGTGTATTTCTGCTCATGTAAAGTTAAATAAAATAAAAGTTGCAATCTCCTTAAAGGCACTCCAGCCCTCAGGTATTCTCTCAACTCGGGTAATTGACTGATGAGCGTGAGTGCGCGTGAGTGAATGGTGTTCCAGTCACGCGTGGTAGATTGAAGAATTATATTCTTCTTAGAGATACCTTCTCTTTCTCTTCCACTAATCACGTGGCAAAATGTGTATTTCTGCTCATGTAAAGTTAAATAAAATAAAAGTTGAAATCTCCTTAAAGGCACTCCAGCCCTCAGGTATTCTCTCAACTCGGGTAATTGACTGATGAGCGTGAGTGCGCGTGAGTGAATGGTGTTCCAGTCACGCGTGGTAGATTGAAGAATTATATTCTTCTTAGAGATACCTTCTCTTTCTCTTCCACTAATCACGTGGCAAAATGTGTATTTCTGCTCATGTAAAGTTAAATAAAATAAAAGTTGCAATCTCCTTAAAGGCACTCCAGCCCTCAGGTATTCTCTCAACTCGGGTGATTGACTGATGAGCGTGAGTGCGCGTGAGTGAATGGTGTTCCAGTCACGCGTGGTAGATTGAAGAATTATATTCTTCTTAGAGATACCTTCTCTTTCTCTTCCACTAATCACGTGGCAAAATGTGTATTTCTGCTCATGTAAAGTTAAATAAAATAAAAGTTGCAATCTCCTTAAAGGCACTCCAGCCCTCAGGTATTCTCTCAACTCGGGTAATTGACTGATGAGCGTGAGTGCGCGTGAGTGAATGGTGTTCCAGTCACGCGTGGTAGATTGAAGAATTATATTCTTCTTAGAGATACCTTCTCTTTCTCTTCCACTAATCACGTGGCAAAATGTGTATTTCTGCTCATGTAAAGTTAAATAAAATAAAAGTTGCAATCTCCTTAAAGGCACTCCAGCCCTCAGGTATTCTCTCAACTCGGGTAATTGACTGATGAGCGTGAGTGCGCGTGAGTGAATGGTGTTCCAGTCACGCGTGGTAGATTGAAGAATTATATTCTTCTTAGAGATACCTTCTCTTTCTCTTCCACTAATCACGTGGCAAAATGTGTATTTCTGCTCATGTAAAGTTAAATAAAATAAAAGTTGCAATCTCCTTAAAGGCACTCCAGCCCTCAGGTATTCTCTCAACTCGGGTAATTGACTGATGAGCGTGAGTGCGCGTGAGTGAATGGTGTTCCAGTCACGCGTGGTAGATTGAAGAATTATATTCTTCTTAGAGATACCTTCTCTTTCTCTTCCACTAATCACGTGGCAAAATGTGTATTT
Source organism: Litoditis marina (assembly GCA_964036275.1). Classification (NCBI taxonomy): domain Eukaryota; kingdom Metazoa; phylum Nematoda; class Chromadorea; order Rhabditida; family Rhabditidae; genus Litoditis; species Litoditis marina. The sequence continues at coordinate 13,062,227 of OZ038435.1, read as the reverse complement.
CTGCTCATGTAAAGTTAAATAAAATAAAAGTTGCAATCTCCTTAAAGGCACTCCAGCCCTCAGGTATTCTCTCAACTCGGGTAATTGACTGATGAGCGTGAGTGCGCGTGAGTGAATGGTGTTCCAGTCACGCGTGGTAGATTGAAGAATTATATTCTTCTTAGAGATACCTTCTCTTTCTCTTCCACTAATCACGTGGCAAAATGTGTATTTCTGCTCATGTAAAGTTAAATAAAATAAAAGTTGCAATCTCCTTAAAGGCACTCCAGCCCTCAGGTATTCTCTCAACTCGGGTAATTGACTGATGAGCGTGAGGGCGCGTGACTGAATGTGTTTCAGTCACGCGAGGTGCTTCATTTCGTTGTTTGATGAGAATGAAATATATGGGGGCAGCACACGCAACCAGCCGTTCAGGGTAAACACGGCACACGCAAGTATTAATGACAACCCCACTTCTACTGACAACCGATATCCTAGAAACGGGTCAAAGGAGTACGGTAGGTTTTGCGAAGGGTACTGTACCGATATCCTGCAATGGGTTACGGTAGGTTTTCAGGTTGGATTTGAGATACGGTGGGTTTTGCGAGGGGTACTGTACCGATATACTAGAATAGGATACGGTAGTTCATTCGAAAAGGGTACTGTATCGGTATTATATTGGAGTATGCTGTAGTTTTGGGGAATGGGTATTAAGTATAGTCGCTAACTTGTGAGCGGGCCAAAAATTCGGTGTACCTCATTTTGTGCTGTGTCCTCTAGCTGTGAAGAGCGTTCAGGTCAATGACAGCCACTTCTACTCTGGAATTTGGCGGCGACTCGCCGGCGGGGCCGAGCGGTCGCCGGGATACCGCCGGCGAGTCGCCGGCGATACATTGAGGTCGCCGGCGGGTCGCCACTTGAACCAAAGCTCCGAAGTTGTCGCCGGCGAGTCGCCAAACAATTCGCATTGTCCCTGGGGTCGCCGGCAAGTCGCCGAAGCCGAAAATATTTTTCCATCGAGAAAACCCAGAAAAAGTTTGAGTGCATTTTGTGGGTAAACTCCAACGGCTATGACAAAAATGATACCGAAAGACTTCTTTTTCTTGTATAACTCATACGAACCGTAAAAAATGAACAGAGCTTGTCGCCGGCGAGTCGCCACTCATTTCGATATGTTCCTCATATCGCCGGCGAGTCGCCGAACTTGGAAACCTTTGATAACACCAAGATTTTTATTCCACTTTGTTGTGAGGTATAAACATGTGCGAGAGTGAAAAATGCGATTTGTGCGTCTTCAATAGGGATTTTGAGAAGAAGTTTGGAAACTATCGCCGGCGACTCGCCAAGTAGCGTGATTCGATAGCTAATTAGTTGAAGCACGATTAAAAGGGAGTTTTGATCTAACCATGCTTGATAACAACTAGTATAATGTCATACATTGAGTGAGATGGAATGCTTACATAAACTTTACATCTCACTCAAATTAAGACTAGAACTTATGAGATTGCATTAGAGATCTACCGGTGTAGTGCGTTTGGAACTTATCAGAGCAGCTGTTTAGCTATACATCCATTATAAACTAAAATTCAAGTAGAGAGGTACTATTTGTTATTATTCAAAGTCTTATACATCTGTTACGGAACATACTCCCCAGTTTGGCCAAAACATATCCCTTTAGGAAAAGAAATAAGATTTTGAAGACAGTTCATTGCTATCGTGATATAATCAAAAAACAGACTTTGATTTTATTCGCAATAGAATCATTACAGTTTATTTGCAATCATTAGTTAGTCCGACCATTAGTTTGAATGCGCTGGGTGCGCAATACTAAGCTCTTCGCTGCGCTTCTCAGAGCGTAGCGGGATGGCCGAGAGGATGTGTGCGCCGCAGTACGCCGAAGGTTGTGGGTTCGATTCCGGAGAGTGACAAATGGATGTTTAATTAAGACTATAATTGTTAAATCACGTGAATATGGTTCTCGGCTCGTTAACGCGCTAATTCACTTTTGAAAAAATATTTTCTGTCACAGAAAGATCAATGCTAAAAAGCGAAAGAATCATATAAGGTAATTGGCGACTCGCCGGCGACCCGAAAAGCGGCGACTCGCCATCAACCCCTTCCGGCGACATCGCCGGCGACCTCGCCGGCGACCCGTCACCGAATTCCATAGTACTGACAACCGATATCTTAGATTGGGGTACGGTAGGTATTTGGGGGGGGGGGTTGGGGGGGGGGGGTAGGGTTACTGTACCTGTCGCCTAGAATGAGAATAGTACTGTAGGTTTTTGGAGAAGGGTCACTGTACCGGCATCGATGGTAGGCATACGGTAGTTTGTACAAAATCAGTATTCTAGAACGGCAGTATATTCATTACGGTATAGATGATGAGGTTGCCTTTCGAAATGGAAAAGATTACGGTATACTAGTTTTATGCTGTGCGATAGTTCTGAACACATCTTGAAGTAATGACAACCACTTCTACTGACCACCGATGGCGTGCGGTAGAATTTGAGGTGGGGGTACTGTACCGATACCTTGCGCATGCATACGGTATTCCATTGAAAAAGGGGTCCAGATTGATTGCGGTGAATCTCATACTGTGCTGTGTGCAATTGTTCCCAGCAGGCTGTCTTTGGTTAGGCGTTGTGTTCGAGAGTTCGAGAGTGTGGCCGTATTCACCAATCCTCGGGACGCTGAAATACCTTCCCGCGGGAAGTTAGAGCACGAAAATAGCGTGCTGGTGAGGAGGGTCCAGAGGCGCGGGAAGCTTTTTTACCTTCCCGGGATCTTGGTGAATACGGCCACAGCAGTTGGAACGTGGTACAATCGTTATGTATCATGTGAAAAGTTCTCTCTTTCTCTATCTCTCTCTCTCTTTCTCTCTCTTTCTCTCTCTTTCTCTCTCCAAAATGATTGATATATGTTCTACTTCCTTGTCCGACACATATTCAACGAAATATCTTGTGACTAACGGGATTTCCTTAAAGAAACCGTTCCGCTATGATTTATGTTTCACGAAAAATTTAAAAAGCTCAAAAAAGATTCCTAATGTCTTCCCATATACCACGAAAAAACTTTCTGATTGAAAATTTGTAAAATTTGCATAACATGAAGCAATAAAGAAGGGGACATGAACACTTTCACTGTGACGCAACTTGACTTGGTTTATTTACATCCAGATTTATTTCCATTTTTTAGTCCCTAAATGTCCCAACAACTCCCAATAACTGTAAATAAACACTAAAAATCGCTCAAAACAGAACACTTATTGCTAGCTGGTTGTTCTTTGCTGCCAGCCGTAGCTTGAGACCGAGCAGTGTTCTAGCTGTCACCCAGTTGGGGAAGTCGTCAATAGGGATGTAGTTTCGAATTGTTTTATTGACTTTCTTTAGTTTGATGTGGTCGCTGTTTAGGTAATATGCGGAAACTTCTGATGTGTCTGCGGATTCAACCATAAGTCAAATTGTTCACCTATTTTTGAGTTTAGGGTTTTATCTGTTTGGCTCAACTTGAAAATTTCAGTTCGATCGTTCGGATGAAGTAATGACTTACTGAAATCTCTTCCAGCCTTGTATTGCATTTCAAACTACAAAAACATAAATATTATTTGATCTTCATTAATTTGATTATGGAGAATTTACAAACAACACCGGATAAAGTTGAGAATAAGTGAAACACAGGAGGCAGAAAATACATTGAAACTATTAAAAAGAAAATGAACGGGGATCGTATGAAATGTTCTGTTTTTGCTGCAAATTTTCTAGAAAACTACTGTATCTCTCACTATTTCTGTGTTCTCAAAGCTGAGGCTAGAGAACGACTAGAGAGAACTATAAACGAGAGACGCAGGCTTTAACAAAAACAGAACAAATCGTGTTTGGAAGTAGAGACTATACCCGATATAATGTAGATATTATTATTCTATTTTCAATAGATATTCATGGCGAAGGAATACAAAAGTTATGGATTTGCAATAAAAACGCTAAATGACGATAAAAACAGGCAAAAATCACACCTAAAAGTCGGAAAGACGGGATAAAATTATGAAAATCGGCCAATTTTCGGGCCGAATCGGGCAAAACCGGGCTAAAATGTACCGGGAAACGATAAAAGACACACATTTCGATTGAAAAACATATGGGAATCTGATAATTAGCATCTGGTGGCAAGAACAAAAGTCAATATTAGATATGATCTACCTACAATCTCCAATGTTGAGCTGAGCCACAAATCACACAGCAACTATACTTGTTACAATCGAACCATGACAAACTACTGCGATGAAGATAGGTATCGAATGAATCAAAGAGTATCGATTGACTACAAGAATTATCGATTGATCGTGATCTACACCTTGACGAGAACCTTCTGACATTTGCCCCGAATGGCCCAGTGGAATTGGTTGAAATCCGTCTTTGTCCACATTTCCGTATCGGTGGGGGCGCCGTTCACACGTTCCGTCACACTGCAAATGAGAATGAAATGATTAAAAGTATGAGAGAGAGAGAGAGAGAGAGAGAGAGAGAGAGAGAGAGAGAGAGAGAGAGAGAGAGAGGTTGTACTACCGTATATACTAAAATAACGATCAACTATTGATCGTCAATTTAGCAGTCACGAAATCCATTTAGTTGAACTCTTTGCTTGTATCACATCAAGTCTTTACAAAAATTGAATGATTTTTTTTTGAAAAACTATGTCAATAAGGAAAAAAAATCAATAAGTTTCTAGTAAACCAAGAACTGACAACGTTCCTCCCATCATGTTCAAATGTTCACCAGCTGTCAGCTAGATATTGGCACATCCACATCATTACCTTTATTCAGAACAAAACTAGAACTCATTTTTCAAAAAGTAAACCGTTTCACTAATGGGCCTATTCTCTAATATCTATTTTCCAACACTGCTCCTTGCGAGTTTGAATATACCAATATAACCGAATTGTGAAACGTGCCGAATCTCGCGTCCCATGTCGGAGAGACAGAGGACTTTTCCCCGTCCGCCACTCTTCTCCGCGGTACGGTTAGACTCGAAACACAACTCGATGTCGCCTCTGGAAGGATTATTATTAACTTTCTATTATTAATAACTTATTATTATTATTACTATCATTTTACTATTATTACAACATGAAAATTACAGTCACGACCGCCGCAAATATGAATACTACACCAATAACTAAGAAAATGAACTTTTCGATAAAGAAAGGGCCTATTAGTTCATGTGTAGAGCAAAATATCGACGACAGAGATATTAAGATAGTGACATATAGAGCAAGTAAGACAGTGAGAGAAATAGACAGTGAGTGAGATAGAAAGAGAGAGAGAGAGAGCAAGAGAGAAGTCCAGAGAGAACAAAGAAGAGAGAGAGAGAGAGAGAGAGAGAGAGAGAGAGAGGGAAATAGGCAACGAACGAGGGATACAGAAAAAAAGAGAGACTCTCCAACTAACCGTCGTTTATGGTACGACATTGTGAGATCCAGATCGAGTGCCATTTTCATGAGCATCGACACGCATTGGCCGTCGTTCAACGAGAAGGCGGAGCCGTGGGAAGAAGAAGACGTCGAGGTGGCACTGGAATGGAGAGAACTACATCAAACTACAGACTACAAGGGAATGGAAATAGTAGAAGAGAACGCAACCATGTACAATTGAGTGTTGATAGTACCTTTTTGAGTCTAAGACTCTGATCAGTCAGAATGAAATGAAATAAGTTGAACTCTACTTTTCAACTTATTTCCTTTCATTCTGACTGATTCATAGTTTTTTAAGCAAAGCAGTTAGTTGTCATCAACTACGATCACAAACTAGTGAGGTAGACCATTCTTCCAAAAGAAACTCGTTTCTCCAGTTGAATACGTGAATCTTCACGATTTTGCATGGAAATTAGACCACTTTGCCCTATGGTGGCGAAAAGCTAGCCAGTTTTTCGATTTATCTTCAAGAATGGTTTCGAGAACATTTTTAAAACGAAAAGAAACTTGAAACTAACAGCATGGCGTTCCACATCAGCGGGTTGGCTGCCATATTCATGAAGGCGTTCAGTTGATTGGTGGAGGAGACCGAGGGACTGCCTCCACTCGTCTCGGCGGTAGGCGAACCAGACACCGCCCGCTCCACCTCGGCGGTTGCGGAAGCAGAAGAAGAACCCGGCTGCAATGAGGAGATTGGAAAACCGATTAGATAACTACATATTTATGATAAATTGGGCTTATTGATGATTCATTATTGCCGAAACACTCGGAAAACCCGGTTGTCACCAACGTTCAGCGAAAATGCCGAGAAAACTTGTGAACGGCCTCGCTCTCCGCCAAATTTGCATATTTTTCAATGCAAACCACGGAGCAAGAAGTCCTTACATAGGTGAAAAGTCACGGGCCTAAAAGGTTCCTTTTAGGCCTGCGATTTCTGTAGCCGAAATCACCTTATTAGGGCTTACTGAGGGCGTATAGGGTAACATTTTCTATCTCAAATACTGGATTACATATGTTTGTCTTGCTCACCCTAGTGTATATACTCAAGAAATGTGAAAAAACATAGATTAGTGCAACATAGTTAACGTTAAAGTTAAAGTTATCGAAATCGCGGCCCTTTTAGGGCCTTATGGGCCCGCGTTTGCAAAATTACCCGAAATTCCCCTTCTAGGGGCTAATAGTCCCTTGACTTTTCACCTGAGAACCCGCGATCCCTATCATTTCCATTTTCTCACTCAAAATACTTCTATTTCCATTTGAATTGCGTTACCGCTAACGAAAGGTTTCGGAATCGCGGACCAACCTCATTCCCGTGTTCCACCGGCTCCTCTTCGGCCGGCGCCGTTTCTTGACTGTTGAACCCGGCCGAAATATTGATCACCTCGTTCGATTTCGGCAGATTTTCCAGGAAATTCAGAGCCGAGTTGTTCATCTGCAAGGGGGGGATTTCACAAATATATCACTATTACTGTGGAAGAACATATAGCTGACAGCCGTTCTGACAGCAGTAACAGATAAACAATACATATAAATGAATAAATAACAACACTATAAAACTAGCTAACCGTAGGCATCTTGACCCCCTGTGCTACTCGAAACGCGCTCTGTTAGTTACGAATTCGCGTTTGGTCGAAACTGTATTGCAACAAATCTAGAGATATAGTGTGCCCATAGGTAAAAAAAAGGGGTCCAACCGGGCTTTTCAAAAGTGAAGGGGGTCAGATCGCTCTTGTTGCAAAAGTGATGGGGAAGACTGCAGCATCCATTGGCTGGTCTGAGACCAGCCAATGGATGCTGCACTCTCTCCCCATCGCGCAGCGAAAGTGAAGGAGGTCATTTGCTAACTCTTGTCAAAAAGTGAAGGTAGTACCATCTCAGGATGGCACCTTTTTACCTATGGTGTGCGCCGAAGAGACGTCAGACGACGAGAGGGCAAATCAATATATATGACAGCCACGCTGTATAAACAGTAATTTACTGTTTCGCAACGACGCTTGTTCGGAGTACGTACTTTATATGTAGATCAATAAATAAATATTAAATAAAATCCCTATAAAATAGCTAACCGCCGGCATCTTGACCCCCTGGGCGGCGTTCTGCAGTTGTTGAATGGCCATGGCTACCGTATCCTGGTGGGCGCCTCCGTTCATGTTCTGTTGATTGCCGCCGGCACGGGCTCGTTTCACGTACGGCTGGGTGGGCGTCTGGAAAGAGTTATACTATAATAGAAAGAGTTACATCAATATATGTATTATGTGTAATAAAAACTATACCGAAATCTCGTACCGAAATCAACCAAGGAAAGCAAAACATTCTTTTCACGACCTGGCAGCCTGGCACCAACCAGGTTGCAATTTGCTACCACTATCAATCTCTGTTTCTCTGACAACACGCATACACCAGCAAGGTTGTCCGAATAGTCAGAAAACTTCGAAAAACGGACTACTTTTTGGTCGAAAGGATGAAAACCGGTCTACTTTTGATGAAAAATCCTAAATTTTCTCGTGTTTACACTTGAAAACGGACCACTTTTTGTCACTTAGTCAGACCTTACTGGCGTATGACAACACGTGTCACGTGTTCAATAGTAGGAACTGTTTTGTAACAACTTCACAGGAGAATATCGTCCATCCAATTCCACAACTCATTCCACCTTACCTCGCAATCGCAACACCCAATAATCCTACCAATTACCGTATTCCCCCTCCTCTTCCCTCCACCGTCAGCACACTACCAAACATAGGTGGGGCGACTTTGTTGTGCACAGAAATTTTTTGAAAATCCGGTGATTCAGCTGAGAGAAAAACAAGAAAATGGTTCAAAACATGGTTAAAAGTTGCCGTTATCGGGCCAATTTTCACTAGTCTTGGAATTCAGGTTGTTCAAATTCGAGAATCCCATGAAAAACGGGTAATAAAGGTCGATAACCAACAATCTCTCCTCGCGTATGCTACCAAATCCACCACAGCTTTTTCGCCAAAATTCGTCTATTTATGAGGGGAAAATCATGCATTTCCCGGAATCTCCAATGAAAACCGGACCCTGTTTCCTACCTGTTCCTTCTTCTCCACGGTAACCGTGACAATCCTTCTCTTCTTCCTGCTGTTAGTCTCGTCCAGCTGGTCCTGATGGTATGCCGTCATGTGACCCCACATACTCTTCGTACTGCTATCGGCCCTCTTGAGGACCCTCCAACAATGGAGACATTCCACGTTCTGCGCCTCGTTCAGTAGGCGGTAGTGGTCCCAGATCTCAGAAGATTTCTTGTTGTTCTTGCCCTGTTTGGCGGGCGGACGCGGCTGCGGGGCGGCCGGCGGCGCGGGGTCGCCGCCGCTGGTGGACGGCAGGTAGCCGGCGTCGGCGACCAGACTGATCGCCGCCTCCATTTGACGGTCAGATAGGTCCATTGGGAGTCTGGAGGGGGTAGTTGTGAGGAGATAGAAGGGGAGATACAGCGAATTTGTGAGAGAGAGAGGGGGATAAGGAAAAAGAGTAAGAAAAAAATAAGAGGTAGAGATCTTACGATCAATAGCGATAAAATTCAGAGAGTGAGCTTGCACGGGCGTTATTGGAAAACGGGGTGGCAATATCGTCATTTAGGTGCAAAACAGGGGCATATAATTGATACAAACGCGTTATTTGTGCGGCGGTTGAAAAACTAACATCATATCGAAATTGGGCATGTCTTGGACTAAAAAAAACTAAGAATAAAGTGATTAGAATGACAAAAAACATGTCGGTCGCCGTTTTCAGATAAAATAGCTTTCACGCTCGCTAAAAAGAACATCTAATAATAAGAATAATAATAACATCTATTTGTTTATTTTGTTGAAAGAGCGTATTAGAGTCGCATTCGCGAAAAAAACAGACTTTCAAAATATATATTGGGTTTGGATCCTCGACAACTATCGAACTTTAGGACCGAATTTTTACTTTGTTCAAACTTGAATTTTGAAAAATCCAAACTAGACTCAATACTCGTTGTGTAACGGTTTTTCAGATGAAGTTAGTCAAATTTCAATAAAATAGATAAATAATAGAAATATTGTAAAATTGCAAAATAAGTAAATTAGTCGGGAGAAGAAGTGCGTGGTTCAGTTTCGTGTGGCACAGGAGGCGGCCATTTCAAATGCTGCCGGCGGGGAGCAGACGGGCGACGAGAGACAAGGCGAATCGAGGAGGGCCCAGACGGGAGGGGCAGACGAGGGAGCGAGATATCTACGGAGGGCGCAGGCACGGGGGATGGCTAGACGGGGCGAGACAGTGTGGCCGGCGGGGAGACGCAGAAACGGGGGAGGGTTAGACGGGGGAGAGAGTGCGGGGGCGACGGAGGGTGCAGACACGGGTAACCCGCAATCGATAGACGGGGTCCACACAAATAGAATGGATTGAAGGGGGAGAGAAAGGCCGGTTACCCGGGGGGCTCAAGGACGGGGGAATTTAGTCGAACTACCCCCGCAAGGGGGGTATTAGCCTACCTCTCGGTACGGTAGCAATCCCTTAAAAACCTCATGAGAACTTCTCATGAAATTCTATTGATTGCTCTGCTACAACCCTAGGAGTTCATGCGTAGTTCATGAGGTGTTCATGAGATTCTCATGAGAGGTTCTTAAGAGGTTGGAATGATACGCTGCCAGGTACGGTATGTAAATACTCTATTCTAGATAGGGGGGGGGGGGTCCCTTTTCCAAAGCAACCCTATATCGATTTGTAGTTTGATCTTGATTTTCATTCGAATTCTTAAATCATGGCAGGAGCATCGATACCCAACTACAACAATGGTTTGGACATTCCCTAAAGTCTACTCCACTCAATTGTGAATGCTTACAGTACTTTTTCACTCAAAACTATTGTGAACAATCGAAACCGTTCGTATTCAAACCACAGTGACCTTTAAACCCGTAAATGGCACAGCAAAAACCGTTTGATTAAAAAAGCGAGAGAAAGGGTTAAAAGTTCAGTTCGGTAGCATACATCTTTCTCTCCTCGCTAGAAAGTGCATTCTTTTTCTCCAATTCAAACTAACACCCTACTCCCCCCCCCCCCCCTCCAAGAATTTCTTATCATCGCTCACTGTCTGGAGTAACCAACACTTCCAATCTAGTACGATAAACCCTCTTATAAAATATATCAAAAAGTCAATGTTTACATGACAAGTTTATGAAATATGGCTTACCTGTGCTTTGCTAGTTTCGAACCCGTTCAATCAACAGTATCCAAAATGATCTACTCAAAAAAATCAATAACCCGTCCAACCTGAGCTAGCTTCTGGCTGAACCTGGCGAAGACGCCGTCCTGTGTATGGAACTTCTTCAGATGCGTCCGGAGGTTGTTGGGACTTCGGTCGTCGCCGTTCCACGAACAATGAAGGCAGATCACGCCACCGACACCGTCTGGAGGGAAATGGTTTTCATTGATCGCCACAAGTATAGTCACGTTGAATGTCACGTTGAAGGTCACGTTAAAGGTCACGTGTCCTTGTGTGAAACACATCACAGTTTCGGGAAAGGTGTGTTCCATTGCAAAATCAATGCGAAATCGCTTGCTTCCGAGCCTCAATTGATTATTTCGATGTTTTAATATGACGTCATTTACTATCGCAGAACAACACAGCACTCAGACCAAAATTAGTTTTGTTCCACTTCGAAAGCCTGTTTGACACATCAGAAGAGTTCACCCAGAAATGGCGAGGACTATAAGAGGCAGTTCAAAAAGGGTGAATTCTATATCTAACCCGTTTTTAGGTAACCTAACCCTTGTTTTGGTAACCCTTTTTTAGGTTACTTTGATAGTAACCTGGAAGTAACCTAAAACCAAAAACAGGTTACCCTCAAATTTGGCTTGAAAACTCTTTTTACTGTCTTTTTTCATGATAACCCGATTTTGGTTTAAGGTTGCTTAGAGGTTACCTACCAAGGTAACCTGAAAAAGGTTTCCAAAAAAGGTTAGGTTACCTAAAAACCGGGTTAGTTGTAGAATTGGCCTGCAAAAAGTCCGAAAAACATGGAAACTAATATAAAACGTACTGGTATCCTTCAGGTCCTTGAAGAAGTCCCATACGGGATGAGACTTCTTCCTCCCCGCGTTGCGCAGCCACGGCGAGTAGCCATTCGGCATCTCGGAACCTGCGAAAAAGAGAGAGAATAATATGTTAGTTTATTAATGAATGTGAAGTTTCGGAATACTAGTTGTGAATCTCAACGTATCTCCGAATATAGTCGTCACTATAGTGGCGACTGTATTTGGTGATTGTGATTGTTTATTTATGATATGTACAACTAACAAACTCTTGCTCCATTTTTTTCAGCGCTACTACATTTTGGCATTTGTGAGCCGAAACCGAAAATCGTTATAATCAGATCAACTGATTTTAATGTAAAAGTAATTGTTTAGGGCAGACAGGGCTACAACCTACAACGTAGTTACTCAAATTGGAGCCCTCAATTGGAATTCAATTGGAATGGATTTGGAATTCAAAATGGGAACAAGTTTGGACGCCTCCGTTATTCAAGAAAACTGCTGTTACTCGACTTGAAAAGTTCGTGCTCCTACTAATTGACCGCCACCCACCGGCTCTTCCGCTGTTCATGCTCTCCACCGAATGGTTCATGTGCTCCAGCTCCTCGCGAAGGCCATGCTGAGGCTGAAACTAAAGAGAAATAGACAAAAGAAGTTAGAAGTGTTATATAGAATCTTGAATCCTAGAAGTGAGAATGATTTCTGCCAGGAAAAAGGGTATGTTTCTGCCTGAGGCTCCCTGTCTAATCTCGCCAACTTGTTCGAATTGTTACCTAATAGACCTAATAGTTCCAAGGTGATATTTTCGGTAACATTTTGCCACAGCGCGCCCTTCTTCTCGCGTCTTTGCTTATAACCCTCATTAGTGTATACAAATTTTTGACCCGTTTGTGACCTATATTTAGAATAGAATAGAATAGAATAGATTTATTCAACATGTGACTTTCCACATTTTGAAATGTGGCACTCCAATTGTTGGATAAAAGAAGGAAAAAAATAGATGGAAAGAATGGTATCCCTGTTACGCGCTTGTAGTTAAATTTCACCCAATGTTCCCTGTTCCCAACTCAATATCTATTGCATACCTGCTGGTTAGCTGCAAACTGTTTCTGCATTTCTGCCACCGCGGCGGCCAGATCAAAGGTGGGCGTGGTCTCCGAAGGGGGCGTGGCCTGTGAATCGGTTCCCACGGTCTCGGGAGGAGGCGTGGCCGACGAGCTGGTTCTCACGGTCTCCGGAGGGGGCGTGGCCACCGAATGGGCGGAACTTCTGTCCTGATTCAGGGACGTCGACGGAGATGGCGGGTACGGAAACTGTAAAAATACAATTATCAATGAAAATCAGCATTATTTTAAACGAACTTTCATTTTTCATCAACCACTATGCCAGTACCAGCTCAAACTGTGCTAAATCATTTGATTCCAACTAAAGAAAGTTACAAAATAAACAGGTTCAATCCCGGAAACAGAATTCTAGATAAAACACCTCATCAGTCAGAAACCCATTTCTAAAACTATATACACTATACTCAATGCCAAACTGTCCCCCAATCCTACCGTAATCTTCTCCGCGTTCATCTGGAACTGTGTGCGAGTGTCGTCCATTTGGTTGCTGTCTCCAGAGGGCGGAGTGAACGACATGTCGGAGTAGGGGTGCATCTCCTCTGAAAAGGAAAGAGTGAAACATTCAGGTGATTTCAAAACATGGAAAATAAACTACTGCGAAATGTCTCCTTCTTCCAGTTCAATTTTCTGTAACCGAGAACTTGAACAGCGGTTCATAATTGCGATTCGAAATCTAACGTCAACTAGTAGACTTGTCATGTTATAAGTTTGTTTAATCATTTGAACATTTGAAAACATTTGAAAACAACACGATTCTCAATATCAGCGCAATCTGATGAAACCCGGTAGTTGAATCGCTCTTTGTAGTAGCGAATAATCTACCGTCAACTACCCGACAAGTCATGTCTCATTTTTGGCCGATTTTGGTACGTGTGGAGTAATGATAAACAAACTTGGGAAATCTTTGTTCTGCTGTGTAAATGTAGTAAATGTAAGATGTGCTTAAAATACCTGAAACTACAACTCGAATCTGCAAACTAACACAAAGTTTGTAGACACTTGAAATATGAATTTGAAACTTATTTCAGACCAAAACAATTAACATTTAAGAAAAGTGAGAGCGTTTAGCAAAAAACATCACAGCAAACTGTAGAATTCAACGAATAGATGGAAGAGACTATATCGACCCCAGTTACCGTACCTGTACCATTGATTGGGTCCTTTTTGCCGCTGTGTCCCAGCCGGTTGGCTATATGAAGTATGCTATTTCCACCCACAGCCGAGCTCATCTCTGAAAAATGGTGAAAGTGAATGAATTTGGCAAAATTTTACACGTGGAAAGACGTGAGACGAGACAAAACACGTGTAAAATTTGCGAACTGCCACGTTGTAATCGAACATGAAAGAAGAAACCGAAACATGGAAACGTATGCAAATTACCCCTAAAATAGAAAAATAAATAAATACAACACATTTGTTTCTGAAGTTACTTTAAAAAATGGAATACACAGCAAAACTACTGTGAACACCCATAAAAAACTAAAGAGAATAAATCATTTAAAGTAACTTCTGCTACCCTACACACCTGTGTAACAGTAACATTTTCATAGAATTGCGAAGGAAGCCTGGAATATTTCGTCTTAAAAAAGGACGATTACGTGGTCCAATCCCGTTTCAACGGTCCTTTAAACGGCAGTTGAAAAATGTATTGCAGTTTAAAGGAGACCGTTGCGATTGGATCACATAATCGACCTGCTTTAAAGACAAAAACCTACAGTAAAAGATGTGAAAACCGCCTGAATTCCTACTGTTTTCGCTATATAAATAGTGATTCAACAAAATTTGGGGGGAACATAATAATTTGAGAGACGGTTTATCGTGATGAAAAGAATGGAAAAAGACAATTCATAGGCTTCCGCTGACGCCCTACCATTGTGCGAAAATGGCAAATATGGACAGGACAGAAAGTACGTTTCATTAGGCGAATACGGAATTTATATAGTTATTGCGAAAAGAAAGATGGTGGAGTACTGTATAATTTAGTTTTTGCTGTATACGGCTAAAAGCGTCTCCAATAAGAACCTAGTTAAACTTTGACAGGAGCGAAGCTACGTTTCATTAGGCGAATTATATAGTCTTTTTCATTCAAATTGAGATGTCTACAGTATGGCAAAATTTCCAGTACGTTTCAGTTATGTAAATGAGTAAATGACATTTGACGCTGAAGTCTCGGTAGGAATGACGAGCACTACGTAGATGATTACTTTCATATAGTTGTTGCTATAGAAAAGGAGGTAAAGTACTGTATCTTTTACGTTTTGCAGTGTAAGTTCGAAAGTCTTCCTCAGTAAGAGCCTAGTTCTATTCGGACTTTTTTAGAAACCGTTCCGCTATAATTTGAGTTTCACGAAAAATTTGAATAGTTAAAAAAAGACCATGAAAAAACTTTCTGATCGAAAATTTGTAAAATTTGCATAACATCAAGCAATAAGAAGGGGACATTAACATTTTCACTGTGACGCAACTTGACTTGGTTCATTAACATCCAGAATAATTTTCATTTTGTAGTCTCTAATTGTGTATTCGTATGTAATAGAGTGTTTAAAAATTATTTTTGCACTTCTATAGGCTTTTTCGAGCATACCCCGTACGCAACCCCCCTATCGGTGTCATTACGTAAGCCGTTTTTCTGGGAAAACGAAGCAAGATAGGGATACAAAAGTATATATTTTTGATAATGGTTTTTCATTTGCCATAGGGTCAGATTGTTAACTCAAAAGTCAAAATTAAAGCGGGACGGATTCTTTACGTGGTGTAGATTCGTACAAGTTAGACCGAGCTATATGGAAATATAAAAGTATTGCTTCAACAGAATATCAATTCAAATGAATACTCATATACAAATACAAAAGTAAATAAATAACTAAATAAGTCTCTCACACCTACGTCTGACTACAGTGCGGGTGTAATCTGTTTTGAAGTGGTGCAGATTGGTACAAGTTAGAGCTATGCCAATATACGAGTAGCTATACGAGTAGCTATGCGAAAAACAGGAATTGTGCGAGATTTGTCTCAGATAAAACAACTAAAAGGCAGTCACACTTGAAGAAATCAAACAAATTAGCTATAGCTGGGAATGTACCAGTTTACGGGGGGAGTTATACCATATGACGTCTCTCAAAACAACTGCAGGCGAGAGTACGTGCGAGCGAGAGAGGGCGCAGGTGGCGAGAGAGCGAGAAATATGGTTCATAGTATCATGACAACTATAGTCTAACGGATACGGTAGCGATAAACTTCTGATGTGTTACTTCTAACGTAGGTTATATATATCTCACGAAACAACTGCAGGCGAGAGTTCGTGCGAGCGAGAGAGGGCGCAGACGATTAGAGGGCGAGAAATATGGTTTGTACTATCATGACAACTATAATCGGATGAGATGGATTACTGTGGGTTTAAGTTTCTGCTGTGTTAATAGACCGAGACAGAGAGGGGGGTGTGTGAGATAGAGAGGGAGAGTCGAAGAGTGAATACCACCTTCTCTGGCTGAGATATGGTTCAAGTGATATGCAATTAGAGAAGAACTGGGAAAGGTCCGGTATAGGAAGGGTTTACGATTATTTTACACGAAATATTAATGCGAGTTTGGTTGGAAACGAGCTCGGGGAGGGAAAAAAGTGGCGGGATGAGAAGTTATGACCATTAAGGGGTAGTAGCTGGGAGAGAGAGAGAGAGAGAGCGAGGGAGAGTGAGAGAGGGAGAAGGGGAAGAGGGGGAGAGAGAGAAAGAGAGATAATGAAGAGGAGAGAGGGATGCATGATGTACAAGTTGGCTAAAAACTTTCTACGATAATCTACTCTCAATGTTAAATGTTGCTTTTACCTGAAGATTTTGAGCAAGTAAGATAATATATCCGATTTGAAGAATTCTCAGGTCAATGAAAAACATATTAGTTTTGTGAAATAACAGTCCAATTACGCATACAACAGTTTTTGAACGACTATAGTTAAAGAGAAGATAAACACAAATATCAAATTGATTGGAAAGCTGAATGATTTTCAATCTGTTAGTGAAAATTGAAAGACAAGGAAACACGTAATGGGAATGCGTCATTTTTCACAGATTATGCTAATTTGACGAAAAATTCAAATTTTTGTCTGGCGCGGCAGAAACTACTTCAAGGTATGTAAGTGTTGTAATAATAATAAAAATAACAGTTTTGTAATTTGTTTACGGAGTTTTTTTTGTATTTCTCACGTCATCGGGAATGACGTCATCAGTTTCTCTGCGTCTCTCAGATCATGCTGTCTTTTTTTTCTTTTTGGTTTGTTCATTGATAAAAATTTCAATGAAACTTTAACAGGACGAAAAAACCTGGAAAATTCATCAGCACGCTGCCAAAATCTCAGTGGGAATGACAAGAACTTTATACAAGTGCTTAAGTGATTACTACTCATGTTTTCTTTGCAGTTTTCCTTAATTTTAATGTTACCCTACTTTAAACTCTTCCCCTGAGATAGCAGTGTTCGGATTCGCTAGTAGAAATAACGGTTGGGCGCCAGAGGAGGGATCTAAATTGGCTTGTTTAGAAGTCATACTGTAGGTTTCCACGTACATGTGAATAAGAGTATACAAACTCTCATCTAATCAATACTCATCTTTCCCAGACAGTTTCCCTAGACCCTAATATAGGCATAGACGGATTGGCAAGTACAATTGTCGGTTGGGAGGTAACCGCGGTTGCTCAGCTTAATCAATACTTATCTTTTCTATGCACGTCATCTGAATCTTAATGTAGTTAATATTCATCTTTCTATACACTTTCCCTGGATCTTCTTATATCCCTAGGTGGATTTGCTAGTAGAAATACCGGTTGGGCAGGGGAATTTACGTGCTTCCAAGTCATACTGTAAGATACATAAGAATAAGAGTATACAGTATACTAACTTGATCGCGGAAGTAACATGTGAGATAATCGAATCTACTACTAATCAATACTCATCCTTTCTACATAGCTTTTCTGGATCTCAATGTATCTATACTTTGACCCATTTGCGATTTGCTTAAGCTTAAGAGGGTGTTCTGGGATTTGCTAGTAAAAATACCGGTTGGACGGGAAGCCGGTCGTGTTTTATGACGAGTCATACATGAACTTCTTCGGTACTTGGATAGAGGGAAAAAGAGATGAACTATGGGATCGAATTAGGGAGATAAACTATGGGATCGAATTATGAAACGGATTGGAACACTAAGAGGAAGAAAAAAAGAAAGAGGGAGAGAAAGAAAGAGAGCGAGCGAGCGAGAAATCTGTAGGAAATAAAAGAGAGAGAGAGAGAGAGAGAAAGAGAGAGAGGGAGGGAGGAAGAGAGAGATAGAGAGAAAACTAAAAGAGTGAAACAGCGATACATAGAGCCAGATAATAAAGAAAAGAGAGAGAGAAAGAAGAAAGAAAGAGAGAGAGGGAAGAGAGAGAGAGAAACCGTTCTTCTTCCCATAATATCGAGGTGGGGAGTTGAAAATCGTTTCGCAAGGCCACAAAATATGCAATCGATCCGACAATAATGACGGTGCGAAATTCATAAAAACGGGGGGTAGCATCTCATTATATAACTATACTAGAAGTCACGTGAGTCACGTGAGTCACGTGAGTCACGTGAGACACGTGAATCACATGAGAAAACCGTATACTCTCCTGCGCATGTGGTAGAATACTGATAGAATAGAATAGAATAGAATAGAATGTTTATTCGCGATTGAACACGTTTCTTTCTCAACGTTTGATGCGTTTCTCAAGGTTTACGTTACTATGTCCATACATCTATCTGACGTTAGAAATTGGAAATTGTACCACTTATGAACTTCATAAAAACCGAAAGGGGGAGCATCTGATTATATATCACCTATAACTATATACTAGAAGTCACGTGAATCACGTGAGACACGTGAGAAACGTGACAAATCTCGAAATCCGCACACACTTTTCTGAGGCATGTTGTAGATTTCTGACGTGTTTCTCAAGTTTTAGAGCGAAAGTGAGTGATGGTCAGAGTCACGTGAATCGAGAACACACGCGTTCGTTAACTTTTTCGTTGGACGTTCAAAATTTCTGGTGTGTTTTTTTTCCTACGTGGCTATGCTGTGATGCAGTTGACTAGCAGTAACTGGAAAATATACTATGAAATTAATATACTATGATAGTTTCACTACTGTAAGCGCCGTTGAAAAATGTATAGTCGAGTGTAATTTTCAACGAGATTAACTCAAGTATAATTCAACAGGGTGTGAAAAAGAAAATTCACAAGTGAACTATATTTTTTAGTTTGTTTACACTTTAAAAATCCTAATTTAACTGCGACTATAGCATCTTGTTATAAATGTACTGTATTATTATCACGTTTCAAATGACAACAACGTGGGTTGCGTAGGATGTAAAAGTCTCGAATAACGTAAGGAAAAAGTTCGGGTATTGTAAAGTTGTAAAGTTGATGTATACTAAACATTGATTTTAGACTATAGCATCTCATTATGTTTTTTTCGTTTCTTCTCCTAAGCAAATAACTGCAGTAATCAGTTTGAATGTGACCTAGAAAAAGGCGCTAATAAATAAATAGAAAATATAATAATCACGGTTCACAATCTGAATTGAAGGTCATTGAAATCGTTCAAAACACATTTAGAGAGATACAAATTATTTTCTAAAAACATTGTTGTATATAAGTATAGATTGTAGATGTTTTTTAATAGATTGTAAAGTAAGTTTGAAAACTCGAAGAAAGAGTTAATGTGAACAAACCCAACTTTCAAAAGAACTTATTAATAAAACTGAAATAAGTTTATGTGGTTTTTTTCTATTGGTCAAATTTCAAACACACTCGTGGTAATTTACGAAAATCAACACAAAACATCAGAGTTGAAATAGAATGGAATGATTCATTTTATCAGGACATGTGTGCAACAGTTGTATAGTTGACTATAAAAGTTCAGGAACATTGTCAGAGTGAAAACGTGTTGTTTTTATATTTGTTGTCATATTTGTTGTTCACGTGTGGAACATAAATAATACATTTTATGGTTCATTTCAAATGCAACTCAAAAAGATAAGTCGATATTGCGAAATGAAGGGGGGTCCCGCCCAATGCAATTTTTCAGCTGCGAAGCGTTTTTAGGGTAATTTTGGCCAGAGTTTGGGTACCAGAAAAAAGTCATTAAAATTTAAAAAAAAACATTAATAAAAATTAAAGAACAGAGAGACATCAATACAGTTTCAGTCAAGTTTTTTAAAATACAAAAAAATTATCAAGTTCATGTCTGTTTCTCATAATATGTGTGTATTTAATGATTTTCACTTCTTAAAGACTTTTCCTTAATAATTTTGACTTTTGAATGACTTGTTCTTGTTCTCTAGTTTTGAGGTAATTCCGGCAAGTTCACCTTTTTCGCTTTTTTCTATTTATGCCCCGAGGCTGCATGCGAGATATGGCTTCCAATTACGGCATCGAAATAAATCGACGAGAAAAAACTCGAGCACTTTTGAGCCTAAACTGGGTTAAAGTTTAGGGTTGAGAAAAAAATTCATGAACAGAACATGTGAGAAATGTATTCTCAAAAATGAGGATACGAGAGGTGCCATTCAATAAGTTAAAAACGCCATTACTTTTCACTTCAAAAAAAAAATCCATTTCGACCGGTGCTTTGAATTTGCGTGCAATCCTGAGGAATGCTGAAAAAATAAATCATCTCTCTTGTCTAATTCTAGTATTACAGGTTACTCAACTACAACTACCATAAGTTAGCTGCATGCTATTGTTTTCGTCATTTTTAACTATTAATCGTGGCACATATACATGTTTTAGCTTGTTAATTTTACCCGTAATGTCACTTTGCGTTGTTTTGAGCTGTGGTCAGAATCAATATAACATGTCTTAGTGTTTTTTTTTTTTTTTTTTTTTTTTTTTTTAGTTTTCAGTAGGCATATTGTCACTTTGCGTAGTAAAATCAATATAACATAACTTAATGTTTTTTTAGTTTTTAGTAGGCGTTGTCGTAGTTTGATCGTGTCCATATTTGCACCACTGTATCATGTTGAGCTTGAAATTTAGTATTTCTTGTTTCCCGGTCTTACATAGTTTCCATTCTGTAGATTAAGGTCTTTTATAATGCTCAAGTTTTTCTCCTTTTTTCTGCTTTTTTCCCGTGTCTCTCCTTTCGTTCTATATCCTGTCAAGACAACGACCATCTGTGCCCTCGTAGCTTATAGGGGAAGGTTAGTGGTCTGCACCTTTTGCAGCCAGCCTAGGTCCAGTCAGGGCCTAGATCGCGTCTACCAGCCACAAGTCCACCTCCAGCCCGCTCCAGCTGTCCGGTCCCATGAGAGTCTCGCCAACTCTCGCCACCCCCCGCCTAGCCCATCCTAGACAGCTACGGGCCTGCACACATCCTGAATCAGTCTTTTTCCCTCCTGTACATGTTTATCTTTTCTTTGAATCAACATCTCCGATACTCATTAGCCATTGAAATTGTCTGTCAAATACCGGGTTGATAAATTATTATTATTAAAAAAAAAATCAGAAGCTCGAAATACAGGTGTTAAATATAGATATTTCAACATGAGGAAAAAGTATCGGTTCAATGGAATGTTAAAATGTAATTGGTCTCCAAGTTTGAAGAACAACTATTTTCTAGTATGTCTAGTGAAAAATCAGGTGATCGTGAAAAACCTCCGACTGTGCTGCTTCACTGCAGTGAAAATATATCGAAAGGAACAGCCATACAAGTCTCTTATTCTAGGAAAGTGGTATATCTAGCGTCCAAAGTTCTCGAACAGTTGTCTTTTTTGAATAATAAATAGAAAACGGGACTAATTTGTTAGTATTCATTGATAGGGTGGAAAAAGGAGGATATAAAAATTCCAAATACACAGACAGATGTCCTCTCGGGTGCAACTTTTCATGACATTTCTCCGAACGAAAATGATTCATTTTACAATTTTCCGATAATTTTTCTCAAACCATTTCTATTATTGAATATTAAATAGGAAGTGGGAACTAATTGGCGTTGTTGGTTGAATATTTCACAGGCCGGCGAGAATGATTAAAAATGCATTGGGAGAACTGTATTACGAATTGCCGAGCTATTTTTTCACTGGGGGCGACGCGCTTTTTTACGCGCAAAAATATACACAACAGAGGGGGGGGGGGGGGAGATAGCAGTTTGTCATATAAAAATATCAATATGAACGAACACACTTATTGAAATTCAAAGCGTAAGTCCATGGTCAGGTGTGTTTCATTGAACTGTAACCATCTACAGTAAGATTTGTACGCCTTAACATCTTTACGTGCAACGTGTGAATAGGTTACAGTGATTCGTTTCACGTGATATAGTCTAATCCATCGAACTCAACCCCTCTACAGTATGATTTGGGACCATCAATGGATAGAGATACACTGTGTATACAAAGGGTGTAAAAATTGGAATGACGAAAAAATTATTCTGAAAATTTTACGGAATAGTCCAAAACAGAAGAAGTTTAAAATACATCAGTCACCCAGTTTTGTCTACATCTAGTATTGTATCAAACATCAAGAGCACTTTCTAAAAACCTACTTTTTTCTTTTTTTCTAATATTCTATCCAAAAGTGATAACAAATTTGAGCTGTACTAAACGAAGTTTTTGCTGTTCTAGACCAAGTCATTGAGCAAATATAGATAAAAAGGGTGAATGGGTTTGTTTTGTTATTTTCTATTTTGGCGGCTGGACAGTACTGTGAACAACCATTCAAAATAGAACAAACAACAGTAAATAAGAATTGGGAGCAAATGAGAAAAAAGTAAAGTAAATCAATTTTATATTGACGTGGGACGTGTGAAAAAAATCGTATCTAGAAATTATTTGATCTACTGAAAATTAATAGAGGCGTATTTACTAACACGCATATACTCTTAATATGAATGTTTTCGTTTTGAAATCAAATAATAATAACTTTTTCACCTTATTAATCTAATCAGCTTTTCACGTTTCACGTAAGTACCATATTTACTTATAGTAAACACTCTCTAATATAATTATTCTTTTTTTAATATCAAATAATATAAAATTTTTAAGCTAACGAATGCGATTTTCTAAGTGGAATAATCCAATCAGCGCAAAACGGGTTTCGTTATGCGTTCCATTTAGACTGCGCATGGAATTTATGATTTTCAAGAGAAAAAATATTTGTTCCGGAAAGGTTTTGAAAAAAATGAGTTTTGAAACAGAAGAAGTAATCAAATACTAAAACGTCCACAAAAACAACAACATAATTCTGAAGATTCTTTCATTTAATTGGGATTTTGTGTTGAAAACCAAGATCAGGTAATAGGAAGTATCGAAATTTAAAAGTCGCAATCAAAGTTTCAAAAACGTTCCATCAACAAGTCACGATTATCATAGCTCAATGATGAAAGTTATCTAAAAAATAAGTAGAGAGAGTCCAGTAATGAAACAAATTTCATTTTCATTATAACACTCGTGATTCGATGAAAGATTGCATTGCATTTCCATTGAAAAAACGTCAAAAATATATTATGAAATAGCAAGGAATGTGGTTCAAATTAATGTCAAATTGGCTGAAATCCGTTCAAATGGGACGCTGAAAAAGGGTTGTCGAAATGGTTTGAAGGCCTTCGTTTCTCTCTCTTTTTTCCATTTCCAAACCATCCGCCAAACCTATTTTGAATCGAAAATATCGAAGGCCGAAACGGATGAAAAATCGCGAAACTGAACGAGATATCGATTGATTTTGGTATTCAACCATTAAATAAACTGTCAAAATAGACATCAAATGCGAGAGTTTATGGCGTTTTTGCTGTAAATTCGAGGCTGTTAGAAAATGGTGGGAAAATGCTGGAAGAAACTATGTTAGTGAGCTTTCGATTGAACAAATATTTTCATGAAATGGTGAGCGTTTTTTCCTCGGAGCATAGAAAAATTTATAAGACCTACCTACAGTTATTATGAAACCTTTGGGTGTAAAATAACAAAAATAATAAAGGGAATGGGAAAGAATGAGTTATTTACATGAAAAACCTAGAAAACCCTAAAACTGCATGAAAACCGATTTTATAAATGCTCTCGAGTGGCGAAAATTGCATTCAATGCTAGTACAATGAAGTATGAAGTTTATTACATTATTACTTGCCTTTCTTCCAATATTTTTGCAACAAAACTTGCAATCAACGTAGCTACATAACACGACAAAATGGTCCGTGTTGGTCTCAGTTGCTGTAGTTTGAGCCCTCTGTTTCTAACTTACGTTACAAGTGACTTTACTAGTGTAAATACCGGTAAGAGTCTCTCTTCTCTCTTTTCACTGGTCGGAAGTACATACTTTCCACGTTAATCCACGTGACTTCATTGGTATAAATACCAGCGACAGAAGTGCCAAACTTCTCACGTTTACCTACTTTCCACGTGACTTTACTAGTGTACATACCGGTAAGCGTCTCTCTTCTCTCCTTTCTCTGTTCCCCTTGAAACCGATACTAATCTCATATAGCTTCACAACTTTACTAGTGTAAATACCCCTCAATAGATTCTCACTATAATCCCGTGACTTTACTAGTGTAAATACCGGTAAGTGTCTCTCTTCTCTCTCTCTCTCTCTCTCTCTGTTCCCCCTTGAAACCGATAATAATGCGTGTTCCCATTTCATTCGACCAATCAAAATAATATTGTCGGGGGCCTGACCCGCATTCCGCCTATAGATATCTACACAGCACGAACCATCAACAAAAACACGAAAAAGCCAAGATGGTTATATTTACGCGAGAACAAGTAGAAAACCACAGCAAAAACTAATTAGTATATTTTTGTGTAAGTTTAGTTGTTAAGTTGAAGAATAACATGTTTACGACAAGACAAAAAAACTGAAAAACCATTTACATTATCAAATTTGGCTTTAAATTGACAGTTCTAGTGTCAAACCGTATGGGATACTTACTATTCGAGTAGTGAAATTGTCAAGAAATATATTCAGATGTCAAATCAAAATGAAAAGTTGGGAAAGAGTTGGAGAGTGATGCGCTTTCCTTGTTTCCCGAAACCCTACAATGTGAGTGGTCAACTTGAGTTCTGAGTTGAATCCTGTGAGAAGATCACTTCTCATGAGAAAAAAACGTGGGTTCAAAAAGTACTCATTCTACTCACGTTCTCGCGTAACGTGAAAAACGTGTGATTTCGAACGGTTTAGTTAAGCGGAAAAGGCTGAATGAGCATTAAGGGTCTCGCCACGGAGACCCTGAAGTTCATCTGAGAAAAGAGAGATGAAGCCTTTCGCACCAAAGAGTTCGAAATTGAGTTTATTCCGTAGTGAAACGGAGGAATAAGTGTGTAAGGCTCACATTTAGTTATCAGCGCAAAGCAGTGTCCAAGCAAAAATACAAACTGTTCGTACGGTAAGGTTTTTATGTTTACGTTTGGTTACATCGTTAAATTTAACTATTCTCACATTATAATGTTTAAAAAAAGATAAAGCCCTGAGGGAGGGTGAAAAGTCGTCTCTATCTTGTGAAAAGAAAAGTGAAAACCAGTTGCTGTCCGTACACAAGAATACACGGAACTAAACCAGACTGGAAACTTGTCTGAATAACAGTCAAAATTTCTTAAAAAACGAGAAAAAATCAAATTTGTTTGAATCAATTGAAATATGTAACAATTTTAGATAAGATAAGGGTCGATAGTTCACTGTGGGGCCGAAATTATGGAATATTTTTCGTATGTCTGTTTTTTAATGAATAGTGAAGCTCTAATTTATGAGAAATTACTACTTGTAAATCTACCAGAAATATCATTTTACTAGTAAAATGATTGGTATGAAACGAGAAATGCTGGTGTTGAGTCAAAGTGTGTGGTAATGAAATTTAAGAACAATGAAATACAAAAATACTACTTGTATATCTACCAGTAATTTCATTTTACTAGTAAACTTCATGGTAGGAAACGAGAGAAATGCTAGTGGTGGCTGGTGATTTTCAGCGAGCGCAGTCGTTTTTTCGAACCCTTTGAAATGGCGCAATTTTGAGGCCAGCACTGACAGTTGAAAAAGAGCTGAAAAGTCAACGAACACGTAGGAGAATGAAATGGGGAACAAATAATTGGGATCGGGAGTTTTGGGGGAGATTATTGTATAGTTGTATATATAGTTGTATTAGAAAAAAGGTGCAAACTATACTTTACACAACACAGAGCAGGGAGTTTTTGTTTAGATAGTTGTTTATATGTATAGCTGTATTGGACAGAATACAGTATACTTTATTCTGTCTAGTATTGTCTAGGAAAGATTGCTTTAACTTGAAATTATTCCATAGTTCGATTCATAAAAAGTTGAAAAAAAAGTCAACGAACACGAAAAGTTGAAAAAAAAATAATTGGGGATCGGAAGTTTCGATGGAGATTATTGTTTAGTTGTAATTGGATTTTTAATTGTATAAGTTGTACAGTTGAAATATGTAAAATGTGAGAACTATACAGCTCATGTAATAAGTCAGTAAAGGTTTGTTTTAGTTAGAGATAGATTCATGGACTAATTAAATGGTAGAAACGTTGATTAGTTATCAAGAATTTTTTTAAACACTTCATAAGTACACGTTTGTTACGTTATTTGGTTTGTTTTCCAGTTATTTTTCGATTTGCAACAGCAATGCCATTCTAGATAACACAGAGTCTTCAAATGGAATGGATGTTTTCTATAACAAAATCTGATACCTCTTACGTCAAGTTTGTTAACAATTAGTTATAATTACAAAAACATCACATTAACCTAAATAGTACAAATCCGTAATATTAGTGGTTCCAAAACCTCGTTCGCAGCTAATTTTGCATGTCGTTTTCGCCTCTCAAAACCCGTCTAAACACGGTGGAAAAACATCGAATTTGGGACCAAATAATTTCAGGAATCCGAGTTTTGTGGTGAAGTTGTAATGTTGGATTAGTTGTATAGCTGCAGGGTTATACTGTTCGTCAATTGTACTGTCACGTGAAACATGTTAAACACAGCAGAACTCAGAAACGTACAATGACAAAGTGCACGATTCTTTATTAGAATGCTAACTTGACCTTCACGTGACTATTCAATTTACTTCTGGTATAAAACCTCAATTTTTTGTCAATTTTAATATCGTGTGTTTGCGCTCCGAACCTTGGCACTTCCTCGTTCAAACATCACATGATACTATGTGTCCAGTAGATGAATGTGTTGAATAAATGAATGGAAAAAAAGAGAAAAACACAATCATTGAAAATTAGGCCGCTTAAAGGGGACCAGAAGGGTTTGAAAACCTCGTTCGCAGCTAATTTTGCATGTCGTTTTCGCCCGCGAAACCCGTCCAAACACGGTCAGATGTTGGTGGAAAAACATCGTAATATTAGATGGAAAACCAGTCGAATCGTCATTCAAATTATATGGACAAACGGAAGGAAAATGGCCCCGCGTATAGTCAGTTTCACTGAGACATCTAGATCAGAATGTACAGTAACCTGTCGAACTTCCTGATTAGGTCAAATGGGTAGGTCAAATGATACAAACTACAGAAAATGGCCCCGCGTATATACCAGAAGTTAATTGAATAGTCACCTAAAGTTAGCATTCTAATGAGGCATCGTGCACTTTGTCATTGCACGTTTCTCAGTTCTGCTGTGTTTAACATGTTTCACGTGACTGTGTAATTTACTTACAGTATAGTCTTTTTCACTCAGACATCTATAACAAAACATACAGTAAACCGTTCTGCTGATCTATAGCCTGTTTCATTCCTACTCTGACTCCTACAGTATGACTACAGAAATCTTCCTCCGTTTGAATTGAGTGAATGTTATCGGAAAGGTTACCAAGTTTAGCATTCGATTGCCATTCTCAAACTAAATACTTTTTTGCTTTGACCCAATCTGATAAAATCAATACGCATCTTTAGAGAAACACTAATTAAATCAATACGCATCTTTAGAGAAACACTGATAAAATCAATACGCATCTTTAGATAAACACTGATTAAATCAATACGCATCTTTAGAGAAACACTGATAAAATCAATACGCATCTTTAGAGAAACACTGATAAAATCAATACGCATCTTTAGAGAAACACTGATAAAATCAATACGCATCTTTAGAGAAACACTGATAAAATCAATACGCATCTTTAGAGAAACACTGATAAAATCAATACGCATCTTTAGAGAAACACTTCATATCGCGGAACAATTACACAAAAAACACAAATTTTTCGATTACTCGAAAATACGAGAAATGGGTGTGAAAAAGGTCCCTGAAGCAGGGAATGAACCAGGCACGATCACATATTCGAGTGGTAGGTCAAAGTGGGGGACCATCTGGGAAAATCGATAATCTGAGAAGAAAAATCGATAAATACTTTCCTATCTGCGACAGATACAGCGGGCAAAGTACAATTATCGATCTGTGTGATCTACCATTACTTTGTAGTTTGATCGCGGTGTACCTTGCCCAATGTACCTATTGCCGAGAAAAGTACGAATATATCCTAGAGAACGATGGGAACCACTTTGGTACCGGAAAAGCATTAGATGACAATTCATGTATACCCATAGACCCCAATTTCGGGTCTACAAGTACACATTGTATAATTATAATAATAATAATAATATCTACATTGTTCGATGGAATACAATTCAATAGGGAAGGGAAAAAGCAGGTAGTTTTACAGGCAAGCAGCTCATCCTTATAGATGGGCGGTACGGTACACACACCAACTTGGTTCTCATTACCTTGGTCACACTTTGTAGCACGTGAAGGACACGTGAAACTCACGTGACGCTCAAATGTTCAGGCAAAATCAATAGATCAAACTCCCAAGTTGATATGTTACCGTCTTTGAAGGAGAAAAGTTACAAAGCATCACAATATCACCAAAAAGACATAGAAACTAAGGGCGAATATTTAGCTGTACATTGTGGAAAAACTAACAAATTTGATACAAGAAAAATTATCGAGAGAGAGAAAGAGAGAGAGAGAGAGAGAGAGAGAGAGAGAAAAAAGAAAGAAAGAGAGAGTCGAAACACACCATCATCACGAGGGAAGATTATTAATCGGACATAACATGTGAGAAACCATGTATAGGATATAGGTACACTTTTTCACCAAGAAAATCGATAATTGTCATAATAATATTAAATAAATAGAAGTCTATACTTTGTACACGTTGACTACTAGGATATAGTCGAATCTGGATATACATTTTGGAGAGGAAAAAAGAAGAGAAAACGTAGAAAACAAAACCGACGCGGATACCCGGGGGCTACAGAAAATAATGGTTCGTTTCACTGTCTGTGCTCTCTCAGAATACACAGTCTCTAGCCGCACTCTGACCGAAAACTCACCAAGAAAGTGAAAAAAGAACCATTAACAACTGAACATAATATAATACACTTGCACTATTGGGGTCAAGGGTCAGTGCTTTGAGAAAAATCAATAAACCAATGAAAGAACTGGGATTCAGAACCCAAAAATGGCAAACTTTCAAGACGAGTAGAGCAGTAGAGTTTTGGAGGAATTTCAGTGCAAAAGCTCTATGAAAAAACGTAAACCGGGGAAAAACTAAATTTGTACAAAGGGAACTTGAGGCCCTTCTTAAAGGCGAGGTGTGAAAACACAGCAGAAATAATGGACACCGTACTTCTTCAGACATCTGGATCTTCTTCCAATTCCATCTCAATCGCCTCCTCTGCCGTTTCGATCATCATGTTGGTGACGCTGGAAAAATGACGAAAATTAGAAAAGAAGAGAAAAACTTTTCAACTTTATCAATTAAGGTAACTGTTGTTTAAATTGAAGTAACAGTTGAGTTTCTTCCCACATTTACATTAAATAAGCAATTTTTACTGAACAGCTGAACGAGTGTAATGTTTTGACTTAATGAAAAAAGGCCAAAATAGTTTGCCTTTTCACGCTAACCAACAAATACTTTGTATTTCTAGTATAAAACATATTCAAACTGACTTCTTCCTTATATTATCGAACTATCATTACACATTTCTTGTTATATTTAATATTATATACATTCAATATAAAACTAACTTCTTCTTGATATTCTCGAGCACAATGGCTGCCAAGTGTCTGGTTTCCTTGGTGGTGCGTTCATCGGAAACAAGGGCCTTCAGAAGGGGGAGACCACCCTCCTCCGTCACGTAGATACAGTATCTAAGGGGGAGAGCGGATTAATCAGTTGGACAAGACTTATACTCCTCGGGCATTGCAGTCGTACACCAGTAAAGTGTGACTATTCTACAGAAGAAAAAAACCGTCATTAGAAATCAATACGTGAAAATCCACAATTTTATATCAAATGTGAACCAAATGTTCCGATTTTCGCGAAAATTGAGGCGGATGTTATCGGTTTCTGGATTTTTCAGTTAATCGGACAACTTTCCTGGAACAAGGTGTAGAAAGACAACCAGGCCTAACCGAATAAGGTCTAGGTAACCGTATACCCACTTCTCCCCATCGGTGGTGGTCAGATTGGCTAGAGCCCAGACAGCCCAGTGTTGACTGGCGAACGCGTGCCACAGGGGTAAGAGACGCAGAATCGGACGGAACGAACGGTAGTTGATGAAGCGACGGGTGTCCAACTTCCATGAAACAGTCGCCTGAAAGTATGGGGATTACAGTCTCCATCCAACCGTCTAGCCCTCAAATCATCACACACCTGTGGCCGTATCCACCAATAATTTTTCCTCTCCCGGGAGCGTTTTTAGGCTCCCGGGTGAGCGAATTTGGTTAAAATTTCGGCTCCCGGGAGCCAAAAACGCTCCCGGGAAAGGGAAAATTATTGGTGCATACGGCCACGGTAGAATGTGACTGTGCTACGAAAAGTGGTTCGAAAAGGTGTATGCTTTTACTTCTCTCGATTTTAGCAAAAAACCGTTTTACGAATTTTCCGGTCTATTTGGATTTGGACAACTTTGTTGCAGTACGATATATGATTACAGCTCGAAATGGTGAATCAGACATTCAATGAACATGATCCTACTATAGTTAATGTATACTATGTAATACCGACCTTGACAATGCTGTGCATGACGTCCTGTCGTTGTACGGTGAGCGTCTCCCAGGCGACATCTCCATCACTGACCATATGGGCCAGTACCCCCGCACTGTTGTAGCTGATCTCTATCGAGTCCTCCACCAGGTCTAGGAGGGCTCTGCAAGGAAAGAACAATAAATTATGGAAAGTTTTACTTGGAAGTTCAAACTCTCGCAAACTTGGATGAAAAGTTGAAAAAATAATATTTTCCTGAAGAATAGTCACATCTTAATCTTATGGGTAGGTGAGTTTGTTCATCACAAAAGGTGAGCCGGGTGTCCAGTTTCACAAACTACACTGTTTAGAGAAAATGAAGATTGTCTAGAAACGAACTTGTACAAACACAACTTCGCATTGTGTTCCTAAACGACTGACTAGATTTTTTTTATTTTATTTATTTATCTACATTCAAAGAATGTGGCACTCGCTCATCAGAGAAAGAGAAAAAAAAATGGATGATGTACTTCTGTCGAAAAATTGGCAACTAAGAGAAGAAAAAGTCAATACAGAACCACCCTCAACGTACACGAATATGTTGACGTAGTCGTCCTTCATCAGTTGAGATCGCAACTCGTCCACCTCCGCTATATTGCCTATCAGACCCATCATGTTACGCACCAATTCTCTGGAACTGCGATGGATTAGGCAGAAATTCACAGAAAACAACCACCAAACATTTATGTTTTATTTATTCGATACAAACATACTTTTTATCACAAAAACAATTTGTGGTATGATATATGATCAGTGAGACATGTCACTTCGGGAACAATATCTAAATCGCCCCAAGTCAGGGTCGAAACGACTTTGAGTGGCATTTTTGACTCAGCTCATTCAGACCATAACACGTTCTCCCTAACTTTCGTATTGGTACCATACGTAAGGTGAATTTGTTGCCCACAAGAATTGATTGAAATTCGGGTGTTTTATTTGGGTGATCAAACTACAAAACAGGGTGAAATATAAACTTTTTACCAGTAAAGTGCGGCTATTGGTGAAATTAGGGTAGTTCAAAATCCCGTTTTGAAAGAAAAGCGGGTGATTCAATGAAGAATCTAACAAAGTCGCAGTAAGTTTGATTGGTACCAGCAAGTAATAAGTAAGGCTTAGCCCAAACTGGTACTAATCTTTGAAAATCAACAGTTTCGATTTGATAGGCTGATTCTATGGTTCTCCATCATACGTAGCCGAGTTTTTCACTAGTTTCGTCAAAAAGGGAGGTATTTATCTAGAATTTTGGTTATCTAAGTGAATAGATGCCAACGGAACGACCAACCTCTCATTGGTGAATGCGTTGAAGCACTTCTGGAACAGCGACAGCCCGTCCGCGTTGAGGAATCGCTCACAGTTGACGGGCGTCTCGTCTGAAAGTCACACGGTTGTTTCTAATACACTTCTCAAGAACATTTAACAGTTTCACCCATAATCAACAAAATTTTCGGGAAAAAACTGCAAAAATAGCATATAGCACAAAGACCTCCTTTCAAACATGGAAATTTTTCGAAGCCCATTATTGAATTATGAATCGAATAGTTACTTCGCTCAGAAAGCAACGAAAGCCCGATCGATAAGCACGTTTTGAAAGTGCAGATATTCGAAAATGGGTTTAAACTTGTAACAATGTAATTGAAAACTTGTAATCTAAGGTACCGGTGATATTCCACAGGAAACTCCATCCGACTTCCATGACGTCATCACAGACATTCGAATGGAGTTTGCGACGGATCTGGTCGAGAATCATCTGCAATGACAAATATCGCGTTATTGATTTTCCCAGAGGTCACGGAAAAACAACCAAACACAGCATCTCTTCAAATGCAAAAAAACTACCCAACTTTTACTTGAACAATAACCAATTACAAAAACATCTCATTTTACTACTATCGATAGCTCATCTGAGCGTTTCATATTTCATATTTATTGGTTCACGTCGCTTCGTTACGAGGCGGTGTTCATCTTACATGTCACAGATCTTTGTAGCAGCAGTTTCGTGTAAGAGCGTTTACATATTTTAATCTATTATAAAACGAAGAAACCAATCGATACTGACCTCGATAGCTCCGAAGCTGCCCACTTGAACCTTCTGATCTCCCTCCACGTGACAGGCCATCGAATTCAATAGAAAGACGACTATTCGCTGGGTCAGACTGTCCGCGTTGTGGTGCTGGAGCACGGTTACCAACAATACGGCTAGACGACTGCAAATACAATGAAAGTTAGAACGAACAAAAACAAATCATACTATTCTGAACTTATACTATTCCGAACAATAGGTTGAGTAGATAACTTCTTGAGCGTTTAACTATCGCTTAAGACTCAACTACGTTGTTTTCCAATAGAATTTATACTGGAGGAGGCTGAAGGGAGGCAGGTATCTTGCAACAAATGGGCAAGGCTGTACAGCATTCGTGCGGGGAAACAGACAGTGCGGTGCAAGATACGCATACTTCGTTTTCACATAAAGGGTCCACGTACGTGTGAAATCGAGTATACAACCATGACCTTAACATATTGCCCCTAATAACCTTAACATATTGCCCCTAATGACCCTAACCTGTAGTCGAAGAGTATTTCCTGTGGGATCTCGAACTGGCAGAGCGAGAGACAGCAGTTTCGCACCATCACCTGCTCTTCCATGTGAGTTTCCATGCCTGAAACGAATCCGACATCAAATTTATCAAAATTCATCCCAGAATCAATCAACCAAGACTACACTTACACAACTCTCAATATATGACTTTCAGGTAAGTAGTTCAACCATGGAACTCTGATGAATTTCACTAACCTCTAACCTGCTCATCTTTCAAACTCGTTTGGTAAACCGTATTATCATTCACGGTTGAGATCAACTGGCGTCTCGCCCAGCTTTAAACACATCAAAATCGCCCTAGACGACTATTTTGTTACATTTCTCCTTCAGAAAACCTTTAAAAACTGAAACTAACCGCTCAACAGCGCGCTGACAACGTGTTTCTTTGTGTCCCTGTTCATTGCCACCTTCCTGATTATATAGAAAAGACTGGCGGATCCGGCGATTTGCAGGGTACTATCCTCCAAATGACGCTGCATTGCACCCAACACTAGGTGGAGGGCCTCTGTGTGGCGGGTCTGGAAATGTACATTGATGTTACAACCATAATGAATGTGTCTAATTAGATAATGTCATGATTATCATAACATGATCATCATGATCTTAGGCATTAGTACTTTCCACAGGTACAGTTTTCTCAATCGTATAGTTTATACGATCGACTCGGAAGGAGGAGCGCCATCGGGACAGGAGATAAGAAGACGACAGAGCCACGGGACGACACAGCACAGTATGTGACGACAGCACAGTATTCGACGACTTTATTTCATGTTCTTTTTAATCTTGTTTTGTATATGAATCTCTTTGTATCACAGTGTTTTGTTCGTTGTTCCAAGGTATGAGAATATGTTACCAACGTGGTAACTATTCGAACTTCTATAACAACTCTTTCCACTTGTGATATTACTTTCTGTAATAACTAGTTATGATATTTCGGACCATTAGGGATTTGCATTGAAGGATCTTGAGCCCCAAAAGCTCAAGGTTAACATGTAGGCCCGGCTCGAACTTTCGTACTTTCAGAAAACCTGTAACCGCTACACCTTTTAGTTTTTAGTCCAAAACTAACCCCTCCCATATTTTTCATTACTGATTAATCATTTGGATGTTTTGCTCTCTCACATTCTATATTTCTCAATTGTATTTTTTTTAAATTTCTGTACCTACACGCAATATACAAAAAAAAGATGACACCTGATGCATTTGTAAATTGAACACAGTTCTATAACGGCAAAGGGTCAATAGTTAAGTCATCTGTCAGGAGAACTCTCCAGACATTTTGTGTATAATTGTTTGAAAAGATTACAACAAGTCATGACAGAGGGTGACGCCCAAAGCATTTGTAACCAACTTAACATAACAACTTATTTTATCTCTCTGGCTAAGGGTACATAGTTAAGTTCACTGCACTCAACCATGAGGACGAACTCTGTCAGTCTTTCCGTATTCTACCAATGTAATCCCTCGTTACTGTATCGTCGCTCACACATTTTATTCGGGTAAACATATATACTCTTCTCATTCTCATATTTATCCGTCAGTAATGTAGCATTCATAGAATTTATCAGCGGAACCGTTATTTTATTCGCCTATGTAGCCACTGACTGTGCACAAGTCATGCTATTCACGTGATAGACGTTGATGTCTCACGTTGTTCTGGACCATGATACATTCGGTCCAGGGTATTAGTTGATCATGACTTTGATCAAGTTCTGGGACACAGTTTCCCCACTCTAGACGGATCATGGGAGTCGCGGTTCCGCAACCGTAGTATTGGATTTGATGATACAGACTCACCATAAGAGGCAAGAGAGCAAAGACTCTAAGAATTTCGGCCAGGACTTTAAGGGGACCCCACCCAATATATTAGCTCCGATCTCAGACGTTGAAAATGATTTTTCGGGGGTCCCACTAATATAATAATCTTTTGAACGTTCCTTGTACGGCCACTAATTTTGTAACTACAGTGTTCAACGATAAGGATAAGTCGGGATGAAAAAACAGCTATCCTGCCCCTGCCAAAAAAAAACTCCTTGCGGAAACGTTCAGAGATAGTCCAGCTAGCAAATCCTTGTCACATAAATTGAAAAGGAAGGACAATCCAGAACATTCCGAAAAAATAAGGAAATAAAATACCCTAGTTTGACACTGTAGTCTTTGTAAATACCATTTCATTTGTATTACATTTAGGTGTCTAACCAGTTTTCGGTGGTTATCATATCAATTTTAACGGTAGTTGTTATTCACCCCACGTAGTGTATTCATTTCATAACCCCCACCCTTTCCAAGAGGAAAGTACAATAGGAAATTCTGAGGCCAAGAACCGATATCACGGTTTCTGATCGCCCACTATAGCTTTCGACTCTTGTCTGAGAAGAGCTCAACGGTATGCATACTGCACCGCTATCACGCGTTTCAACCACTTTACAACCCTACCCTAAACTGTTTCTAGTTGATAACCACCTATACTACTAAGCCGTAAAACATTCTCTGCGAATATTACGACCCACCTTTCTCTTTATCATAGCTGTTACGGCACTGTATTGCAACGGAAGGCCAACACTTCCCCTCCCTGCTTTCACGGTTGACTTTCATTTAGTTTCCAATATACAACTAGGTACCACTAAAAGTGAACATCTGTTCCGAAATTATTTGTTCGATAGTTACACTCACCAATTTTCATTCTCAAATATAGTAATTTAATTTTGTTTCTAGCAAGAAGAGCCTCTTTCCTGTGCTCACAATCTCCATCATTCAGCTGGAGCTCCACATTGGAAATCCTCAGACTGTTTGGTAACTTTTCCAATTGTATCTTGTACACTTTGTGTCCCCCCCCCCCTTAATTTCTTGCGACTTCTGGCGCAAAGTGCCCAAAAATCTTTCAAAAAAAACTAAGGCGTTAGGATAGTACACTCGGATCTCTGATCTGATTTGTACACTTTTCTCGGTTCCCACCAAAAAAAACTCAAAATAGAAGTGAACGAGTTCTGATCAAACCAATTGAGAACCCCAACAAAAGTTGCAAAGCGTCAACATATCAAACTTTGATAGCTGATATTGCTACAAACCTCGGTTGACTAATTCGTTCACTCCTCAAACACTACCTAGTACCATCCAACTCAAGTCACCTGTTGTGGTTTACCATCACTCAATAGTACCCCAAAAATTGAAGTTAAATTCCCATTATCTCTGATTGGTTGGCCCCTGACGAAAAATATTGTCACAAGTCGAGTCTTGACAGTACGCAGAGCCTCTTTCTGAGCAAAGAATCGACTCCATCCCGGAAAATTTTAGGCACTAATTTCCAAACTCCAATTTTCAACTTTGGGTTTGAGAAGGCAGCGCCGAAAAAAGTGGAATCTCACCGTTAGTGGTTGGTTTTCCCGATCCCCATCCCAACCTCCCCGTCCCAGCGTGTGTCACCACTTCGCTCCGAAGTTCCTTCAATAGTAATAAGTGGTATCATGTTTCAAGCAGTTTCCCTCTCTGGCATCAATGCTGGTCCTGGCACAGCTGTTGTCACTGGTACTGCTCCCCTAACAACGCAACAAGCAGCACAACAACTGCAAGCATTGCAAATACAGGTCCAGAACCTGCAGCCTTCTCCTCATGTGACACCACCCCATCAGCAAAACATCACTCCGATCCAAATCGCAAAGATACTTGAACCAAGAGTTAGCAAGTTCAGTGGAGATGACGAGGAAATATTTGCTACTTGGCTCGAAAAGTTCGTGGATGTTTTAGAAACATTCGGCATACCAACTGATAATGCCAAAGTTCTATTACCTCTATACATGATCGACGGTGCACGAGTTCATTATGATGCCATACCCAATCGGCAGAATTTAACTTGGGCTGAGATCACCACCGAACTATGTAGGAAATTAAAAAATAAGTTTCGGATCGAAAAGTCACGTGAAGAACTTTTTGACCTTCGCCAACAGGCAGATACCGTAGGCCGATTTGCTAAAAAAGTGAAAGAAAAATGCCTCGTAGCCTACCAAGGTAAAGACCCCGCAGAAATAATTTCCAATCAAATTTTCTAT
Organism: Litoditis marina; assembly: GCA_964036275.1. Lineage (NCBI taxonomy): Eukaryota > Metazoa > Nematoda > Chromadorea > Rhabditida > Rhabditidae > Litoditis > Litoditis marina. The sequence continues at coordinate 13,024,964 of OZ038435.1, read as the reverse complement.
TTCCTGCGTGGCCTCAGACCTGACATCCGTAGGACACTTCGTCGTTTGGACAGAAGTCCCACCACGTTCGAAGAGGCTATTGAGAAGGCCGAAAAAGAATCTCGTATTCTAACCCAAGAACAACTTGAGCGGTTGGAGCGTGACGAAAAAATCAATTACATCGATATTGAAGCAAAAATTGAGAAGCTTGAAAGTGAAATTCAGGATCACATCCACATCCAAACTCACACTTTCGAGCCCGAAAACGAGATGGACTTGCCTGACTGTTACGTTGAAAGCCAAAACCAAAACCAACAAATTTACCTTGATATCAGACCTCGTGATTCGGATGATGGTTTTCCTCCCAACACCCATTACAATCTTGAACCACCATTTCCCCAAAACTTTGACTGGGACGTCAACCATTATGGTAACCACTGGCAAGGTGACAATGAAAGTCATTTCCAAAGTAATCCGGAAAACCAAACACCTTGGCAGCCACCACATTGTCATGAGGATGATTATTTTAATAACTGGAGTGACAATGATGTGCGTGATCACCCCAATGTCAATTATGACGAACAAAATAGCTGGGATGATTGGAACCACCAGTATCCGACTAATCAGCTCACAAACTTTCATAATGTGTTTCTCAACAATGAGAATTCTTTCGATCCCCAATACTCATTCACCGATAGGTACAATATGTTCAATTCATCAGACGCATATTGGAACGATGATTCGTCATTTTCATCCAACGAACCAACAAATGAGAATCAAAATGAATTCTCAGAATCTACTTCGAACATGGAAGGTGAGAATGGTCATTGTGAACATTTTTAGACAAATTGATGACCGTGTTCCGGTTAGGAAATCTTAACATAACTTCCCCTCGAATTTTTTTTTCAGGTTTCAGACAACTACTTTCCATCTCCTTTCAGTAAACAAAGGTTTGAAAACCCAAAAAAGCCTTTTTTTTCGTAATTTAAAAAAAATGAAACCAATGATACCCATAGATAGTTAAATTTTAATCAATTTGTTCATACCCGTAGTTTAATCAATATAACTATTTAGAAGTTCACATGCTCATACTCTTGTTTTTCGTCTAATCAATCTTTCTTAAGGTAACATCGGAACTGAAAAAAACTAGTCAGTGGAAAGTTGACAAACAAAAACATTGTCCGTCCCTGAGCTGTTTGACTCCCCATGTAAAGTTATTTGTACCCTCCCCGAAAACCTGTACTTTGCTCCGTGCCCCAGTTTATTATATCACTCTTAGCTGGAATTACGTACCCTTTCACAAAGTAAGTTCCTACACTCCCATAACTTCCCTCACTGTGTTCAAGCACTTCACTGTTTGATTCGTGAGAGCTGTGTTTGAAAATCGTGAAACCAAGGTTAAACATCAAACCTTATCATTCACTAATTTCCGTTTCACGAGAGTTGGGGACCAACTCCTTCGTTGTACTCAGCTTTCGATGAGGGGGGATGTCATGATTATCATAACATGATCATCATGATCTTAGGCATTAGTACTTTCCACAGGTACAGTTTTCTCAATCGTATAGTTTATACGATCGACTCGGAAGGAGGAGCGCCATCGGGACAGGAGATAAGAAGACGACAGAGCCACGGGACGACACAGCACAGTATGTGACGACAGCACAGTATTCGACGACTTTATTTCATGTTCTTTTTAATCTTGTTTTGTATATGAATCTCTTTGTATCACAGTGTTTTGTTCGTTGTTCCAAGGTATGAGAATATGTTACCAACGTGGTAACTATTCGAACTTCTATAACAACTCTTTCCACTTGTGATATTACTTTCTGTAATAACTAGTTATGATATTTCGGACCATTAGGGATTTGCATTGAAGGATCTTGAGCCCCAAAAGCTCAAGGTTAACAATAACATGCAGATCAGAGAGACACAGACAGTCTGCGTAAGGCTGTCTTCAGACTTTTTGTGCGATACAAGATACAGATACACGATTCATTTTCGAATTATTTGTATCGTCTCATTTTGTATCCGTATCTTGGCGCCAATGTATCAGAAAAGTATGAACGTTCCAGGATACATTTTTTCGATTTTGTTAGTTTCAAATTCAAAAGTAACTTTAAACAATTTTAAGTTCTTCATTCCATAGATATTTATAGGTATTCTTCAAATTGACGTCTATCTCATCGCACGCGACGCGCGCACGCGCCGCGACAAAATGTGAAAATGAATGAATTTCGCTAAACTTTGGACATCGTGAAAACCAAAAACGCTGATGATCATTGTTACCGATCCCCATGCCATATACTCGATTTCACTCACGCGAAGCGCGTGCACGCGACGCGGCAGGAATATCAAAATGAGTCGATTCATATGAAATTGGGATGGGTGGGGTATTCGATCATGCTGGTTATGAATATATATCCGAAACTCGTAATACCTTCTAATCCGCGTGGCCAACCACTCCCAATCCCAAAAATTTATCCTCATGCCCAAAAGTTGAAATTTTTTGTCGCGTCGCGTGCTGCGCGCGCGCTTGATCCCAAGTTCGTACCAAACTCACATCTGACTTCAGAATGATCAATTTCCTCGGGTTCCCAAGTTTTATTGAATTCTACGAGTTTTTAAATTTTTGTCGCGGCGCGTGCACGCGTCGCGTGCGTGATATAAAATTGATATCCACATTCGCAATCTCCATGATCGATAATCACAGTTCACAAATTTGACCCAAATCTGCATATTTTCTCATTTTGACGCGTCGCGTGCGCGCGTCGCGCGCGAAAATGAAATGTTTTTTGCGGATACCAATCTGTTTTGTGTGGGGGAACATTCTATCAATTGGAAAAATTTCACAAAAATCACTTTTATAATCAAAAAACCTAGATGTATCCACAATATGAGTGAAGTGTAGAATGCCGGCCGCAATCTTCAAAAAAAGTGTATCGTCGATTCAAAATGATGTATCTGACGCCGAGATACTGTAGAAAAAGTATGAACACGAAAGATACATCGCGTGACGCATGTATCTGTCGCCGCTACAAAAATGCAATCGATACACATGATTAGAGCGCGCATGTATCGTGTATCTTGTATCGCACAAAAAGTCTGAAGACAGCCTAACTCCATCAACAAATGGTGTAGGTCTCCGAGAAAACGGTCCCTTCAATTCCCTGTTACTACAGATTAAAAACCAATGCTGTATTTCTATCACAGAATTTTATCCACCCCCCCCCCCCCTTTAATTTGCTAGTCTTGGAAGTATATTAATAATCAATGAAATAACTGACCAGCGGAACACTGTTCCCGAACCGATACAACTGATAGCTCTCGTTGAGAACGGACTGCAAAAGACCCGCGCGATCCTTGTACATTTGAAGGGCAGTAATGACCTGAAAAGCTTATTTTATTATTACAATCAGAAAAACACAACATTTACATACAAATATACAAAACGTTCTATTCAACTCCGACTTGATTTTCGTCTAAACCATAAAACTCAAAATGTTCCAGAACTAGAAACTTTGATTTCGATTAACAACACTAAATCGGTTCCCGGTTAAGATATTTTCTATTTTCCAGCTACAACCGCCACCCTACCCATACAGCAGTGAGATCCGACTATTCGACGAAAAGTACCCCGTTTTTACTTTGGAAAACGTGGAAATTAATGATTTCGCATCGAAAGTAGACAAATAATCTCGTTTTCGAAACTTTGCGGGGACAATTTTGCAAGAGTATAGCCGTACCTGATCTTCATTGGCGTCGCCGGCTATCTGTGCAGCCGGGATCTCCCCAAAATGACTGGCGTTCTCGCAATTGAACAGACCCAGATACTGTAGCGGTCTCGACAGAAAACGGAGGCCCACTATGTCCGAACGAACGTTTCCGTTTTGACTGGAAACAGAATCAATAATAAACTGGTAAACAACTTTCAGTTATCGAAAAAAAGATTATGTCTCAATATCATTTTGTAACAACTTACAACAAATTTAGCTGCCAGAAAACAATAATCTAACATCTCACACTTGACAAAGTACCCCAGGGAGTCCATTTCAAGAAAACCGTTCAGCGAAAAGATTCACAATTTTACAGTTCCAAAATTACCAATAACTCCATGTCCCTAAACTCCCGAAGAGTACGTTCCACTTCATTTTCTTCCTACTTCTTACACATTTTGTGTAAGACAAACATGTAAACAACAATAAATCAATTAAAACCCACATGAGCTCGGGCTTAACGGGCCAATCGTTGACACTCGGCTGGGCGGCGAGATTGGTGGAGGAGATGTCCAACTTCTCCAGCAGGGGCAGACTGGTTACCAGGCGGTGGAGGGCGGTTACTGGCTTCGGGTAGGTACCCGTGTCACGGGAGGACTGAGAGACGTCTAGGTACCTGGAGACACAATAGTAACTTGTGACTGGTTTACAGGAAAGTATTTCGCTTTTCTTTTAAATTTCGTGAAAGTTTATGATTCTGCAGCGCAAAAAAACAAGTGTCTTCTAATATTAGTATAATCTCTTCCATGATTGGGGTTCTACAATGACTGCTTTTGTTTCCAGATACCTAAGCTTAAATGTAAACTGTTTTTATGAAGACTGACAGTTGTGCCTATATAAAACTTTGAAATTATTGAAAATTTGAAATGTGAGTTTACCTCAACTCCTTCAGTTGTACAATGGAATCAATGGCTCTGTAGATATCGGGCACATCGTATAATATCAGAGTGGACAGATTCAACGGGTGAAGACAGCGGAGATCGTCCACCTAAAAGATCAGAAATTCGAAACGGGATATTTCTGTCGAAATCTATCGAAACTTTCCTGTTTAGGAATGTGAAAACGAATATGTGCACGTGAACACGTGAAAATAGTGTGTAAAATTGAGAATTAAACCAATCCATTTATGGCATGAACTGTGTGAATATCACAAAACTTGACGACGACGTATTGCCATCGATCGAACATAATTACATTACAAAACAGTCATTCAATAAATGTAAATTGAATTTTTTATATAAAACAATATGCATCACTAACCCGTGTCCAAAACGAGAGATCGAGAATGCGAAGTTGTTTCAACGGCTCGAAAACCCGCGACAATAGCTCGTTCGTAGATGACTCCTCGTCCTCCGGGAAACGTTTCAACTGGAATCGAACCAATATTAGGATTAGTTGGCAAGTGCGAGAACACACTGTGTCTGTGAGGTATACTCTTAAAGGAAGGGCGATTATGTGGTCCAATCCCAACGGTTCAGTCCTTTAAACTGCAATACATTTTTCAATTGCAGTTCAAAGGACCGTTGACACGGGATTGGTCCACATAATCGTCCTTCTTCAATACATCACTAGATTACAAGAAGCTTCACCGTCCCGATAAGAAATGGCCAAACTTCCAACAACTTAGCCATATTTTGGGATCCAGAGACATTTCAACACATACGCCAAAATCAACGCTCAAAACTCTCTGCGGAATACTGAACGCAGTAATTTGTTGCAACTGTTCTATTTTTGCGGGTAGAAGGTTACATCTAACCATTTTGAGTTTCTAAAAGATCGTTATAACAATCTTATATGTATGTAGATCAAAATACAGCTCGGATATAGTAAACTTCAGTATCCAAGCAAGAATAAGTAGCATAAATCAATTGCAACTCACCCTGGGCAATGCGAGTTTGGTAACCGCCGTGCATCTGCTGGTGAAGACGGGCGGTTCGATTTCCTCCTCCTCCTCTTCTATCCAAATCGGTTCCGGTTCCTCTATGATGCACGGGGTCGGTTGCGAGGGACGGGACGAACTGAAACAATATAAATATAAATGTAATACAAATACAAATGACATACTAGATAGAATACAAATGTATGTTATTCCATTCTTTTTTGACTTATTGTCCTTTTCATAACTGTAAGTATGAGAACTGGAAAACCTAACTCACACCATTCACTACGTTTTAAAATGCATGGAAATACGTGTTTTCAATACGGATACTTGACTGATCCCCCAAATCACCTTTTACACCCATCTTTTCACCGATTGGGACCCTCAGAATGACATAACAGAATGTTGTGAGAAGAATTCAACAAGACCCGTTCTACGGAAAACAAGTGTTACCGACACTTCTCATTATATTCAAAATCAAAAAAGTTGTGCTAAAAACAGCAAGACCCAGAGAAATCACGAAACCACCCACCCTTCTCCGAAACTGGGGTCATATCCGACCAGGTGTGGCTGCTGGGCTATTCCCAGACCCCTCGTCTCTCTCATCTGATCCAAACGACCACTTCCGCCTAGAATACACATAAAAATTACTAACACGAACTATATAAAGAATAAATAGGCACTATGTATTCTTCCAAGTCAAGTCGCATAAATGTTGAAAAGGAACCGGTTTATTGATTTTGATTACTCGGAACGAAATTCAAAAACGGCGCACTTGCTCTTCTGCCAAAACAGATCGCCTGCCTTATAAAACTTTGTTAGGACCGTTTCCTAATTCCTACAGAAACGGCTATAACCTAACCAGAACAAGATACTGTGGTACCTGGGCCCGTATTCAACAATGTTGCGAGAAGGAAAAAGCCTCCCGCCCCTCTGGACCCTCCTCACCAGCACACTATTTCTCTGCTCTTTCTTCCCGCGGGAAGATATTCTAGCTTCCCGGAGACTGGTGAATACGGCCAGTGGTCAACTTCCCATTCGCCCGAACTGAGAGTGGTCACCTGGTTACAGCCAACTAACCTTGTGTGATGAGGTCCTCCTCCCCCAGTACGGGAATGTTCCGCGACTCCATGCCGGCCACACCCAGTTTCCTACTACGAGGACACTATTTAATAATACGGAAAACAGAATAATCGATCTTCACCTCAGAAAAAGCACACCAAAAGCATTATTCAAATTTCAAAGTGCACATCCGTCCTATTCAGCTGATACCCTAGAAACTTCACGCGTTCTATCCGAACAGTTTAATGGCCTTGTTCAAACTATTGAGTAAAAACGTGCTTCACGTTTTTGTAACGATAATAATCAGTACCTCCTTGGCTGAGGTCTGCTGAGTATCTCCATGGAGGTTATCTTCAGGGACGACATACACGGGAATTGCACGTCGTTTTTGTCGAGCAGAGAGTTGGTCAGGTCGGTTACTCCCTGGAAAACAACTAGTAAAATTTAAACATAGTATGTACGATTTACATTGGTTCAATTTTGAAATTGAACTCATCAGTTTTAAGTTTCGTAAATGCCATGAAATCCGGAGCATCATATTTTTGAGTTTTTGACTGTTTTTAGTTTTCAGTAATCTGGAAGCAAAGATCCCTAGTAGTTCACTATTGAAAAACATCCATGGTAGGATGAAAAATTCCTGAATCTGGATTTAAATTCATTCAGTTTTCTAGATGAAACTTCTCTCTAACTACCTCCTTTACCCCTTGCACTTGCAAAACGTTTCACTTAGCTGTGACACCCGCAATATAGTTTTTGCTCACACTTCTTCAACTTCAACCAAGGTAATTGCGTTCAAGATTACCCCCCTGCTAGTTACTAATCATTGCTAACCATCAGAACTCAATAATCAGCCTCTTTTTTGTTTTCCTCCTCTAATATGCCATGAGAGATGCATTAATGTCCACCGACAATTAGAATACTAGGAAGTTCTGAATGGCACAAAAACTGATGTGATGTTCCGAAAAATACTCTTCCAACTGAATGGTTGATAGTCGTGAATTAATAATCAACATTAATATGTAATAATTCGTGGGGAAGGGCCCAACCGACCAAAATCTATCATCAAAAAGAATACATAAATTATTCACATACAACTCTATGAGGGTGTAGGTTGATGTATTACATTCCCGGAGATAGATTGAATCCATTGAAGATATGTACCCAACATGAACCCAGGTCAATATTTGGCTTTTCGCATTCGGGACCTTCAAGACCTGACCCCCCGAAACAGTTGTCTCTGCCTTACTCTGTTGTTGTTTCAGAGAGCTTCAGAGAGAAGATTTAAAAACCCCAGCAAAAAACATCCCGTTGTTTACCAAAATAACCCAAAACGAACTTTAACCACTGTTTTTCACAAGTCCTCAGAAACAGGATACTTTCATACAAATCTAACCTTAACATCCTCTCCAAATCCTCAAATTCGCCGTTTTGAAGCAAAAAACCACTAAATTTCAACCCGAAACTAACCTTAACATCGGTCATATCCAGATCCGTAATGTGTTTGTGATGAGCCGTCAGCAGATCGGTCAACAGCTGATCGTCGATAGCGGCCCCCGTCAAATCCAAATGAGAGAGCGGAAATCGGGTGGAATCGCACCAGGGACGAAGTTCGGGGGACACACTTTTCTGGAATAATCAATACTTGAACTTTGGAAGAAAAATCAATAATGGAAAGACAACTTGAGAACACACTCTCAGTTTCCCACGCTTGAAGAAGAACCGAAGAGGTTTTCATCGTAGCCAAAAATAAGCGTAAATATGCGTTACGCGCGTGACTTTTCTAGTGTAAATAAACCTCATCACGTGATTCGATGCAAATGTATAAGGTAAAAACAACCAAAAAGGTAAAATCTGTCCAACCAACCGTTTTCTGCCATAGTTCTCTGTTCTTGTCGAAAACCGCGTGGCTGGCAGTGACGGGAAGGTGAACGTCGTCGAAAATATCCTGAAAAAACAAACAACGAGGTTTATGAACTCGAGATTAGTCTGTTCAATCACAGTCTTACAAGGTGGTGATCCACACATTATCTTCAACAAAAAGCTTCTCTGTACTCTAGTTCTCTAGTAAACATGGTTGGATAGACAAAAAACTCGAACAACGGACCACTTTTCCTAATTTCGGAACAAATAGCAGATTTCGGATGCAAAAGCATGATGTTTTACGTCTTTGGATGAAAACCGGTTTCTTTTTGGTCAGACCTTACGGGTGAACGGGCGAACCCGTGCACACGGGTGTACGGGTTCTAAACGTACAAATAACCACCTTTTGGTACTTTTCACCAGAGAATGAATGAGCTCAGTTTTTGTAGCTTTACCCATTTTACCCATTTAGACTATTACTATACCTGTTGGTACTGTAGTCTCTTGGCCAGTGCCGCAGCAGATAGATGAAGAAGAGAGGGGGCCTCCAGGGGCACGTCGGCACCCGATCCACTCATGGGGGACGGCTGCAATATACTAGTGGAAATACCGGTTGCGAGCACGGATAGTATTGTAAACACAGGTATCTTTATAAAATATAAGGCGAAACAATAGTAGAAATAAAGGTAGAAACACCGGTAAGGTACATGAAAAGCACTCGGCTGAAAGGAAAAGAATACTAGTGAAAATACAGGTAGGCATACCAGTACTCACACAGATTGCAAGTAAAAATATAGGTTGATCAGCAAAAAAGGACAAGAGAAAGAAACGTTCGCATTAAATTGAACGAGAACCTAACAACGAAAGAGTGAGAGGAGAAGAGAAAACGTGGTAGATTTTTGCTGCTCAGCTACAACTGATATATTTCAACTGATACAGTTATTAGTCGAGAAAGGAGAAAAGGAACCGCACCAAATTATATGGTTAGAGGGGGATAATCAAGCGTTTAGTAGTTATCTCTAATCTGCTATAATCGCTTCTCAGGCATTAAACCTCACTTCAGTCATGGGTAAACACAATAAAAGGGAGAGGAACGGATAATTAGAAATTAGTAGAAAAGCTGGGTGATCGAAGATTAGAGAAATGAGAAAAACATTAAAAGAAGTAGAAAGTAGTTAAATATATATTAATTTAAACATTTGAGTCTAACAAAGCAACCATGTGTGTTTGATTTGACTTTTCACGCTTTATGGTGCAAGATACGCAAAACTGCGGGCAGTGTCACGTACCGGAAGCATTTCACGTGACTATGAAAACGTCAATGGTTCCCTTATCAAGTTAAGAAGCGTTTTATTGTTATTGATCATGAGACTAAATTGAATACATTTGAACCACACTAAATAAGACGAAGAATACAATTTGAAAACGCAAAACTGCCAACTACAGTCGTCTTCTAACAGTCCAGAGAAACTCCAGAATTACGATGGAGAAAACGAATCACGATCTCCGTAGATATTAGTCTTGAACTTGAATTGCCGTAACCCTTACCAAGTTTCCAAGTTATATGAGAATTTATGAGTATCTTGCATGCTTGCAAGGCTTGCATCTAACAAACTAAGCGAACGCTAGACTCAATGCTCGCTCAAGCTCAACTGCTCAACTGAGGCTGAACACTGAATATGAAACGTTAATTTGATCGAATCACACTTCCAGCCAGTAATCATGAACAAAGTTATACTAATTGCATGTCATCTAACTAGTTCTAAGAAAATAAAAAGGAAGTAGCTAGGAAGTCAGGTGAAAATGTGCAAGTGCAAGTTCAGTTGAAAAAAGTTGATTTGTTGGCTAGCAATTAGCATAGATATGATCCGAAACATTAGACTAGCCATTTATCACGTATCATACTTCCCGAGAGCTAAAATTCTGTTTAAAACCAAAAACTGAACCCAAACTCCTCAACATAAGCTCCAGATATCTATACAACTTCCAAACCAACAATAACGACTAATTATCAAACAAATTACAGGATTAAAACATATACTAACAGAGTATGGTTAAACAAGTAACACTAAGCGGGCGCATCGCCATTTATGCCAGTTTGGGTTGGGTTGGGCTTGGGAAATTGGGCTGGGATCACGTGCAAAGGGCGTGCGTTTTAGGCGGGGGGGGGGGGGGAGTTCTAGTTATGGCAGCACTTGACAAATACTAATAGGTTATCCGGTTATCCCTAGAAGATAGGACATGAGGTTGGCATTAGGGAAAAACCACTTTCACCTCTCAAAAATTGAAGTTTTACAAAATTTTGCCAGAAAATAAAATTGTCAAGTACTAAAATGTTACGTATATGTACAGGGTAGGGCATGGAGTTATAGGATAAGAACCACTTTCACCTCACCAAAATCATTCGAAGTTTTATAAACTTTAGGCAAAATTATACCAAAAACTAAACTAACTTAGAAACTGATACAAACCGCACACTTTGATTTTCTTACAATCGGAAACAAAACCAATTTAGACCATTGCGTCTGAAGATTATAAAAATAAAAAGTAAAAGCAGCAACATTCAGGAATGGTTGGCGAAAATCAATGCTATCGAATTGACATTCCTTCGATGAATAGGGAAGATGAAAAAGGGAACAGCGTGGAGAGAGAGAGAAAGATGGAGAGAGAAAGAGAGAGGGAAAAAGGAAAGGTATAGTAAAGAGAGAAAGGGAGAAAGACTGAGAAAGAAGACCAAAAAAGAAAGTGATAACATGATAACTGTTAATGAGAAGGAAAGAGAGAGAGAGAGAGAGAGAGAGAGAGAGAGAGAGAGAGAGAGAGAGAGTGAGAGAGAAAGAGAGGAACAGCTGATGCCTGATTTATGACCGCGACATCTGACACTCGTTTTAACTCGTGTCACATGTTCTCATGTAATTCATGAACTCATGTGCTCAGATAACACAATATATGAAGCAAAGTTCGAAGTTCAAAGTTCAAATTAGACTAATTCAATGGTAAATTTGTTTCACAAACTTGTCCAAACATCTAAACTAAAATCTATAATGAAGCAAAATTACCGGTTTCAAGGACCAAAATCGGTAGAATTTTGAGGCAAAATCATGAATTTGTTCACATTAGTCACGTCTTACGCATGTAAATAAGTTAGTATGTTTATGCAACATCACAGCCTCGTCTAAACATCTAATATCTAGCAAAATTACCGGTTTGACACACTTTCACAGTTTCTGTAATTACAATTTACAAGTTGCATGACAGGCAGGCAACATGGCCCATTAGTTGGATTGCGTTTTGTTTAATTGGACTACCTTATTGATTGCTAATTGAGGTGTTGAAGGTGACGTATAGTGCATCAGACTAGTTTACATCATCGGAAATGGGATTACGTCGTTACGTGAGGAAATTGTTCATTTTTTATGAAAAATCAATAACTTTCACGTATTTGAATGAAAAAACTGGCTGATTTTTCTATAATAGTCACACCTTACACCTCAGTGGTGCTAAGTATTGCATCATACTCGATCTAGTTTACATCATAGGAGGATGGGGTTAGTTAGAGATTAGAGATGGCTAGACGGATAGACGATTGCACCATGTCAAAGGTCACACTGAGCATGAACTAGATAACTACCCCGACCCCCCCCCATTCTAAAAAGATGCTTGTTTTCAAGGAAAATTGCCTACTTTTGATGCAAACTCACATAATTATAATTTCACGGATATCAATTGAAAAACGAGCTTCTTTCTATCAAGTAGTGACACCTACCCCTACGCTAGAGTTGGCTAGTGGATAGCACTAGGGCAAAGGCCACTACTAACTACCCCCCCCCCCCAATCAGTAAAATTGGTGAAATTGCCACAAAAGTTGTAGAAATAGGCTGCCAAGATCGGGCAAAATTTACTATAGAAGATTAATGACTATATTAAAAAACTGGACTCCATTTTCGTAGAAAAGCCAGACCATTCTGGTGTGTGGATAGAGTTATCGATGGCCCCCATACAGAAAACAAATAACAGCGTCGTGTCCGTGACATTGAAATGTATCGCCATGAGAGATTCATGTCAATTACTGATATCATAGAAAAAGGACAAGTAATGGGTGGTGGAACCAGAAACTTCTTTTCTCTCTTTCTCTTTTGATCTCAAAAGGTTCCAGTGTTCTAGACATCAAAAATTGCCATAGGAACTAAGGCGAGGTTCTTACGCTCTCAGTTTTCCAAAGAAGAAGATGATTTTTGGAAAGCGAAGCCGTGCGAGATGAAGTGAAAAGTTCCATTAGTGCCAAGTTTTCCTCAATGCAACATTTTTATTAGATAAAATGCGTAAAAAAAACTTCGGCTAAGGTAATAGTTTTGTCTAGTTCAGAGACTCAGAGAGTAATAGTGTTGAGGGACCATGGACCATGCCCATGAGTTCAACTAAAATGTAACCCCCTCCTCTCTTTTCCAATTAACTATTCTGCCCACATTATAACCCCATTGGGACTGTGAGAAATGGTGCTACAGGCAAATTAGCACATCAACATTACCAGTACAGAACTAACTACTGAATCTTATTTTGACCCACAGAAAGCATGAAAATATCGTATTTAGTCAGACAATGTGACCAAATGTGTATACTTTACTTATACCACTAAAAGTCTGGTATCAGACATTACACAGAAGGAAATAGTAACCCGTTTTTTAATATAGAAAACGTCATATAGGGGGACATATGACGTGAATGATGAATTAATAAACCAATTCAGAGGTCAGAGCTCCATTCCATAACATGAATCACTATCAATACTCACCTTTAAGAATGTCTGGTACCAGACTTTTAGTGGTTTACACAATTGGTCCTTGAATTGAGGTCCAATTCTAACTTTCTAATAGAAAACTAGAACTAGTAAAAACCTAAACTAACCGGAATCTCAGACCAGACAGCGGCACAATAACATTTGCAACGTCTTTTTTGCTAGAATCTAGAAACAAAGACGAGCGGATAAGAATGAAATGAAAACGGTTTTGGGTGCTGATAAGTGAACTGCGACCCATATCTTCAAGAAATCAACGCAGGTGGGATGAAAAGAAAAAAGAAGGGTAACATGAAAAAAGAGAGAGTAGAGAGAGAAAAGGAGAGAGATAGAAAAAGAAAGAGGAAAAAGAGAGGGAATAACGAAAGGGTTTCCTTCTACTGTTGTGCAACGTGTAATACTGAAAAGGGACGAAGATAGAGAAATTGATAACCCTTAGTACAGGTGATGAAATAAACTTGTTTGCGGCCAAATACCATTTTGACCTTTACATGGGTGTAATTTAGGTGTGAACCCTGAACTCTTTTCTCATCTCAAAACTTACTCAAAAATCTCAAGTTTACCTCTCGCTCTCTCGCGCTCTCTCGCTCTCTCGCTTACTTGAACCATCAAAAGTTAGCAAAAGACGTAGATTATCATCAATTAGAAACAGGAAAATCGTGGAAACAAAACATTCGAGCTAATCTCAAATGGAAACTTGACATCTCGCCATGAAAGCGGGTTCACGTCTTACTCATGTAAGCAATATAAATGTATTTTTTTTTAAATTAAATGAAACATACACATGAAACAAAACATATACATGAAATGAAACATACACATGAAACAAAACATATACACTAAATAAAGATTTACATGAAATGAAACATATACATGAAGCTCAAACCACCCTGTCAGTTTTCTATATGGAAAAAGCTGGTCAAACAAAAGATTCACAGAATATGTAGGGGTGAGAGGGAGAGAAACAGAGACAGAGAGTGAGAGGGAGAGAAACAGAGACAGAGAGTGAGAGGGAGAGAAAAAGAGAGTGAGAGTGAGAGGGAGAGAAAAAGAGAGTGAGAGTGAGAGGGAGAGAAACAGAGACAGAGAGTGAGAGGGAGAGAAACAGAGACAGAGAGTGAGAGGGAGAGAAACAGAGACAGAGTGAGAGAGAGATGGAAACTATTTGAAACTAATTTCCAAAACTATATCAGACTATAAAAAGTCGATATGGGTCGTGTTTAGGCCTATAGAGCACGCTGGTTGCAGTCATTCGTGATCAGCCTATTCGATAGTCCAGTCTGGTTGTAGCCAGTTCGACCAGCCGGCTGGAGAGAGAGAGAGAGAGAGAGAGAGAGAGAGAGAGAGAGAGAGGAAAAGAAGGAAGGATAGAGAGAGAGGGGAAAAGAGAGAGAGTAAGAAAGAGAGGAAGAGAGAGAGAGAGATGGGTCGAAAGAAGAGTGGTCACGTGAGTGTGCACTGTACTATTGACCGCTCGTCTGTCCGCAAATAGCTGGCTAGAAGAGGCTGGCTGCTAATTCTAGGTCGGCGTGACATACTAACTCTTAGAGAGGGTGATGTCACCTTTAAAGGAACGATTATGTGGTCTAATAGCAACATTTCAGTCCTTCAAACTGCACTACATTTTTCAATTGCAGTTCAAAGGACCGATGCGTCGGGAGTGGTCCACATAATTGACCTACTTTAAAGGAACGATTTCTCTTTAAATTAAAGGTTTGAACTATTTTATAAACAAAAACTTCTGAAACTTTCAAACGTTTCATGGTAAGTCAAACTAGGGGGATATGATCCCGATAAGCGAGTTCAATTTTTACTATGGAAATTACTAATTATGACTCTAGTTTTTTGTGAACTGAAAAACACTTTGACACAATACTGAATTGTCTAAAACCAAGAACCTGCATTGATCATGGCATGAAGAACCTTTTTCTCGAGTTTAGACTCTCAGGTTATAAGTAGAAGACACAAAAAGCAAGCAAATAAGTATTGCCGGAACCTACTACTCATTCTTATCTTTTTCCGGGCTTCTTTCTATTATTAGACTTTCCATAATCCATTAATCCTTTTTGAGCCGAAAAAGACTAATCTGCTTCCTTGTACAAGAATCACGAACACCAAGGGTGTGAATTTTTTTCTGTTTTTATCGAGGTTGTTGTCGCACAAATGAAACATTATGTGTATAACTTGGAAATTGAAATAGAACATTGAAGTTCACCAAACTTTCCTTTTACAATAAAGGCGTGATAAACTTTTATATATTTATATTAAAGTTATTGAGAGAAAGTTGAGAAAGAGAACATTCTATAGAAAGTAACCGAATTATTCTTGTAGTTTGATGGTCGACAACACACAGCATAATTGCATAATTTACGAGTTTAAAGTAGCACGATTATGTGCTCCAATCTCGGCGCGTCAGTCCTTTAAACTGCAATTGAAAAATGTATTGCAGTTTAAAGGACTGAAGCATTGCGATTGGAGCACATAACCGTCATTCTTTAACCGAAAACGACGGGATCAAAGTACAAACACAGAGGGATAGGATATAGTTCAAATCATTCCTACTGAGACTCCTACAGTAACTTTACAAACTTTCCGAAGGCTGTTGAGAAGCTGAGAATGTAGTTCATGGAAAATTCACTCGTATATGCACTGTGCCTGAGAAGAGAAGGAGAATGAGGTACGAAAATCCTCAACTTCTCCGATCTTGGAAGTTTGGAAGTTTCGAAATCCTACTGTAGAAGTCTCAGTAGAGATGGAAAATACTATAAAACACACTGAATAAGTTTGCATTGAAACGAGCGTATTTCCAACTTTGAATAAACTTGAAACTCTGATAGAAAGGAAAAATCTCATTCCAACTTAATGAAGCTGGATGCCAACTGTACCCTTATTTTCGCTACAAAGAAAAAATAGATTGGAATTGTGTTTGAGCGTCATAGTCATAGTCATAGTTAAATGTCATTCGGCGCAGTTTATGTAGTTACACCATGAAAACATGATTCTAATGGAAATATATAGAGATAACCATTATTTGAGCTATATTTTGGCCTAATTTGGTGAGAGTAAGACTAATTCTGATGCAAACTTGTAATATATGATGAGTTTTAATGAAAAATGACTATTTCTAAAGAATATTCATATTTGATAACAGTTTGTTGTCGTCATTTGGAAGTTATCTTGAAATAACGTCTTATAATCAGCTCTTTGGTCTCAAAACACGTCAATTGTCAAAAATGACGTGCGATTTATGAATCATTATGAGCCCTAATTATAAACAATAGAAACAAAATAGAATAAAAAGTAAAACAAACACTACACAGTCTTCCAAGTATTCTTGTGACTTAGATTGAGTTGTAGAGTTGTATACACAGCAAAAGTCAGAACTTCGACTGGAACGCAGCGTTTAAATCTAATTATATAATCTTTATTTTGTATTTAAATATGAGAAATTCGACTAAAACGCAAGCACATCTAGTTATACAATCTTTGTTTTATATTCAAATATATACTTTCCTACGTCCTTGGTCATTTTGGCTCTATAAACTAGATTTACGACCCTCGCAAGCTGTAACACATGTGGTTTACAGTTATGATATTTGATGTAATAGTCGATTCAACCACTTTATAAAAGAAGGAACTAACTTTGTATTCCGATCTAGGAACTCACTGTTATTTGCGTGATCAAACAACAAAAACAGCTGGAAATTGTATGATACAACACAGCATAAACTTCGAAATTGAAATGTAGCAAAACCGCAGAGATCAAACTACAAAAATAGGCTTGATTTGGAGAGAGCGCACTATAACCGAAAAACAGCCTTCTTCCTTCTTTCGTATATAAAAGTTTTGGTTGCTTTATAATGCAACCAAGACTATCTGAAGTTTGTTTTTCGGTCTTGTAAAGATATTTTGGTTGCTTCACACCTTAGTTACTACCTCGCCATAGAGTTATGAAAATTGAGTAAATATGAAGATGTAGAATATGAAAAAATATAGAATTGGCCTGCTTTTCATTCGGCACCCCAGTTACCATGACCACTTCAGAGAAATGAGTGCATTTCCTGCGTCGACATCGATGGAAACAGAAAAAGCAACTGAATCACACGCAAATCACGTGGATAGTTTAGGAACATCATCGAATATCTTAGTTTGATCTACCAACAAAACACAGCGAAAACTTCGAAATGAACCTAAAAGGCAGAGATCAACTACAAATCAGGTTTTTTTTCTAGATTGACAGAAAGTGAAAAAAAACATTGTCTGAATTCTCATTTTTTGCTGCATTGACGTGAGAGAGAGAGAGAGAGAGAGAGAGAGAGAGAGAGAGAGAAAGAGAGAGGGAGACATATAGAGGGGAAGAGAGAAAGAGGTGACTATGAGTGTACCTTGACTTTCCGACACGTCATAATATTTTGCCAGACATAAATATGTCTCATTTTAATTGTGTTTCTATTAGCAAACGAGTACTTCCAAACCTCCAATCAACGCACTATGTAACTATGTTTATTTGATTGTACTTCTAGCGATCAGTCATTAATAACCATTTAATGGGAGGGTGATATAGACAACGTTCTCTCTCTCTCTCTCTCTCCTTCCTATGTATCTCTCTCTTTCTCTTTCTCTCTCTCTCTCTCTCCTTACTATGTCTCTCCCTCCCCCTCTCTCTCTCTCCCTATCTCTCTCTCACTCTCTCACTCCCTCTCTCTCTCTCTCTCTCTATCTCTCTCTCTCTCTCTCTCTCTCTCTCTCTCTCTATCTCTCTCTCTCTCTCTATCTCTCTCTCTCTCTCTCTCTCTCCTTCCTATGTCTCTCTCTCTCTCCTTCCTATGTCTCTCCCTCTCCCTCTCTCTCTCTCTTTCCCTCTCTCTCTCTCTCTCTCTCTCTCTCTCTCCCTATCTCTCACTCTCTTTCTCTCTCTCTCTCTCTCTCTCTCTCTCTCTCTCTCTCTCTCTCTCTCTCTCTCTCTCTCTCTCTCTCTCTATCTCTCTATCTCTCCTTCCTATGTCTCTCCCTCTCCCTCTCCCCCTCTCTCTCTCTCTCTCTCTCTCTCTCTCTCTCTCTCTCTCTGTCTCTCTCCTTCCTATGTCTCTCCCTCTCTCTCTCTCTATCTCTCTCTCTCTCTCTCTCTCTATCCCTCCTTCCTATGTCTCTCTCTCTCTCTCTCTCTCTCTCTCTCTCTATCTTAGGGAGAAAGAGAGCCGAGAGAAAGAGAACCAACCACCTAAAAGTGCACGTGAACAGTGGACACACGTAAGAAAAGATCAATACAGAAATATCAGGTTTGCAGAAACCAGAAAACTAGTGACATTTTCAGAGTTATTCTGGACGGAATCTTTCAAAGTACGCAACTAATTGTGATACAAAAACTATTGAACGGAAACAGTTTAACTACAACGTTTGTGTTACAAAAATCGATTCTTTATTCCATCCTCAATTTGTTTCTATTCTAGTTTATAAAGATCTATCGAAAATGTTCAATGAGATCATGAAATATTATCATACTGTGCTCTGCCAACTATTTTTAGTCCGCCCCCAAGCGTATTAAATTTACATGTATAAATAAATAAATAATCATCGCTGAGCCAAAAATGGGCAATATACATGAAAACTGAAGCAAAAAGTGAAAGTGTTTTATACAACTAGATGTAAACTAGATAAATAGTCACATGTAACGTTAAACATATCACGTGTTCGATTTGTGGAATTTCAAAAACAGTGCCTTCAACTGGTTTTGCGTGAGCTTCACAAGTTTCACGTGACCCAGCATTTCACTAGTAATTTGAATTATAAGGAATATAATCAGAGTCGAAATCATTCGGTCATCGACCAATTGTTTATTTTTCGCGCCAGCCGGGGGGGGGGGTTAGCCCCAGCTGTGGGGAAAAAGCAAACCAGCGGCCCCTACCGAAAATTCGCTAGTTAAACCGAAACACAAACACCTATAACAGGGAGAGGACCAGTTCAAACCAGCAAATCCTACAAAAAGGGTGTTTTTCACAGTATTGACATACAAAACTAACCTAAAACACGTTTGGAACGTCAGAAGTTAGAGAAAAACCAGGGAAAAGACATAAACTTTATCAATATTGGCTCATGAACGCGCTTCTCACTAAAAATATCACAACATATATACTAGAAATGAATCGAATAGTCACGTAACGTTAGCATTCTAATGAGGCATCGTGCACTTTGTGATTGCACGTTTCTGAGTTTTGCTGTGTCCAATTTGTTACACGTAACTGTGCAATTGACTAACAGTATAACACAAACCTATCTACTAGTAGAATGTAGTAGTCCTAGAATGGTTCAATCGCAAGCCCTTAGAAAATTAGAGGAATTAGATCATAGTTCAGTCGCAATCATACTTCAGCCCCCCCCCCCCCCCCCCCAACTTTTTACGGACCATCTAATAACCAGTCATCTGTTCCTAATCGAGTAATTTCCGCGTCTAATTGACAGCCGGATGTCTCATTCCTTCATCTATCTACGTAGATCATGGAATGGCACAAAATGAGAGAATGTATTACCTTTTTGAGAAAAAGTATATTTTCCGTTACAAAATGGAAAGAAGTAGAAATGTTGAAAACTCATATTTACTGTTATTCTGAACGAAAAACAGTTTACAGTAGAATTTTTGCTGAAAACTAGTAAGAGACAAGAGTATACAATTAAAAAGGGGCATAGAAATCAGTTAACACAACTTCTTTAACAACTTCTTCAAGCTGGTAGAGAATTGATAGATACCAAGAAAAGGATAGTGTTTGTATTCTTGTATTATAACAAAAACTCTTCCCGTACACACGTTTAAAGGAACGTTCAAGGATGTAAAAGAGATCAAAAAGGGCGTCAATGCATAGAAATTTCGTCTGATGTGGGGTTGGGCGAGGGGTGCAATCGATTAGGGGACGAGAGAGAGAGAGAAAGAGAGAGAGAGAGAGAGAGAGAGGGGGGAGAGAGAGAGACGAAGAAGAGGGAGAAAGAGAGAGAGGGAGAAGAGAAGAAGGCTTTCTCTTTCTCTTTTTCTCTGAAAAACGAGATTTGAGAACGGATACAATGAACCTATACTTGTTTCTCTACAAGGGGACTTTGTCTCTCTCAGTCAACTAGAACAACGAACATTCACATAAAAGGAGAACTTCTCGATTTATTTGTTTCTGTTCAATTTATGTTATAGGTCCTATGACTAGTGTATCATGTTTCAAAAAAAAAAGTCAATTGACGGATTGTTGCAGAATAATCCAAACGCGGAAGCCAATGTGCCAGAGTATATATAGTTCCGGTCATTCCCACTGAGACTTTGGCAGCGTGCCATTGAATTTTCCGGGCTATTTTTCACCACTTTGGAGTTGTTGAAAAAACTGTAATTTTCTGTCGTTGCTTGTTCAGTTTTACGAGAACACGTGAACGAAAACGTTCTCGGAATTCTCATGTCTGCTCTGAGAAATAGGCATCCGAAAATCTTGGCACGATGCCAAGGAGTCTCAGTGGGAATGAAACGAACTATATACTGTTAGTCACATGCACAGTCACGTGAAACATGTTAAACACACAGCAGAACTGAGAAACGTGCAATCACAAAGTGCACGATGTCTCCTTAAAGTGCGAAACTCCTGTGAGTGTTCAAATTACTTTCAGTTTATGGTCGTTTTCATTACTATTACGAGCCCTACAGTAGAATTACGAAACATTCAGGTGCGCCTTTATGTAAATTTCATGGGAAAAAATACAAAGGTAGTTAAAAACTTCGATTGGGTACTGTATGAGTGTCGGTAGAAGTGACGCGAGCTGGGGTTGTTGACCGAGTTCAACATTTCGAGTTTTCGAGTTTTTGAATTTAAAAAAAATGAGTTCTCGAGGTTTATATAAACAGCAGAAAAACAGCGGCAACAAACACTCTTGCAAAATTTATTCGAGAAAAAATCGATGATCCAGAGATCAAAGTTTTCAGCGTACTTGAAAACGAGCCAATAATAAAGTAAAGCATTAGACCTTTAAAGTTCCGCGGAATGGGAACAATCTGGTGTTTTATTGCGAAAGCGTGAAAATGATACGGAAATGACCTAGAAAGCTGGTCATTGCCATCTTTTGAAGGGGGTTTCACTTTAATAGTAGAATGATGATTGGGAAAGTTAGAGTATAATGATTATAACTATATTTACTTTTATTTTCATTATCTCTCTTTCAATTCCAAATTCTTTTAAAGGGACCGTACCTCTATAATGTGCAATGTAGGAAATTTTTGAAAAATGAGAAGAGTCTTTCATTCTGTTTTGAGATCAAAGTTCATACATTACGTACAGAGAGTTCAGAAAACCACATTATTACGGAGAAAAACAGAAGCCAACGGGACCTGGGTTACGGTAATGCAGCAATCCTTAAAGAATCCGTCCCGCTTTAATTTTGACTTTTGAGTCAACAAACTGACCCTATGGCAAATGAAAAACCATTATCAAAAAAATATACTTTTATATCCCTATCTTGCTTCGTTTTCTCAGAAAAGCGGCTTACGTAATGACACCGATAGGGGAGTTGCGTACGGGGTATGCTCAAAATAGCCTATAGAAGTGCGAAAATGATTTCAAAACACTCAATCACATACGAATACACAATTAGGGACTGAAAAATGAAAATAAATCTGGATGTAAATAAACCAAGTCAAGTTGCGTCACAGTGAAAATGTTCATGTCCCCTTCTTTATTGCTTGATGTTATACAAATTTTACAAATTTTCAATCAGAAGGTTTTTTCGTGGTCTATGGGAAGACATTAGGAATCTTTTTGAGCTTTTTAAATTTTTCGTGCTGCTCAAATTATAGCGGAACGGTTTCTTTAATCTATCACTGCTTTGTAGTTTTAATGATATTTAGAAATCTTTTTACACAGATTTCATATTGGTAATTTTGGCCATGTTTTGAATATGGTTTCGTAATTTTATGGACATTTTGAAAATTTTGTACGTAGGTGAACTCGGCGGTGTATGTACGTGCGCGTGGTCGCGCCACATTTTTGAGAACACGAAACAAGACAGGAAGTTGACACCTATACGAATGATTTTGGTTTTTTAATGTGAACAATATCGACTAATCAGCTCAAACCTCCAAATTAAAGAGGAACGGTCCCTTTAATACATTTTTCTTCTTTTAATTTTTGTATGAGAATAGGTTTTATATGAGAAACCAATGAATATTTATAACGTTAGTGAGTATGGTGGAAGAAGAAAAAAATTGAAAGCGAAACTACTTCATCCTAGGTTTTTTTGTGGAAAAAGTCCAAGCTTATATAGAATGCGTGCGTAAAGCTTAGTAGGGGATGGAAACTCAGAGAAAGAGAGATACGGAAAAAAAGAAAAAAGTAAGATTAACACGGTAAAAGAGAGAGAGAAAACAAAAGAGAAAGAGAGAAATAGAGGAAGGAAATAAAGGAGAGAGAGAGCAAGAGAGAGGGAGAGAGAGAAGAGATAGAGAATAAAATAAAAACGTACCTCGTTCTCCTGCTCCTGCATTTAATAATTCTCTCTTTTTCTTTGTTTGATCTCTGTATTTCTGTAAGAACGAGAAGAGTACTTCCTATTTTGTAATTGGCCAGTCATGTCGAAGATTAAAAACTAACAGCTTCAATTAGACGGACACCTATCATACATAGAGAGATACGATAAAGATAGAGAGAGGAGAGATAGAGAGAAAGAGAGAGAGAGAGAGAGGGAGAGAGAGAGAAATTAGCATAGTGACTGGGTTTCAACTTTCTATCTAGCAACCGGCACCACGTAAAGTATGAATATCGATCGAAGTCACGGGATCATGAGTTGTAGTTAGACGTGGAATGCAGTAGAAACTTCTCTCGAACAAAAACAGCAAACGGTTGAATCAATCGAGTAATGCGGGCCGGAAGCCGGTAGACGAGAGAGCGTGTTGATCAAAGATACGCAGACGTGAAATTGAAAGTCAATGTTCACACAATTATTGGACGTCCACGCAGTTCTTAACGTGAGTGTTTCAATTTGCTATATCACGAGACATTTTGAATTGGAGCAATCAGCGCATAGTTCTTCGAAATTGCTCGCCAGCGTATAGACTAAAGTTCGGAATAACTCTAATTGGTCATATTAGCAGAGATGAGTTTTGTCTATTTGCACATTGTATTACAAATTGAAAAGCTAGTTCAAGAGTAACGTATAAAATAGTTTGCTTAGCACTTCAACCCTTAGTCGAGGAACGCAAAATTCACGCAAAGTCATGTACAACGTTGGAAAAACATTAAAACTCTATAACGTGAGAAGCCGAAGCGTGACTATTCAATGTATTTATAGTTAACTTCTTGGAGACCAAACGCTAATTGACCAAATTAAATTCGATGAGTAGTCCTACTTGAAAAGGCCTTAGACATCTCAAAATTCGAAGGAATCACGTGAAAAACGCGAAAAATATCACGTACCTCGTAACTATTTAAGTGAAATTTAGCAAACCTATGAAATTATTGATAAAGAAGATTGAAACAACCTATATTATAGTTTTCACCAGGTAGTATGGTATGCCAAAAATATCAGAGAACTCTATTTGATCATATTAAAGTGATGAGTCTTTCCACTTGAAAAGGCCTTAGACATCTCAATTACCCCTAACCACCCCCCTATTAGGGAAGATAATCTACTACACCAATTAGATGATCAAGCATTCAATTGGTTTGAGGTAGACAGCAAATGCTACAATTTACTTATTCAAAAATAAGTGTGATTCGCAAAATAGCAATTTGCAAATTTTTAACCAATGATCGAATGTAGTTTCGAGAAAAAATGGAAATTTCGATCAAACTGATGGGCAAACGTGGTCTGAAAATGATACGTAAATCTGAAATAGAAATATACTGTTAGTCAGTTGCACGGTCACGTGAAACATGGTAAACACATCCCAACCCGGCCCGGGATGTTTGTTGCATACGGCCTATGAACGCAGAAACGTGTAATGACACAGTGCACGATTCCTCATTAGAATGCTAACTTCACGTGACTATTCAATTTACTTCTAGTAACCGGATCTTTGCCTGAAATTCAGTCAAGGATGAGATGAAAACGTAAAATGAATAAAAAATCAGAATTACAGGTTTTTTTCTCCGGCTTTAGCTGTTCTACTGATGCGAACCATTGTTTCCGATGAAACCATGGTCAGAATTCGCAAGTTATGGCGTTTTTCGAGGTCAAACTGCCACGAAGATTTGGTTACTTTTCATATAATTCATTCTAGATTATCACAATCTTAGCTGAAGCCTCGAAGATCGTTTACACGAATTTCAGACAATTACATGTTTCACCAGAGAAACCTTCTGACCAAAAGGGGTATTTAACAGTTGCTATAGTTCACACCATTCCTACTGAGACTCCTACAGTAACCTTACAAAATTTTCGAAGGGTGTTGTGAAGCTGAAAATTCAGTTTATCGAAAATGCTCTCGTATGTTTACTCTACGTGAGAAGGAGAATGAGGTGCGAAAATCCTCAACCTTTCCGAGCAAAAGTCAGTGAGGAAAGCGGCTTGGAAGTTTCGCAATCCTACTGTAGGAGTCTCAGTAGGAATGAAAAAGACTATAACTGCATAGCCAATTAAGTATTCATTTCCGCCTTGCACATCATGCTACACAGCCAGTTTTGCAGGGATTTCGAAAAAGTTTCAGCTAACAATTAGCTAAATTGGCTTGATGAAAAGGTTTTATGTACAATTGGCTTAATTGGTTCGATGAAGAGAATTTGATATTTTCTTCAAGACAACATCTATATATTTTTTTAACGAAGACAGCAAAGGGTCGAATCAATTCAAAACCCTTGGAAGAGATGGTGAGATACTTCATTTTCATATATGATATTTCAATCACATATGATATTATATTATGAAGGGATATTTCAAAGAGAGTTGGAAATTAGTTTTGTTTGAGGATTGAAAAAACACCGTGCAAAACCAAAACGACGTGGAACGCCACGTTATATAGGGTGTAGCTATAGTTTGTTCCACCCACTTATAACCCTCTACAGTAATCTGCTATCTCTTCCAGGTCAAAGTTTACTATATTAGCGTATTCAGAACGCCTCAAAATGTTCATAGTGTCTTCTGCATGTTGACTACTACTAACTCTGTAAATTTGGAACCAAAGTAATGACTTTTTCATTAGAAAACACCCCCTTGAATAATCGACGGATTACTGTAGGAGTACATCGATTGGTGAAACAGACTATAGATGTTCGTTGTAGATAGATGTCGAAACACTTTATAATTTCCGAACTGGAATCAAAAAGCAACGGGATCAGAGACTACACACACAGCGGGACAGGGGCCTTATATACCGTATACCATAGCTTTGGAAAGAGCAAACCAGCTTTAAAGGTGATCTGACAGGAACCGAATCTCCATAGGTGAAAAGTCACGGGCCTAAAAGGCCCGCGATTTTCGTAGCCAAAATCACCCTATTAGGGCCTACTGGGGCCGCGTAGTGTGACATTTTTTGCCTCAAGTACTAGATTTAGTTTCTTGTTCCTGCTCACCCTAGCGGACTTACTCAGAAAATGAAACAAAATGTAGAGTATTACAACACAATTGTTTGCAAAATCGATCAAAGCGTGGTCGTTACCAGATTCGCGGCCCTTTTAGGGCCTTTTGGGCCCGCGCCTACTCGATCACCCAAAATCACCCTTTTAGGGGCTAAAAGTCCCTTGACTTTTCACCTGAGTCGTGCCTTGCGCTTCACTGCAATGTGGATGCGCTACAAAACTGATTTATTGATAGTTTTCTTTTTTTTCACAATTCATCTGCGGAGATTCCAAACTTGGTTTTTGAGACGCATTTGTATTGGAGCGAGGGAACTAACCATGGAGCGCAAGGGCGAAAAGCACGAGATTTGGTTTCTGTCAGACCGTCTTTAAGAGGACAGTTTGGAAATGCAGGACTGATAGTACATTAAATGTAAAATATTTCAACAAAGTATAGGTTCTAATCTTAGTAACGTTGTGAAGTAATAAGTTAGGTGCCGCCTATTTTGATTCGAGTCATGTGTTGGTGTCACTTGAGGGGCACATGGCCCTCATCAAAGTACAATTTTGGGGAGAGAGCGAGAAAGAGAGATGATTAGACAGTATTGATAAACGAGAGGACCAGAGAAGTCAGAGCTCAAAAGATCACGTGCAGGAAAGTTAAATCTTGCTTGTGCCTGGTCTGTATTAGGTTGCAAACTGGTTGTACGAGATTCTTCTCTCTACTTTTGATATTAGATTGAGGGTTGAAAAACAAAGAACAGGATAACGTTGAATACAGTAATTTCGGCTAAGCCATACCAGTACAAACTACTAACTCACCTAACCGTTTCAAATAGCTCATAAAATACATTACATTCCAATTATTGAATACCACAATATTGAAGGGATCAGAGAGCATGTCACAGTCAGACGGTGAGAAATGATAAATTTAAACTTCGGTGAAGTTCTGTTATCATTTTTGACTGCGACTAAAAAACTTTTCGTGACTAAAAAGCTTCTAAAAACCATTGAAAAAGTTTCGAACCCGTTTTTCGAGCAATTTTACACATAATTTTGCTATGTAAGACCGAAGTTTAATTTACAAAAATCAATTAAAAGTTATACTGTTAGTCAATTGCCCTGTCACGTGAAACATGTTATACACAGCAAAACTCACAAACGTGCAATGAAAAGTGCAAGATTCTTCATTAGAATACTAACTTAACGTGACTATTCAATTTACTAATTTACTTCTAGTATAACTGGATACTGTGCAGTTACCGTAGGTGTGTAAGACACTATACTCTATTCGCCAATCGGTAGTTCTCACGTACAACTTGTCTAAACGAAAAACTATGATTAGTTTCTGGTGTCTTGTAACGTATTCGTACACCTTTTAATTCAAAATCACGTAAACTTATGATAATAACACTTCTCGACGAGTTTCGCGTAAACATTAGTTGCGTATAGAGCTAGTGGGCAACTAAACACCAATTTCAATACTAGTAGTAAACGGAAGTGTCACGTGAACGTAAGATTCGTCTATATATCACGTTCAATCTTTCTTCTATTATATATTAATAGAAATCACATGCTTCATGTATTTCAACCAACCCTGAACATTTTAGCAACTTGCTTATCAACTTTATTTAAATGTAGGCATAGTGCTCACATTTCCCAACTGGACTCGTTGGCAGCGTGCCAAAAATTTTGGAAGACTGTTATTCAGAGAAAACATATATTCTACAAAACGTTTCCTTGAATACGAATTGTGACCAAGGGAGAGAACCCTTCACATAAATTTCTATTGTTTTGAAGTTTTTCAACATGTTCAAAAACCGCCTTCAAATTTCACTGGCAAGCTGCCCAGCTGGAAAATGTGCGAACTATTAATGAATGAATGAATACTGCTCATAAAAGAGTGTTTGCAATAGTAGCACAGAAGAAAAGAAGAACACAGTATATTTGTCGTTCTAGAAGAAGAGCCCAAAGTTCTGCTGTGCCGAACAGATTAGACTACATTATAGGGTTCGCTCAGAAAAATCGGTAGATTCTGTACTTCCAGATTTCAACCGCTGTTTTTGTAGTTTGATCACGTCATTCTCCAGTCCTAATTCGTAAAATGTGCCAAGCATGCAAATCAAACTACAAAACAGTTATGTTCACTCTCTATAGTGGGTGACAAATTTATAAGTTTCCGTCTCTCGCCGGAATCGAACCTGCGAGCAAAAGATTTGTGGCAGGGCGCTAAACCACTGGGGTTAAAGGGAGCGTACCTCTATAATGTGCAATGTAGGTAATTTTTGAAAAATGGAAAAAGTCATTTATTCTGTTTCGAGATAAAAGTTTATACCTTACGTACAGAGAGTTAAAAAAACCACGCTATTACGAAGCAAAATAGAAGCCAACAGGATTTGGGTTACTGTAATGCAGCAATCTTTAATCTATTACTGCTTTGTAGTTTTCATGATATTTACAAATCTCTATTCACAGATTTCATATTGGTAATTCTGGCCATGTTTTGAATATGGTTTTGTAACTTTGTAGGCATTTTGAAAATTTTGTACGTAGGTGAACTCGGCGGTGTATGTACGTGCGCGTGGTCGCGCCACATTTTTGAGAACACGGAGCAAGACAGGAAGTTGACACCTATATGAATGATTTTTGTTTTTTAATGTGAACAATATCGACTAATCAGCTCGAACCTCCAAATTAAAGAGGAACGGTCCCTTTAATAGTGCACAGAACCAACAAGCTTTGGAATCGAAGAGATCTGTGCGTACACAGCAGAAAGTGAGACATACAGTACTCTTTTACCTTTTCGTTGGCGACGACTATATGTTGGTACCACCCCCATACGCATATCGTTGTGTTACTAACTATTTATTGTTAATGATGTGACCGAATATTCGTTGTAGATTGTTCTTGATACACGCCATATCAAATAAATTTCGATGGAAACGGAATCAAAGTACAAACACAGCAAAATATACCATATAGGGTTGCTTTGGAAAGAGCGAAACCTATATTGAGAAGCTAGAACGAGCGGAGATTAGCTGAATAAGATATTCAGTAGATTCTCTACAAATGAAACATAATTGGGAAAATGGGAAAAACGTAATAGTGTATTAGTGATGTAGATGTAGGAATGAGTTGAGAAAAACATTATGGCAAATAGTGGTGATTTATGGGGAAAATAGGTAAGGATTGGTTCAGTGGCCAGAATTTTCTCTCAGATTAACTAATACTATTATTATATATTCCTTTCTGCAAAGGAATAGATGTTGTTGAAGTTCTATAATCACTCAAAACTGCGCTCTAATTTGTTTTTCTGAACAAATTAGTTATTATTAAATCAAGAATTGCTGGAAAATCCTGGCTGTTGACAATGGAATTATCAAGAAATGCTGAGGATACAACACACGCTCACTAATCCGCTATTTCTGCTAAAATGTAGGGTTGTGGATCAAACGGAAAAGCTGGAGTTTTCTAGTTTTAGGAACTTCGCGTTCTAAAGTTCGGGCGAAAATCGACTTCAAGTTGAACTTGACTCCAAAATTTTCGAGTCGAGTGTTGAGTTTGGCTTTGCCTTGCGTGACAGTAATGAATAAGGAAAACTATGCACAATTGAAACAGGAGTCGAAAGAAGTCAGTTCTGTAAAGCTATAGGATCGCATTTCCAACCACTTCTGCAAATCAAGTGTGAGCTAGAAAACATTCTTTCATACTGTAGAAGTTCACGCCAAAGTGAAACAGACTACATAGCACGAGAAAAACCGACTAAAGACTGCTTTTCTCAATTGTTTACGTGTTGTTTCACAGATCTCACTATTTACATATTTTCAATTACTCTTACATACACAAAAGTGATCTGAAAAACAGAATCTCATACTGTAGACACATGTCCAAGTGAAACAGACTATAGCACCAGGAAAAATGGATTTGCAGCCTAAAATCCGGCTAAAGACAGCTTTTCTCAATTGTTTACGTGTTGTGTTTTGGGGAATGTTGGTTGAGAGGAGAGGAAAACACTTATCCGTCGCCTATCAAAGCAGGCACCAACAGATTGTTTATTGTTTATCTCAACCCATTTGTTTGTTTTTCTATGACAAACAGTCGAAATGACCAGCCTGTTTCGAAAAATCATATTACTTTAGAAACATATTTGATTTTCACTTTCAAACACTAAATTCCGTCTAAAATGACTGTAAACAAACTATCATATCTTTTATTACAAAACTTATGCATAGTTGGACTAAAATATAATTTCATAAGTAACCGGGCAGTGTATATATAAAAGGCTGTACCCGAGACAAAATCAACGTGCAAACTCTCTAAATCATCAGAATATCATACAACTATCTATGTATAAAAAAATTATAGAATACATGTATTTTTTACAAGAAAAAAACTGGGTAATAAGAAAAATGCTCGAAATGGGCAAGATTCTTAATAAAAGCTGCACAGATGCTCATCAGCTTAAATTATAATATCATCATGGTTCTAAATGAAATGCGCTGAATCTAGAAAAAAAATTCGAAAACTAATCGCTGTTTCAGAAAAAAGAAAACTAAATCCCAACTAAACTACTGTACAAAAAAGAAAGAGTTATGAAATAATGGCATTTCACAATGGACACTGATAACCAAGCAGACATAGCGAACGTTTTATCTAAACTACTCCTTTTAATCTACGTTTTATCATCGATCGACGCTCAATGTTAACGTTCTAAACACAACCCCCCCCCCTCTTTTATGACACATTTCAACAATTTCTCCTTGGTAAGGGAGGGGGGGGGGGTGGAGTTATAATACAGTATAACTAGCACTACACACGGATTGTACTTCAGTTCTTCGCTATATTATACAACAATATGTCACAGCTCGCTCAAAATACATACCGAGTGTCCAGTCCTGATTATGACAAAAATTTGATCCATTCAATGTTTGTAAAATGACGTAATTATTACAATATAAGGCTAATTAAACTTATAAATGCAACTTAGGCAATTTTCTTGGTCTTCTTTTCTTCGGGTTCTACGGGTTTCACGAATTGCATGTAGACATTGACCAGCACAAGGAAGGTGCACAGAATGATAGGTCCGATTATGGCACCCTGAAAATCGATAACATAATAACAATCAATAATATTATTATTACATGAATAAAAATGGTTATTTTGATAAGAAACGATTCACTAGCGAAGAAACATGTGCATTTATATATCAGAACTTCAAAAATGTAGTGAAAGTGGTATTTTGACCAACTAACCAAAATTGTTTGGGGGGAATCTGAGAAAAAGTTTAAACCAAAACC
The DNA here is from genome assembly GCA_964036275.1 of Litoditis marina. NCBI lineage: Eukaryota > Metazoa > Nematoda > Chromadorea > Rhabditida > Rhabditidae > Litoditis > Litoditis marina. The sequence goes on along the minus strand of OZ038435.1, from coordinate 12,993,807 downwards.
AGCCTGCAGTCCCAGCCAATACATTCCACCGATAATTGCCAGACCGGTAACGTAGGGATGAGAACCTCTGAAAAAATTGAAATGTTACCAACTATTATTGACATCGACCAAGAATAACAAATACCAAACTATATGACTTTCTATTTCTACGTGTACACTGCAAGAACCATAACATAAACACAAAACACCTGAAAGTAGCTCAACTCTGTTTTATCGCAAGCTTACAATCCAGTCAGCTGTTTATGATATATTCCTCAAAACATGCAACGAGTCATCTAATGCGGTCATCCTGACAACTTCCGAAAAGAACCATCAAACTACATAATCGAAGTAACTCACTTGACTTCCCGATAGAAGGTGGCGTCGGCGAACATCAAAGGAGCGAAGGACATAATGGCAAACACGAGGGCGGCAGCCGATTCACCACGGACCTAGAATATTTATGTACTGACATGAATAATGTTTATTTATTCAATTAATTTTTTACTTATTACATTTACTCGATTTGTTACTTCAATTATTCAACTGTCCCTCAACGAAATCAATACTTTCCCATGATTAAAAAGAACACCCTCAAACACCTTCTGAGAAAACGCTTATGCAATTCTAACTTTTCACATGGCTTCAGGAAGCTCTATTAGAATTACACAAGATGAGAAAACTCTCGGTTTTGTAGTTGAAGGCCAGTCAAAATCGGTACAACGTAAACGTACCAGCCACAACTCGAAAACTCCAAACACACAGACGAAATATGGAGCCATTATTGGGATGGCGGCAAATAGAGAAGCGAGCACTGGAACAGTAGAAAACATGCTCTATTTCTTACTCTATTTCTTCGGTATGTAGTTGCAACTTGGACTCTGTAGCCAATAAGTATATAGGATAACAGCCCGTAAAGTTCTAGACTTCTAAAAACAACCTTTTTATTTAAATTTATTTCATTCAATTTTGTTGTACCAATAAAACCTAATGATAGAAACTTCTACAGCAGTAAGGTCTGACTACCCTCTCAAGAAGTAACACGTTGCACTTTTCACGTACTTAGAAAAAACATGGTCACAAACAAATTAGTACGGTTCCGCTATGAACAAAGAATGCAATCTCAAACACCGAACAATATACAGGATAGTTCAGCAAATGGCATGTTTCTCCAAACTTATTCAGCTTTGCAATTAAAGGCTGCTCGGATATCTCATGTTGAACTGAGCCTGAACAATCTTATTTATTGTGCCACCTCCGACACCCAAACTCAAACACAATTGTTCGGATCGGTTGTGATTCAGACTACAAAGTACAAACACCACCCAACCAGAACAACTTACTGGAGGGCACAAACACAATGTTGAGGTCGAAAAGACTGTGAACGAAGTAGGTGTACAGTCCATAGAAGACGGCCATTTTCGCCGAAAGAACGAAAACTCCGCTGAAAACACACAGGATTGGTCAGACTTGACTTGAGCGTTTGACTAGTTTTGAAAGTTTGCCTTAAAAGTCGCGAAAACACATTCAAACTTCCGAAAACGTACTGAACGCAGTCGTGACGTCATGTTTTCCCCTGGAAGCCGACTGTTTACACACAACACTAGGAAAAAATTGCTTCGTGAAAAGTTTACGTAACTTCTAGAGAATACCATTTAGAAATCTTAGTTACAAATTCGTATATAATCTACAAAATTGCGTGTTCGATAGCAGCCGTGACGTCATATTCCCCCCGGGCAGCCGATTGTGATATTCAACTCAACTCCAAACCACCAAACTACAAAGTACACTACTACTCAACCTGTTTATGCTAAATATATGGATTTTCATAGTGTCCAAATTGGTTAATGAACATATAAAACTAACAAGATGGCGTGTTCGACAGCAGCCGTGACGTCATACTCCCCCCGGGCAGCCGTTTGTGAGACTGCTACCAGCCGAGAGGCCCATTCTAGGGGCAGCCAACGATCGGTGGAACCGGAGAGAAGGTAGTAGACCATGGTCAGGAATACTATCTGGAATGGCAGCAAGTCGGTCGAAAGTACTATAAATATGCGGGCGGTCACGTGTCACGTGTCACGTGACGGCGAGGCACACACAAGTACACATACATACACCAGCAAGGTTGTCCGAATAGTCAGAAAACTTCAAAAACGGACTACTTTTCAGTCGAAAGGATTAAAATCGGTCTACTTTTGATTTAAAAAATCCTGAATTTTCAGTGTTTACACCTGAAAACGGACTACTTTATCTCGCTTAGTCAGACCTTACTGGCGTATGTACACATCTTTTCATATTTAATGGTCACGAACTTCAATGAGGAAATTGGCGATAACTCAAAAACGTGCAACTTTATGATTTCCCTCAAAAAAGTCGGATTTTCCCGATTTCAGTGAAAACAGTGCGCGTTCATGGCAAATACTACCAAACTGTACGAATGTACGTTTTTTTGGTGAAGTAGTTACCAACTGACCACTTCGATGAGGAAATTGGCGATGTCCATTCCGAATCCGAGGATGACCCCGGCACAGGCGGCCAGAATGGAGGAGAGGAAGGACAGGTTCAGGGCTATGATCGACCAAAGGGATTGGGCTATCTGAATGGGAAAAAGATATGACATCACTCACATTATTAAAAAAAATCGCAAGTTTGACGCAAATGGGGGCGCAGAATCGAACTTTCTGTAATTAGAGTTGTATAACTATGAAAGCGGGTGTTCAGAACTTGTTTTCGTCGTGTCAACACAACCCCCAGTTGATTGAAAATCAAACCGAAACGTATAGCTCGTGCTTCAACCAACCCCGCCCCAGAAATGTGCGATTATTGGATTGTTCCACACAAAGGAGCCCATTTTCCCACTCAAATACTCGAAAACTCACAATCTTACATCGAAAATAATCAAATTTACTCGATTTCGGCGTGCAGCGACCCCGTTTTCGAAGCTTTTCGGACTATTTGGACCACGTTACTAGAATATGACCTACCCCCATGAGCGTGTCTACGTTGTCCTTGATAATGACGGTGATCTCCTCCTTCAATGCGTGTAGATCAGTCACCCCCTGCATCTGAGACCAAAGATCACCCCGAGTCACGGCCGATGAACTGTCGTCTGGAAAATGAAAAAATACCTACACAGTTAGTAAAATGTCATAATTACGTTAATTGTGTAAGACCCATGAAACTTTGAAAAAACACTAATAAAGTGCACTTTCGTTTATATGTACATCTACTTCCATATTTGACGTATTCTGCTGGACGTGTTGATATTTACGTCATCATATACTTCTAGGAAACTCCTTTATATGTCATAGTTCGAAGTGATGGCTCATGGTTGAAGGTTGAAAGTGCTGCCTCACTACTTTTCGCAGAACTAACACACGATTGTTATTTACGTCATCATATACTTCTAGGAAACTCCTTTATATCTCATAGTTCGACTAGACGCCTGCGGCGTCTAGCAGTTGTAAATCTTGTATAGTACTTGTGAAAGGCCTGTGAACCTATGTTATCCTGCAAAAAATGTTCACGTAATTGTAAGGCCTGCCAACGTCTGTTAGCCTGCAAAATATGTTCACATAATTGTAAGGCCTGCCAAAGTGTGGTGTTCTGCACAAAATGTTTACGTAAGTGTAACGACTGCCAATGTATGTTAGCCTGCAGAAAATGTTCACGTTGTTGTAAGGCCTGCCAACGTATGTTAGCCTGCATAAAGTGTTCACGTTATTGTAAGGCCTGCCAACGTCTGTTAGCCTGCAAAATATGTCCACGTAATTGTAAGACCTGCCAACGTATGTTAGCCTGCAGAAAATGTTCACATTATTGAAAGGCCTGCCAGCGAATTTTGTTAATATTAACGCGTGCCAATGGCCTGCCAAAGAAGTTCACGTATTTGTAAGACCTGCCAACGTATGTTAGCCTGCAGAAAATGTTCACGTTATTGTGGGGCCTGCCAGCGAGTTTTGTTGAAGTTAACACGTGCTAACTTACTGCTAGAATGTTTCACGTTTTTTGAGGCCTGCCCACGTCTTTCCTTAAACGTGCTTACTTACTCCTGAAATGTTTTACGTATTGTAAGGCCTGCCAACGTACTTCGTTGAATTTAACACGTGCCAACTTACTGCTAAAATGTTTCACCTTTTTTGTAAGGCCTGCCAACGTAGTTCGTTGAGGTAGTAAAACATGCGTTATCGTTACAAGCTGCCAAACATGGCTGACTATGATTTGTGTTTTACATAGCAAGGATGTGGTCGTTATTATAATTGCTAATTACGCTGCCCCACAGTGCCTATGGCACAGTAAACGCCAGCTATGCACACCTTCATTTGGCTACGCGCTAAGTTTCACGATCTTGATGGACTCTTCATGTAGATAGTTTTATCAAACTTCACAGAGACATACATGATAAGTTTCTCTACCAGATAATGATTGATTTGTTGTGTTTAAGTTAAAACTGTTTGGTGCAGTCCGGCCTAAACAATAAGGTACTAACATTTTTCATATTGACTTACACAAGAAATGAGTATTATTTCATTTTTCATAAGTGTGTTTTGAGTTACATGCCTTTCATTTTATGGAAAAAATGTTTAAAACTGACTGAACACGAGCATTTTTACTGAAAATTTGCGGCCTTTTTCGTGAAAAACAACTCGTGACGCACGACTCAATCATTATAACAAGAATTTGTGACAATTTTCAGAAAGGAGAGGTTCCAGGCAAGGGAGAGAAACAAACTTCAACTGATAACGTCACAATTGACATGAGTTACGACTCAGTTTTCAAGGCGTGTCAAAATGGTGAAACCGGAAATTTTTAAAAGAGAGCCAGTTTCTCAAAAACTACGAAGTTTAGGAATTTAGAAGTTTTTCCATTGGAAAGATGAGACCTTCTTACGTTGTAGTCCATCAAATTATTTTCATATTAAATACGTTCTAATACTAAGGTTTCTAATCATACAGAGCTTTGATTAGCGCGTCAAATGTCATTCTGATCGAAAACTCAACAAACAATGAGTTGTATTCAATTATTTTTATGATATTCGAATAGCTCTCTTAATGTAGATACGAAACAAAAAAAAGTTTTTTGGAATATATGAATTTTTAAGCAAGTTATGGCATTTTTCCTGAAATAAAGCAACGCATCGTTGAATTCAACGACGTCGTTTGCAATTACGATTGTATATGACCCCAAGGGGAAGCGATGGCTCATGGTTGAAGGTTCAAAGCGCTGCCCCACTACTTTTCGCAGTACTAACACACGATTCCTGTACTCTCTGAAAAAGGTGGCACAAATACTTACCCTGAACTGCGGCGTTTCTCTCCTCCCACATGCGATAGATGTTGTCCACAATCTAAACACAAATATCCGATTGATTACTAGAAATCAACTATTCGTAATCATATAGATTAATAGACAGCTTTGGCCGTATTTTGTAAGCCCCAATAGCCGGGTAAGCTATTTGAGAAAAAATTCAATGCTCTAATTCTAATTCAATTCACGATTATTTTATTATATTTTCTGTTAATTAAACGCAGGTTTGCTAGTTTTACATACAAGCAATATACATATCAAAATAGGTGAGAGACTAGTTTGTAGTACACTATTTCAATTTTGCTCAAATACCTCAAATACCTATTTGAGCTTACAAATACGGCCCTGAATTACTTGCATGTTGCAAAGATAAATTGATGTTGAAAAACTGTAACGCCTTAGCGCAATCATCGGAACATTAAATTACTACTTACAAGATTGACGCCGTGGCTCCATGCTCCATGCACACATTTCACTTCTCAATACTTACGTTTTCGTACTTTTGCGGAAAAATTTCTAATAGCTGAGCTCTTTTCTATCATTGCACCCTAAATAAAGTGGGTAAGTGGAGAACGCTAACAACAATTGTTTTCGCGTACCTGTTTGACCTGTTTCTCGAGCATATCCGCCCTATGAGGATCCTTGCCATCGGACAGGGAACGGGCATTGGCGGCCAGCCAGGCACGACCCTGCTGGTACGCCTGCAATAGAAAAGTACTATTTTGATATTGACTGATCCTCGCGTTTGCCCGATTCCCAGCGAGGCATGGTCACTTTTCGGGGTAAATGTTGAAGATTCTGGACAAAGTACAATTATTTTGTGTTTTGCATCACACATGCTCACTTTTGGGACTGCTCATGCTCACTTTTTCGCCCCGATTAGGAACCATTTCACGTATGACTGTGAATGGACGAGTACGCATACAAAAGTAGAGTAGTTGTTCGAATAGCCGAACAAACTCAAAAATGCGGTCCGTTTGGCCAGAATCAGAATGAATAATCATTAATTTTTACGAATGTATAGAGAAAAACTGTTTCCTTTCATTACGGGCGTGTGAAAGTACATCAAGTAAAACATTTTATGGTGCGAAATTCTACTTCTTCCATAACTTGAACATACTCCCGAGCATTCTTTGTTTGACAAACAGTTGTGTTTCAGAACTTGCTTGGTCGTAAGTTGTATAATCAATCGTGAATGTTGACTACCTGCTCAATATAATTGTCTATGTCGATATTGTGATCCTCCAACTGATCTTCCGTGTAATTCAACGCGGCTCCCAACCAATCGGGACGGGACGAAACCACGTTGGAGGTCAAACGAACCAGGTGCACCTGGAAAGAGAAAAATCAATACTCATAGTTTGTACTAGGCATCCTGGAAAGAGAAAAATCAATACTCATAGTTTGTACTAGGCATCCTGGAAAGAGAAAAATCAATACTCATAGTTTGTACTAGGCATCCTGGAAAGAGAAAAATCAATACTCATAGTTTGTACTAGGCATCCTGGAAAGAGAAAAATCAATACTCATAGTTTGTACTAGGCATCCTGGAAAGAGAAAAATCAATACTCATAGTTTGTACTAGGCATCCTGGAAAGAGAAAAATCAATACTCATAGTTTGTACTAGGCATCCTGGAAAGAGAAAAATCAATACTCATAGTTTGTACTAGGCATCCTGGAAAGAGAAAAATCAATACTCATAGTTTGTACTAGGCATCCTGGAAAGAGAAAAATCAATACTCATAGTTTGTACTAGGCATCCTGGAAAGAGAAAAATCAATACTCATAGTTTGTACTAGGCATCCTGGAAAGAGAAAAATCAATACTCATAGTTTGTACTAGGCATCCTGGAAAGAGAAAAATCAATACTCATAGTTTGTACTAGGCATCCTGGAAAGAGAAAAATCAATACTCATAGTTTGTACTAGGCATCCTGGAAAGAGAAAAATCAATACTCATAGTTTGTACTAGGCATCCTGGAAAGAGAAAAATCAATACTCATAGTTTGTACTAGGCATCCTGGAAAGAGAAAAATCAATACTCATAGTTTGTACTAGGCATCCTGGAAAGAGAAAAATCAATACTCATAGTTTGTACTAGGCATCCTGGAAAGAGAAAAATCAATACTCATAGTTTGTACTAGGCATCCTGGAAAGAGAAAAATCAATACTCATAGTTTGTACTAGGCATCCTGGAAAGAGAAAAATCAATACTCATAGTTTGTACTAGGCATCCTGGAAAGAGAAAAATCAATACTCATAGTTTGTACTAGGCATCCTGGAAAGAGAAAAATCACTACTCATAGTTTGTACTAGGCATCCTGGAAAGAGAAAAATCAATACTCATAGTTTGTACTAGGCATCCTGGAAAGAGAAAAATCACTACTCATAGTTTGTACTAGGCATATCTGACAAATCAGATATGTACATGATGTTAGCTGTATGTGTAGAGAATGCTTAACACAATTGTACATACTATTATACAGTTCAGTTTCTCCTGTCGTAAAGCATACCCTACCTCTGGACAAGACAAAGTACACTGCAGACATAAAATGCCTGGATAGCTAAAAGTAGCCATAAAAACACGTGTATTAATTATAAAACATCTCATAATATTACATTATTAACCAATCAATAAAAACCAACCGTTTCCCCGTGAACTTGGAATCCGACGAAAAACACGGCGAAAAGTGTGGAGAAGGCGAGGAACATCATGACGACCACGGAAGACAGAACATCCATTCGAGAATGGAGGGAGGACACCAACAGCTGGTCCGAGGTGAACAGAAACTGAAAAGGGTACATTATTGACAGCCACCGAACCGCTCAATTTACCATTCCACGTTTTTCATGTTTTCAGTTATAGTAGAGGATTATGCTTTCAATGTAAAGTGACACTTCGGAATGAGCTGAAAACCAATATAACAAGATACCAACAGCTGGTCCGAGGTGAACAGAAACTGCAAGTCAACATTTGTTGTTATTGACAGTTTGGATCAAAATGATACGAAAAACAATGAAGTTTTCGAAAGCGTTAAAGACTAATAGACTAAACGTTTTCAAATTCTCAGTTATTTATATACTTGGTGGTTTATACGATTCACTGACTAAACGCGTTTGAATGAGCTAAACTGTTATGACATGAGAATTTTCCCAGAGGAAGAGCGAGAGTTTTAGCTAACCTGGTTGTTTTAACTTCAACCACTACATTCAACACTGAAATGGAATCCTGCAGTCGTTTATCTATTCGGATAACGTACCCTCACAAATTGTCTGAGTGGTCCCGCGACGGTGATATGGACCATTTTCAATAGTCCCGGGTGGATTTTGCTCCACACAGACTCAATGAAACCACACAGAAAGTCGGTTAGACCGAGGCGGTTGGCTAAATGAGATTTCATTAAATTGAAATAAAACTCTACAACTTTAGTCATATTAACCGTTCAACTCATCAATTTTCAGATTTTCACTGCGGTACGATATGGTCATGTATCATTCAGTGAGGTTCGACTATTACTTGAAAGAAAACTGGTTTTTCGATTACAAAACGGCAATTTCCCAATTTGGCAGCAGAATTTGCTGAGTTTTCTTGAGTGTGGCAGAAAAAAGATCGTTTTCTTGCTTTTATATCATTAATTCGATCAAAAATCAAAGATAGTTCAGAGATCAATGAGACTTCTTAGAATACTGTATACGCTGTACTACCTACCCTCTCGAAAACCAGTAAGGAGATGCAAAACACCAACGTACAAACCACTAACCTGCCCGAATGGCGAGTGCGAAGAAGAACATGATAGAAATGACCACCAGGGCCGAATCATGACGGACCACCCAGAGAAGACCACAGAGGCAGAAAATGACACGGATCAATCGATCGCCCGAGAGAGCTCCGTCCAGACCGTCTTCAATGGCTGTTTCTGGAACAGATTATAGATAAATATGAAAATAGATCGTAAATAGCGCAATACATTTCACTTTATACACCAGCAATATTCGGTTCAGAATTCAACCCTTTCTGGTAAAAACCTCAGTTCTCCAGATATCAGAAGAAAACCAGAGAAAAGATCTATTGTATGAAATTCCATTGAAACATTCGCAAAATAAGCTTTCAGGAACCCGTTTCGTGTTATCTTAGCAAACGTGACAAAGCCAAATCCGACCATGACAGTGTATCGACTTTTCAATACGATTCAACCGAAAGTCCGAAAGAACGTGCAAAGGCCGAACAAAGTTTTGAGAAAAGTATATAGTAAAGTAAAATATCTGTGACATGTCACATGTATGATGAACACCGCCTCGTAACGAAGCGACGTGAATAAATAAATATGAAAATATACTAACCATTCTGCAGTTCCTCTATGATATTGGCAGGAGCAACATTTTCAGCCGGCATATCTGTGGCGGTTTCTGGAACACCAATAAATTATTCTGGACAGAACCAAAGCCCCTGAGCGAATGAAAACCATACACATACTATAGTGAAGTTGTTCGAATAGTCCGTGGAAAGCGAAACCGGGCGACTTCTTCGCCGAAAACGAGGAAATTTGTCCATTTTTGTTGCAAAATTATTACTTTTTTCGTGTTTAAAGAAGGACAAGTATGTGCTCCAATCTCAACGGTTCAGTCCTTTAAACTGCAATACATTTTTCAATTGCAGTTTAAAGGACTGACGCGCCGAGATTGGAGCACATAATCGTCCTACTTTAAGTACAAAAACGGAACACTTTTTGTCGAATCGTCGGACCTTACCTTACTGGTGTTTCGTTATCAGATTGAAACACGTGGGAATTAAAAATGTTGCATCAAAAATATACGAATCTTCTTGGCAAAATGGCATTGAGAACAAAATGTCGATTTCAGTTAACTCCGTACGTAATAGACTATTCGACCAAAATGAGTCCGTTTTCAGATATAAACACGTATTAATGATTCTGCATAAAAAGGAGACCGATTTTCTTGTTTTCGGCTTTTTTTCTCGATTTTTTCCGACTATTCGGACAACTTAACTGGACCATGTTTCAGACTACAAACTACAACTCACCATTTTCGGCATCAGTTTCTCCAACAATATCGTTCTGCGAGTTATTTGGGCTGAGTGTTTCATCGACTCCCAAAACACCGGCGGAAAGTAGAGCTAGAACTCCACTGGAAACACCTGGAAAGAGGAATAGTTTAACAGTGATGTGCTGATCGAGCTGAACAATGCTCATGGTCAATAGAGCCATCAAAACAATACCTCATTTACATACTTCTGAATCTCTCTAATCTCCACGTCACCTCTACAACTGCAAAGTGCAGTCATATTTCAAGTTAGTCTGGAAGAGAATTTTGCCTCATACAAGCATAGCAAACAACCCATTTATACCAGTCGATCTCCAGACCCTAATAATCACTCACTAAGATGATAAATTACATCAAACTAGAGGAACGTACCGAAAACCACTGCACGGAACGGGCCAGCATAGAGCGAGATGCACGACAGAGCATAGACCCTGGAAAAAATATGAGGTTAAACCTATCAATTATCAATGAATTCGCCAATTGGCATGGCATACGTTACCATAGATAGATAATGAAAACTTGAAATACATTCATACTCCGGTTAAATTGTCCAAATGGTCATATTTCGCCAGAATCGGGAAGCATTGTCCATTTCTCCCGACTACTCATGAGTTGACACGTTTTTAAAAAACAAAAAAACGCGTTCCTTTTTATAGAATAGTCAGACCTTACTAGAAGTTGAAAGATTGTCAAGCCGCTAACCAAAACCCATATACACAATCATAAGTTGGTAAAGTGAACTCACCAAATGGGAAGCGATAGGCTTCTGGCGACTTTTTTGTTTATTTTCTCCGGCTCCTGCACGTAGATCCACGTGGCAAATGCTATGAAGTAGATCACAATTATCGGGAACACCTGAAAAATCATGCTATGATATAAGAGACATTCATTTAAATAGTTTTTCAAAATTCCAATATAATGCAAATCTGGTCATTTTTTTATTTATTTCCGAGAAACCTACTCTAGAATTTGGCGGCGAGTCGCCGGCGACATGGAGGGGTCGGCAGAGTGTCGCCGGCGGGTCGCCTGCGATTATTTTTAGGTTGTTGATTCTGGATAATATATATGCTAATCAGATACGTATACTTGTAGTTTTCAGGTGGGTGACATGTTTATACATGAACAATGAAGCCGTGAATCTCATCGTGTTTATTTCTGGCGACGATAAGTATATACAAAATTTTTATTAACTGTAAAATTACCAGTTTCGGTATCTGATTACTATATAGAACGTTTATTGTGAAGGACCTAAAAATTATCGCAGGCGACCCGCCGGCGACACTCTGCCGACCCCTCCATGTCGCCGGCGGGTCGCCGCCAAATTCTAGAGTAGAATATGGTCATGGTCAGTTTCTGGTTCCGTTTCGCAGACTTTATTTTCCAAATAAATGACGAGGGTCAATTATGTTCTTGAAGTCTGACAACCGTCATTATTTTACACATTACTTTTGACATTCGTCAGTTACTTGCATACTGAAACTGACCACTGTCAAAACTGTATTTGCAAACCACCTGTCTCAGCCGGGAATCGAACCTGACCCCGTCAGTTCAAAAGCGCAAGCGCTAACCACTACACTACAACGGCTACTGAGTAGGTGCGCGAGTTTCTGTAAGTCATGCCGGGAGCGCGATCAACAGTTAATCTGGACTTCTTTTTAATGTGGAGAAAATTAAATTTAAAAAGTTCATTTCGTTTTTATTGGTCAATTTCATAAGTAACCGGGTTTCTTGATAACTTTACCGGTTTTTGGTAATATTTCAGGTTACCACATAGGTAACCGGTTGGTAACCCGAAACTTTATTTTGGTTACTGTACAAATAAATGGTAAAACCACAATGAACAACTAACAGGTAACCGGTTTCTCATTTCAGGTTACCACGCGGTTACCTACTAAGGTAACCTAAAGATTAGTTTACTAAAAACTGGTAAGGGTACCAAATAAACCCGGTTACTTATTTAATTCATCGTTCTCATTATTTAAATTTGTCTCGTTATACGAGCGATCAGTACTATTTGGCTGGCGCATGTCATATCCGCGACAGTCGATGCCCTAACTATTGGCCCGGTAGCGCAGTTGCAGCGTGTCTGCCTTTTGCCCTGGCGCCCGCAGGTTCGATCCCGCAAACATTCTGACAGTGGTCAGAATTACACAGAATGAACGAGGCAATTCATTGACGAATGCCAAAAAAACCAGAATATTAATTGACCCGCGTCAAAAAGCTCGTTTTCACTTCTGACAGTTGTCAGTAAGTTTTCTGACTAGAAACCGAAGATGTGGTCAGAATTGTGAAAAATTTAATGGAAACATGCTCCATGAAAAAATGACCAGATTTGCATAATATTTGCATTTTGAAAAACTATTTAAATGGAAGCCTCTTATATGAAACGCAAAACTACGCTAGAAAACAATCATTAAAAACACACTTTCCGTTTTACAAAAACAGAAAAGGCAACAAAAGACCACAGTATGCATCCGTCTCCGAGGATTCGCAAAATACAAACCAGGCCTCGCACACCTGAATATGTTCGTACAATTTCCAAGAAAACCCAAACAGGTATTTAGAAATATGGCATACACGGGCGAAAGTTCTCTAGCAGAACACTTAATTTTCACCATGAAACATTCACTTCAAAGTTTCAAAGCTGGACCACGTGAGTATGTGTGATTTGCTAACCAAATAAACTAAGAAACCAATGCCGTAACTCAACTTACCCAAGGTTTGGCGAAGAACAGAATGAAAGTGTCGACACTTTCATAGACTCGTCCCAGCCAGCTAATAATGTACATAAAAGTTCGATCGTAGCTGAGGATTTTCAACAGAAGGTAGGCGGCGCCAATCATTACTCCCGTTTGGCTGGAAAGAAGTAGTATTGAAAAAAGATTTTGATGATTATTTATTTAGTTTTCTTGCGTAGCTTTTATCAGTAGTCATTCGTGAACCAAGTGAAGTATAAAGACATACTGTCACTATCACTACACGAGACGCATAATGCTAGTTTTTAGCAAAAAAACCAACAAATATAGAACTTCATGTTCAAAAACTACAGAGATCACATACCAGTGTGACTGTCTATAAATATGAGGCCGCTTTTTGTTATAAAGACCTCGAATTTCTTGATTATTCATCAAAAATAGATGATTTCTGCCAAAATTGGGAAAAAGAAGGTTTTTTTTCTGAATTTTCTTACTACGTGGACACCTACTGGTAGAGATGCGATTCAGAAAACGTGAGTTATTGACCTATTTTTGACGAAAACAAGTATTTTCTGGATTTCGTTTAGGAATGAGAACATCTGCGCCATACACCGCCAAGGGCCTCTTATTCCTTCAAAATTCTCGCGACCCTCCGTGTTTTCTCGTGTCGCGACCCCCCAAAACGGCGACATTCAACTAATTTCCGTACGATTATAGCTGATTTTGTATGAAAATCGTTAGTTAACAGCTCGCGACCCTACTTTTCACAAGGATTTGTTCGCGACTCCCCCTTTATGGGAGGCCTTGGCGGTGTATGATCTGCGCTCAGCATATGGCATATTCACAGATTGATAAAGAAACTGACCTCATGACGGTGGTGTATATGAGACTGGAGCATGACCAGATGGTAGTGAAGGGAAGACTGATGAGTCCGACTACGAAGGTCGTCTCCGTCTCCTGAAGATGACCCAGCCAACCTGGAAAATGATTTCATATATTCAACTTTTAGAAAAAGGAAGGTGAAGCCAACAAAATATACAATAGGCCAAGGTCGAAACTGCAAAACCAACCACAACAAATTAACTGTGTTCATGCTCAACACAAATGACAAGCAGGCAGAATGTATCGAAATATGTTTGGGTTGAGTCTTTAAGCTCTACTCGCGTTTCGCTGAACATTAAAATATCAAAGATCCAAGAACAATTATAGGTGCTTGAGTTAGGAAAAACTGACAGTTAAACGATAATAGAAAGAAAACCCACCTTTCATTACCTCGGAAACCTTCTTTTTGAAGGGGAACAGCACAGTTCCAACCAATACGGCCCACAACATCGGTGAAAGGAACATGTACAACATATTGTAGAGGGCCACCATACCACACAGACTGATGCCCAACTGAAAATGGTATGGTACACATAATCTATTTTACCAGACCATACACCGCCAAGGTCTCTCACAAAAGGGGGAGAGGCAAACAAATCCTTGTAAAAAGCAGGCATACACTAGCAAGGTTGTCCGAATAGTCAGAAAATTTCGAAAAACGGACTACCTTTCAGCCGAAAACATTAAAATCGGTCTACTTTTGATGAAAAATTTCAAATTTTCACGTGTTCACATCTGAAAACGGCTTACTTTGTGTCGCTAAGTCAGACCTTACTGGTGTATGAAAGCAGGCCCTTGGCGGTGTTCGGTTCGGTGTATGTGCTCCATACCCTAAATGCCTCAGAGTTGTGACTTTTTCAAACAGGGGGGTTTTGCCCTCCCCCTCAGCCATTATAAGGGGGTTTTGCCCAAATCTTCGGACCAAAAACAGGGGGGGGGTTTCTCAAAACGCTGAGCATTTAGGATATGATGTGCTCGACAAAGATTTCACTTCAATCTCACATATTTCCGAGTTAACAAGACTTTTTTGTGGAAAAATGAACTGTCACGAGCACACGCCCTGAAGCCCAAACTCATATGCATATGTGAACGTTGTCCATCGATCGATTTATCTAACATACACCATCATGACACTCATACTTTTGTTGTACATTGCTCATAACAATAGTTGTTTCAAGCACTTCTTAACGATTGATGTGTAAAAAACTGAACCATTCACGCAGCATAAGAAATAGAAAACATACCAGAACAAGTAGAAGTGTATTGTAGAAGGCGTACTGCAGCGCATTTCGCTGCTCCTGATTCGAAGCGAGTGTGCTCATGAGTGCGGCACCCGGGTCTTTCGTTTCCACCATTTCACCACCTATAAATAGATAAACTTACTGGTTACCATGACAATTACGAAAACAACATGTTAATCCGTCTAGCCGACGTCTGGTAAACAAAACAACATTACGTAATTTGAATAGTTGATCCGTTCGCTCCCATCACACGTCATATATGGTAATCACAAGGATTTATTACTTCAGAATATGCGTTAGTTTGTGCGTAGATCGTTTTGAAGATGATACACAGGAAAATAACACGACAACTGACAACAGCATGTATGGAATCACAAACTGCTAAATTAGATGTCTTGGAAAGGCATAATATTAAAAGGGACACTGAGGAAACCTAAACAGGGTGTCTAGGATCAATGAGACAACAAAAATATATTGTGAACACGACTGAAAAGATCAATAAAACTTGTTTATCGACCTTCAAAAACAAGAAATCGGTGTTCTATTTATTGGCTTACGGTGGTTTTGACGGCACTTTGCGTACAAACTCGAAAGTCAATTTTTAAACGCCTCATCAATATCGCGCTTCTTTAAAGAATTCGAATCTCAGCTGACGAACTAAAAGTTTTGCTTGGCCATGAACGAGTTAACGAGTTAGGTTCTACATGTTAAATCACAGTACCAAGAGTTATCTTGGTTCTATAAAAAAACGTGGTTCTGATGGTTCACCATAAACATTGTTGTGAGATAGTGCTTTGTTTACAAGTCAGTTAAGCAAGATAACAAGTCAGACACTTACTATTCTAACACAAATAGAGTACTCGATCGTCTAATGTCAAAGTGTTGACGGAAACCGATTGACTTTTCAATAGTTCAAACTACTAACCGAACAGATTAGCAAGATGAACATGGTTTCGAGCTCAGAAGCGAGCCTGAGGTTCTTAGAAAACAAGTTAAAGTCAGACTTCAGAATATTAACGACTCGATGCGAGAGTCGTTTTCACTATTGGTGTCACCATCAAGTCACTAAATTAGAACTAGAAGTACAGCCGTTTTCGGAAAAAAAAACGATAAGCAAGATGACTAATGTTTTGATTTCAACTTTGGTGGGCCAGTGTTTGAATTGGGATGACTAACATTTCGATAAATCAATGCTATTCTAACAGCCTTCTTGGTGCGAATTCTTTTATAATCAAGCAAAACGCTTGAAAAAACCCTATAAAGCTAGAAGAAACAGTTTTGAAAGTTAGTTGTTTTATTACCAACCCGCAAGTCTTTGAGAGCTCAAAGTTTTTGTTTTCAACGCACTGAATAGATACAGTATCCACAGGAAAAGGTGCACGCTCAAGCGGTATTTTATTCGCGGATCATTAAAATAGGAAATTTTCTGGTTGAAAAAAACAGTGCAAACTGTACAGATTGGTCGAACCTATTGAGTTTGTAGTTTGATGCCACAGCATTTGAATCAGACCAGAGATACGTATGCTAGAAGATCCGGCCACCTTCATCCCATCCTGCGTCTCCTCAAACATACGCTATTTCTCTGCTCTTACATCCCGGCGGGAGGTAAGAGAAGAGAAATAGTGAGGCAGAGCGAGAGACGCAGGATGGGATGAAGGTGCCGGGATCTTCTAGCATACGTACTCAGGAGACTTGTTTATGCCTGTGGACATCAAACTATAACACATATTCGATCTGTCCACAAAAAAAACTACGAAGTTCCAAATGTACATTCATCTCAAGTTTGAACAGGTTGCATTTTGTTCAGTGACCATCTCGTCTAGTTCAATTGAACATTTATTCGGTAAAGTTCGTCAAAAGCAATGCGTAGACTAATGAGAGCTAACGAACGAAGCCAAAACCTGACCACCATCAAGTTAACATATTGTAATTAGCATGTACTCTCGAGTTTTGGGATAATGATCTAATGGGGAACTTTTTTCAATTATGATCTTTGCTGTTTGGTCTCAGGTAGGAAAGTTATGTGCTCTCGATCTAAACAATGAAACAAGTCAAGTTTTGAGAAAACGTTGATACTTCCTGACCAAATTTTATTTAAAAAAAAAGGTGCGGCCTATTCAAGTTGAGGCGTGGTCTTAGGGTTGAAACTTTGAAAATTTGTATTGTCGAGTCGAGCCAAGCATATATTCTCCGCTCGGAAGATAGCTTGTGAATATGTAGATCAACCACTGAACAGCTATCTTTGTAGTTTGCTCTCATATTGTTTCGGTCGTGAAATAGGCTGGTCATTCCGATAAAACTACAAACTATAACTGCGACTTTGTCCATATGCTTTAGGGTTGTTAAAAAATAAACTCGAAACTCGAAAAACTTGAAATATTGAAAACTCGAAAAACTCGAAACTCGAAAAACTCGAATTTTCGGAAACTCGAAAAACTCGAAACTCGAAAAACTCGAGATTTCGAAAACTCGAAAAACTCGAAACTCGAAAAACTCGAAATTTTCAACTCGATTAACAACCCTAATCTGCTTAGAGTTTTCGGATAATAGTGCCACTTTCTGATCAAATATTTTGAAAAGAAAGGTTGGGGCTTAGTCAAGTTCGGGCATGATCTTTGGGTGAAACTTGTAAGTAACTTGTATTGTCGAGCCAACCTATAAAACAACCTAAGTTTTCGGATAACTGTGGCACTTCCTGATCCAATTTCTCTAATCAAGTGGCTCTCTGAAGTGCAGTTAATCTCAAATAGTCGTCTCTCGTATCTGAGATGAACAAACACAGAGGTGTCAATCGGGTACCAGGCCGCGCGAGCCCATCCCGGACACTCATACCATATCACTTCTCACCTCCCATGCTGCTGTTACTATTATACAGTAAGTTACCGGTAGTTATGCAGTTACAGTAACCTAAGGGTTACTGTACTATGACAGAGTTGCTGCTGTTCTACTATAAAGTAAGTTACCGGTAGTTATGAAGTTACAGTAACCTACTTTGACCTATCTACGAGTAAGTTCATACCATATTACTCTACCAAAGCTGCCGCTCTTACTTTTATACAGTAATTTACTAGTACTCGTAGAGTTACAGTAACCTATCGCTGTTCTACTGTACAGTGAGTTACTAGTAACCACGCACATTACGAAGTTACCAGTAGGTACAGTAGGTTACTACTATACAGTAGGTTATCGGTACTTGTAGAATTACAGTAACCTGTTTTGAAGTAACTACGGTAAGTTCAGACCATATCACTCTACCAATGCTGTCGCTGTTACTTTTATACAGTAAGTTGCTGGTAGTTTTGGAGTTACAGTAAACTATCGCTATTTCACTATACAGTAAGTTACTAGTAGTTACTTACAGTGTTCTACCAGTAGTTACAGTAAGTTACCAGTAACTACTTACTAAGATCTAGTTACAATAGGTGACCAGTAAATGGTTAGAGCGAGTTCTCACCATAATATGGAGTGATATTGCGCTGCGCTGTTACTATTATACAGTAAGTTACTAGTAGATATAGAGTTACAGTAACCCAAGTCCAGTAAGTTACCAGTAGCTAGTTACTGAAATTACCAGTAGTTGCAGTAAGTTACTGCATTACTTGTTCTTACAGCCTCATAGTAGATTCATACCATATAACTGTATCTACCCCCTCATACTGTCGCTGTTACTATTATACAGTAAGTTACCGGTAGTTGTAGAGTTACACTAATATACCTGACTTGTGACCAGTACTAGTAACTGAATTACCGTTGTTAATGTTATAGAGTAAGTTTGCAGTGGCCAATTACAAAATGTCACCAGTAAGTAGTTAGAGTAGGTTAGCAGTAAGTAGTTAGTAAGTTATTATCATACCCTCTAATGCTGCAGCTGTTACTTTACACAGTAAGTTACTAGTATTTATAGAGGTAAAGCAACCCCGTGCTACTGTCTCATCCCAGACTTGTTGCTGTTCCACTATACAATAAGTAATAAGTAAATACTTTTAGTACGATACCAGTACGGTACTCCCCGTTTGTTACCGCTACCTACAAAAACCCCGGTGAACCTTCTCAATGAATTATGTATAGGCACGTACGTTGATTAAGTTACTTGGATGCACCCTACTACTGAATTAGTTGTCGAACAGCTCTATGAAAAAACTACTTTTCTCGTTCAGCTGGCTCATCTCCTATGTGTCCGACGCTTTTTGGACATTTACAATGTGGGAAAGGGAATAAATTTCAGGATAACAGGTCCTATAACAAAACGAGCTTATGAGAAAAGAAGAATACATTTCTATAGTGAAGTTACAAGCAGTGACCGCAAACACCTTCTCTGGTCCGGTCGGGACCGAACCAGCATCCTAATAACCGCAGCCGAACTCACTCTCCACTCGGCCATCTTCTCGTTTTCAGGCTCATTCTCCCTCGTTTCCCCCTACTGTGAGGAGGGTTTGTTTTGTGAAGAATGCGAACTGATCAATGAGAATGATGCCTGCAACACTGTGGATAAAAGACCTGTTTACTATTGTGAAGCAGATACTGGGTAGGTGAAAATATGGAACGTGAAGTGCAACGTTTATAATATATTCGAATAGAACAAAACTTCCGAACAGTGTTAGCAAACTATTCAGAAAATTAAAATCTGTTTACTAGGATAATGCTTTGTAAAAACAATGTCAGGGCGACGTTGACTTGAACATAGAAGAAATAGAAAGATACAGTATGTATTCTACCGCTTCTATCAGGGTAAATGTTTGTTTTGTTGGTGCACACCACGAACCTAGGGATACAGTATGCTTCCGCTTCCATATCGAGAAAACCGTGCTACCCAAAATACAAAAATTTTTGTTTTCAGGCATTTTCTGTATCTCCCAACTTAATTAGTCAAATTCTACCACTAAAACTTGACATAATTGAACAAATAATAATTACTTTGTATTTTCAGTCGAATTGGGTATGCTACGTCCAAGTACTTTCTGTGTATCGAGAACGAGATGAAACTACTCGACTGCGCGCTGCCGGACATTCCGGCCGTTTTCAATCCGGTCACACTACAATGTCAGCCGGAAGACCACGAGACAAGGCGGAGGAAAAGAGCCTCCACCGGTATGCGGCCTGTAGTTTCATCAGACAATGGGCGAAAAGTACGCGTGAACACGAATTATGCACGCGAGAGTTCACACTCGCAACCTATTTCTACGTGTTTATACGTCTTTTAAAACTTCAAGAAGCTTGTTTCCAAAACTCTCCGACATTCCTAAAAACTGTATTCCAAACTGAAACTTTTGGTTTTTAACACCGAATTTCACGTGTTCTCACGTGTTACGTTCACGTTCCTCACGCGTGGGTGGCGTCAGTTCGTTCACAGACTATCACTGAACACTTCAAAACTTGTATCTCAAACACTCAAAACCCACCTAAAAACTGTATTTCAAACTGAAATTCGCGTTTTTCACGTTCCCTTTCAAGGTTCGTCACGGACTGTCAACGTGTTGTTACTAGAGATTTCCCAAATTTCATGATCAATCTCTTCAAAACTAAACCAAATTTCTAAAACACCAAAAAGTTTTCAATTTAACTGAAACTCATGTGTTCTGATGCTTCCAGGGTTTCCACGTATTTTTAGGAAATGTGTGCAAGTCACTCACGTGTTTTCACTTGATCCGTTCAGGTTCCTCACGTGTGGGCGACGTGTGTTCCTTCAACACGGACTGTCAACGGGGAATGTTCTGCGGCGGCGGCGTCTGTGGCTGTCTATCGGATTTTGTCGCGATATCTCAACACTGCTGGCCAAGTAAGTACATTTTGTACCAAGTTTACAGACAATCAACGAAACTAACTAAAACTTCTTTGATTCAATAGACTGAACTTGCAACCATCGACGAACTTCAAGTTATATTCGCTGTTCTCTGATTTTGCGGCTATTTCACAACAAGCACATTTCTTCATTCCTACAATGAATGGGATAGGTTATGGATCAGTGTTCTTAAAGGAGACCGGAACACAACTTGAGCAGAGGTTTTGTTTCGGGCTGCTTTTAACTGTATTGAGATCAGAGATTGAGCTGATGAACAGAAACTTCGCCAAACAGTTTTTAATACCATAAATTAGAATCTTTACACTTTGCGATGTAGTTTGTGGTTTGAATAGTTGCACACAGCAAAACGAAAATATCCAGATTCGTCGAGGGTGGGCCGGTTTTCCGCATGCATTGAACCCGAAACCATATATGTTCGCCCATTCTAAGTTTTCTTCTTCTTCAAATGCTTGAAGTTCCGTACCCTCTGAAAAATTGATCAACTCTCTTTCTAAAAACCTTTTCCCGACTCCCAAAAGTACACTTCCATTCCGTATATCAGTACCCCTTTTTGCAGAAGTGAACCCGGGCGAGTCTGGTTGTGTGGAGAGTCGGCAGTGTGAAGCCGTCTGGCCGGGGACCAGGTGCTCGTCGGCCGGGTTGTGCGAATGCCCCGAGGACACGGTCCCCAGCAGGACACGGTAGGGACCTATTTTCTGCAACAAAGACAGAACATTCCAGATAGCAAACTACGGTAGGGAGAGAGCATGAAGGTCAATGAGAGCGCAGACAGTCTGAGTCTGAGAGAAAGCGAGAAAAAGAGAGATAGAAAGGAGAGGGAGGGGGAGAGAGAGAGAAACATAGGTGCTGTACGAATGCCCTGAGGATACGGTGCTTAGCAGGACACGGTACGTGAAGAAACGTGAAAATAAGTCACACAGAGAGTTTACAGTTCAAATTCAAACAAAACCCTCACATGAAACATCTGTCAAGTTACGTGAGCTACCTGATTGTTAACAGAATTTCGTCCAGGTTCAAAGGTCGAGACTCGTGGAACAAACCTGACTTCTGATCAGCAGAATGGCTGTTGTCCCGCATATGTTAAACACTATTTCTGATCGGTACTAAACTTACATTTGCGAATTGATGAAAAGTATAAAATAATGAAAGAAGGAGTATGCGATTGCAGTGACGGTACCGTGTGCATCTCCGCGCTGCTCCCTCCGTCGTGTCCGCTTCCGGAGCCGTACAACGGAAACCCGAATCCGGCCACCATTCTGGCCAATCCCAGCACACATCCACTCAACCCCGGGGAGTACATGTGAGTATGTAGACACTTTCTGTAGAGAAAAATTGTTACGAAACAAGTTCCATCTGAATATTTTACGTTGATATAGTCTTTTCCATTCCTACTGAGACTCCTACAGTGAGATTGCAAAATTTCCGGAGAAGTTGAGGATTCTCGTACCTTCTCCTCGTTCTCAGGTAAAGTAAATATTTTTTTTTTCCATTAACTTAATTTTCAGCTTCAAAACAGCCTTCGGAAAGTGTGTAAGGTTACTGTAGGAGTCTCAGTAGGAATGGTGTGAACTGTACCATAATACTAATTTGTGTCGAATGAGTTAAACCGGCTGACACTCTGGCCGACACACATCCCCGCAAGTACATTAAGTAGATCAACACTTTTGTGAATTTGAGAAGATTCAGTTCGAGTCTCGAGTATAACTAAAACAATTATTGTTCAATGGAACTAGTTCGTTGAACATGTTGTTTTCAACACATTTACACGTGTCACCTGACTATCTACTTCCACATTGCAGGCCAGTTCTATGTACCTCAACTTCTAGTAGAACAAGTGTCAAGAGAATATAAATCACACATGTCCACGTTTCACGTGACTTTTTGATCTACTAACTAACTAACTTCATTGTGCAGGCCAGTTCTGTGTACCTCGACCTCTTCTGAGACGATGTCCTCCCGCGGCGGAGATGGTTCCACGTGGTGCGTATTTCCGGATGGGGAGGAAGACGTCTATATTGCCGACATCTACAACTGTATATCACATCCACAGGTAGGATTATTCATATACTTGTATATTAATAATAAGACTTCATTTTTTTTAGAAGGGATGATCAGGAAAATACTGCACTGTTGCGGACATCCACAGTATACCCCAAGCGGGTATAGTCAAAGTCTTATCACGTAAAATGTCAAAAAAAAAACGACTCGCCACGACAAAATTCTACATGTAACAGGTACTAGCCACGTCAATGAATCACGTTGGACAATTCCAGCACACGAGAAAGCTTTATATATATATATATATATATTGTCGAACTACGTTATGCTGAGAAGTTTACAGGAACTCTAATGCGGTAGCAATCTCTCGAAAACGTCGAGAGATACCTCGTGAGCAATATATCACAAATATCTCGAATGATTCTATCGATTGCTATGCTAGAACACTAGAAGTTCACGAGTAGCTCACGAGGTGTTCAGGAGATTCTCATGAGAAACTCATATGAGTATTTACAGAGGTTGGAAGGATTGCTAAGCCGCCAATGTCGTTTTCATTCTATTTTCAGGTCAACAATCAACTGTTCACTGACTATGCAGATAGTGTGGATGGACTTTGCTGTCACAATAGAGGTATAGTCGTCGTCATTTTCACGCGGATATCTGGTGATACAGTACACGCACACCTCTCTGTGGTTACACACGTGACTTTCAGTTTATAAGTTTATAATTAGTTTCAGTTCTCAAAACTGTTTTGCTGTGCTGGCTATATTAGTGGCACTACGAGTATTTCAAACGTCACTAGAAGCCTCGCAGCGAAGTTATAGTCGTCGCCAATGGAAAGGCGGGAGGGTACTGTGTATCTCACTTTCCTCTGTGTACGCACGCATATTTCTGATTCCGAAGCTCACCGGTTATGTGCACTAACAGCGTAGTGGTTATCGCGGCCTGCTACAAATTTATAATACTGGCACCCACTATATGCAAGTGGTGGACTCCACCTGAGCCAGAACACATTCTGGCCACATCGTTTCCAACCTACCATGTTGGAGCATACTGTATGTGAAGACAACCTGGGCCAGATCGGGACTAGGCAGCGTAGCAATCCCTCAAAAATCTCATGAGATACCTCATGAGCTAATCGCATGAGCCTCTCATGAAATTCCATCGATTGCTATGCTACAACATTGAGAGTTCACGAGCAGCTCATGAGGTATCTCATGAGAAACTCATATAAACTTCTCGTGAGAATGGAGGCTTTGCTACGTCGCCAGAGTACGTATGCTAGAAGGTCCCGGCACCTTCATCCCACCCTGCGTCTCCTCTAACATACGCTCATTCTCTGCTCTCACATCCCGCCGGGATACGAGTGGCGCGAAATAGTGAAGCAGAACGAGAGACGCAGAATAGAGAGAAAATCCCGGGATCTTCTAGCATAAGTACCCAGATAGTTCACACTGTCACGCGACTTTGCTACGTTGTCCTGACTGACAAAAATGCACGTCAATACTTACCTACGTGTTTCAGCCTTCGTATGTGCCCAGTCAATGGAGACGGGGGACGAACCAGTGGTCCCCAGATGGTGGTTCAACTCCGCCACCGGCAGCTGCGTGCAGTTCATGTGGGACCCCGACACCATTGACGTTGGTTCCAAATGTTTAAATGAAACATTATATGATTGTTAATCAAATACAATTGTTGTTTTCGCGCTTTTATGAAACAAATCATTGAATTTTTGATTTTATCGTTCACATTTTCTGGAATTTTTCGAGTGATCCATGAAATAGTCCAGTTTTTTTCTTTGACTAGTCCAGATTTTTTCTTTGAATAGTCCAGATTTTTTTCTTTGACTAGTCCAGATTTTTTCTTTGAATAGTCCAGATTTTTTTCTTTGAATAGTCCAGATTTTTTTCTTTGAATAGTCTAGATTTTTGCGTTCAAGAAACTATCGATTTTTTCGTGTTTCTGGCGTCGCGAAACTATGAAATGCGTTCCGTGGTCAAGAGAATTTAGGGAGGTATATGAGACCGTGCAAAATAGAAGATTTCGGAAAAGCTCATTATTTTTCCGTTTTCCACGTTTTTGTAAAATTCGGTGTGTCGTGTACAAAAATACTGATTTGAGCCCAATCCGACCTAACTTTCCGAGCAATCGATTAGTCGACATTTCTTGTATAGTCGTGAGAGCGGTTGCTATAAGCTATAAAGTTCAAAACATCAATCTAGCTCAGAAATCCAAGTTATGAACCACTGATTTAGAACAAACAACATCCGAATGTTTTGGAGATGAAAAAAATGTTTTCGAAACATGTAACAGTAACCAATTTGGTTCTAGGGTGCCTCTCCGAACAACTTCAAAACGGCACAGCACTGTGAAAGCTACTGCAGAGACTGTGAGTTTTGAGTGAGAGACAAACTCAATATAGTCTGTTTCACAAATCGATGTACTTCTACAGTAATGTAAAATTCAGGACGCTTTTTCTAATGAATGATACGTTATTTTTGTTCTAAACATTCCGATATTGTAGCAGTAATGGTATTGAAGATACTGCCGAAATTGGAGAAATTTCAAAAACGTCTACATACCAAACTTTGCCCTCGAAGTTTATTCACTTTACTGTAGAGGTATATAAGTGGGTAGAACAACTTATACTCCTACAGTTGTCGATCGAACAACAGCGTGGGTGTACTGTATATCTCATTTGATGCGGTGTAAGAACTCATATATACGATTCATCCGCAACGGAGGAAAAATCTCACTTGGTACCTCTCAAACTTTCGAGCCCGGTTCGAATCTCGCACGAGGCGCATATTTTGTGAAATTGGCACGCACTATAACTATCTTCATTCTTAGAAAACCAATTCAGTCATGTACAAAACCTATATTACACGCTCTCGGTATGATTGCTGCTAACCTTTCAGAGTGCGCTTAACAAATTGCATTTCAGAAACATAAGAAAATTGTACTACTAATGGATGACAATGATGTGTATATCCATTAGGGTTCTTGTTTTTTTCGAAAATTTTCGAGTTTTTGCCCAAACTAGAAATTTTCCAAAACTCGAAAACTCGAAAATTCAAAATTTTGAACGCGAAAATTTCGACTCTTGGACTCATAATCATAAAGTGGACTTTTTTGGGTCTGAAAACACTCAAAACTTGTGGTTTGGCCGTCGCAATAGTGTTCTGCATGGCATGATCGTTCGATCGATAGTACGTTCCCCGTACTAAATACGGCGCGCAATAGAATGCCACAGTGACGAGTTTCTTCTTGCTCAAAATTTCCAATCCAGATACTATGGTACCATACTTATAGTATGGGCAACCCCAGTCAAGTGGAGGTTTGGTTCCCCAATTAGGTTCCCTATTGGATGGAAAAAGAACAGTCTTGTGTTCCAATGGGACCACTATTTTTGGAAGCCCCTCCTAGGAGTGGGCGATATACAGATAAATCTCTCCTTTGAAGAAGTAGTATTCAATGGTCTTGGTTAGATGGATCTGTCAATTGTAGTTTGTAGTGTGATCGTCTCTATCCTGTAGTATCACATGTTTCCCGTACTAAATACGGTTCAAGATAGAATGACACCGGGAAGGGACCCTCTTTTCTTTTATAATCAACATTATACAATTATATTAATAAGTATTCATATAATATTTATATTATAAGCAACCCCTTACTGGATTGGGAGTCTTGCAAAACTGGTTCCCCAATTAGGTTCCCTATTGGGTGGAACCAGAACACTGACCAGTCTAGACTTCCAGTGGGACCACTATTTTTGGAAGCCCCTCCTAGGAGTGGGCGATACACAGATAAATCTCTCCTTTGAAGAAGTAGTATCCAATGGTCTTGGTTAGATGGATCTGTCAATTGTAGTTTGTAGTGTGATCGTCTCTATCCTGTAGTATCACATGTTTCCCGTACTAAATACGGTCCAAGATAGAATGACTCCGGGAAGGGACCCTCTGTTCTTATCCAAATAACATTATATTATACTTATATTTATATTATATTTATATTATAAGCAACCCCTTACTGGATTGGGAGTCTTGCAAAACTGGTTCCCCAATTAGGTTCCCTATTGGGTGGAACCAGAACACTGACCAGTCTAGACTTCCAGTGGGACCACTATTTTTGGAAGCCCCTCCTAGGAGTGGGCGATATACAGATAAATCTCTCCTTTGAAGAAGTAGTATCCAATGGTCTTGGTTAGATGGATCTGTCAATTGTAGTTTGTAGTGTGATCGTCTCTATCCTGTAGTATCACATGTTTCCCGTACTAAATACGGTTCAAGATAGAATGACACCGGGAAGGGACCCTCTTTTCTTATCCAAATAACATTATATTATACTTATATTTATATTATATTTATATTATAAGCAACCCCTTACTGGATTGGGAGTCTTGCAAAACTGGTTCCCCAATTAGGTTCCCTATTGGGTGGAACCAGAACACTGACCAGTCTAGACTTCCAATGGGACCACTATTTTTGGAAGCCCCTCCTAGGAGTGGGCGATATACAGATAAATCTCTCCTTTGAAGAAGTAGTATCCAATGGTCTTGGTTAGATGGATCTGTCAATTGTAGTTTGTAGTGTGATCGTCTCTATCCTGTAGTATCACATGTTTCCCGTACTAAATACGGTTCAAGATAGAATGACTCCGGGAAGGGACCCTCTGTTCTTATCCAAATAACATTATATTATACTTATATTTATATTATATTTATATTATAAGCAACCCCTTACTGGATTGGGAGTCTTGCAAAACTGGTTCCCCAATTAGGTTCCCTATTGGGTGGAACCAGAACACTGACCAGTCTAGACTTCCAATGGGACCACTATTTTTGGAAGCCCCTCCTAGGAGTGGGCGATATACAGATAAATCTCTCCTTTGAAGAAGTAGTATCCAATGGTCTTGGTTAGATGGATCTGTCAATTGTAGTTTGTAGTGTGATCGTCTCTATCCTGTAGTATCACATGTTTCCCGTACTAAATACGGTTCAAGATAGAATGACTCCGGGAAGGGACCCTCTGTTCTTATCCAAATAACATTATATTATACTTATATTTATATTATATTTATATTATAAGCAACCCCT
Organism: Litoditis marina; assembly: GCA_964036275.1. NCBI lineage: Eukaryota > Metazoa > Nematoda > Chromadorea > Rhabditida > Rhabditidae > Litoditis > Litoditis marina. The sequence continues at coordinate 12,965,748 of OZ038435.1, read as the reverse complement.
TACTGGATTGGGAGTCTTGCAAAACTGGTTCCCCAATTAGGTTCCCTATTGGGTGGAACCAGAACACTGACCAGTCTAGACTTCCAATGGGACCACTATTTTTGGAAGCCCCTCCTAGGAGTGGGCGATATACAGATAAATCTCTCCTTTGAAGAAGTAGTATCCAATGGTCTTGGTTAGATGGATCTGTCAATTGTAGTTTGTAGTGTGATCGTCTCTATCCTGTAGTATCACATGTTTCCCGTACTAAATACGGTTCAAGATAGAATGACACCGGGAAGGGACCCTCTTTTCTTATCCAAATAACATTATATTATACTTATATTTATATTATATTTATATTATAAGCAACCCCTTACTGGATTGGGAGTCTTGCAAAACTGGTTCCCCAATTAGGTTCCCTATTGGGTGGAACCAGAACACTGACCAGTCTAGACTTCCAGTGGGACCACTATTTTTGGAAGCCCCTCCTAGGAGTGGGCGATACACAGATAAATCTCTCCTTTGAAGAAGTAGTATTCAATGGTCTTGGTTAGATGGATCTGTCAATTGTAGTTTGTAGTGTGATCGTCTCTATCCTGTAGTATCACATGTTTCCCGTACTAAATACGGTCCAAGATAGAATGACTCCGGGAAGGGACCCTCTTTTCTTATCCAATCACCATTATACTATACTTATATTTATATTATATTTATATTGGAAGCAACCCCTTACTGGATTGGGAGTCTTGCAAAACTGGTTCCCCAATTAGGTTCCCTATTGGATGGAACCAGAACACTGAACAGTCTAGAGTTTCAGTGGAACCACTATTTTTGGAAGCCCCTCCTAGGAGTGGGCGATATACAGATAAATCTCTCCTTTGAAGAAGTAGTATTCAATGGTCTTGGTTAGAATCTGTCAATTGTAGTTTGTAGTGTGATCGTCTCTATCCTGTAGTATCACATGTTTCCCGTACTAAATACGGTCCAAGATAGAATGACTCCGGGAAGGGACCCTCTGTTCTTATCCAATCACCATTATACTATACTTATATTTATATTATATTTATATTGGAAGCAACCCCTTACTGGATTGGGAGTCTTGCAAAACTGGTTCCCCAATTAGGTTCCCTATTGGATGGAACCAGAACACTGAACAGTCTAGAGTTTCAGTGGAACCACTATTTTTGGAAGCCCCTCCTAGGAGTGGGCGATATACAGATAAATCTCTCCTTTGAAGAAGTAGTATTCAATGGTCTTGGTTAGAATCTGTCAATTGTAGTTTGTAGTGTGATCGTCTCTATCCTGTAGTATCACATGTTTCCCGTACTAAATACGGTCCAAGATAGAATGACTCCGGGAAGGGACCCTCTGTTCTTATCCAATCACCATTATACTATACTTATATTTATATTATATTTATATTGGAAGCAACCCCTTACTGGATTGGGAGTCTTGCAAAACTGGTTCCCCAATTAGGTTCCCTATTGGATGGAACCAGAACACTGAACAGTCTAGAGTTTCAGTGGAACCACTATTTTTGGAAGCCCCTCCTAGGAGTGGGCGATATACAGATAAATCTCTCCTTTGAAGAAGTAGTATTCAATGGTCTTGGTTAGATGGATCTGTCAATTGTAGTTTGTAGTCTGATCGTCCCCATGGTGTCATGTGGTGTAGGGTTGTTAATCGAGTTGAAAATTTCGAGTTTCTCGAGTTTCGAGTTTTTCGAGTTTTTCGAGTTTTTCGAGTTTTCGAAAATTCGAGTTTTTCGAGTTTCGAGTTTTTCGAGTTTCAGAAAATTCGAGTTTGTCGAGTTTCGAGTTGAACTCGAAACTCGAAATTTCGAGTTTATTTCGAGTTTCTCGAGTTCGAGTTTTTTTAACAACCCTATGTGGTGTCATATAAAAACCAGAACGAAATATAGATCAGTGTTCACCTTCAAGAGTCAAAAAGTAGTACCGCTTGAAATCTGTCAAGATTTAAAAAAGAAAAACTACTTCAGCCTCCAAAAAGAACACGCGAATGAGTTAACTTTTTTAGCTTTACATTGAACACAGCTAACTAAGTTCATAGCTATAATATAGTTATATATCTATGAACTTAGTTAGCTGTGTTCAATGTAAAGCTAAAAAAGTTATAACGAAAAGGGAAAAAAAATATATAATATTCTTAATATCCAATAACAGTTCTAAGCTTAATCGATACCTACTTTCAGCATGTAAACGTGGCAGCAGTGAGTTCGTGGCCTCGAAATACTCCATTCTCGACGAAGTTCCGAAAACGAATTGTCTTTCCTCGCAAGTGAAGTGCGGCGCGGAGCACAGCTGTGTTCTCATCGGATCTCATCAGAAGTGCTGTCCCACCACAGGTAGGTCACGTGACACGTAACAGGTCAAGGGACACGTGAGCAATATATTACACGTTTTTGATAATAACTTGCATCAGGAATGCAGTCCCACCACAGGTAGGTCACGTGACACGTGAAAGAGACCTAACATATAGAAAACAAAGTAATATTTGAGTTTTTGTTTCAAGCAAAAAACAATGAGCAGGAATTATGTCGGTAACTCCCTCCAAAATCACAGTAAATTGGAGCAGAATCTGTGTGATCGGTTGCACCATCGGCACATACTTTCCATCTAAGTTTCAAACTTGTTGTTGTTTACACGTGCCTAACTTTCGAAACGCATACTGTGAAATGTAAGTTTTTATTACCCCGTGAAACATACTATACTGTATGAAAACGTGTATTTTTCAGCCAACGTATGTAGTGCGGAGGGTGGAAGAATGTATCCGAGTAGACCGGTTGATAACTATGATAGAGGGATACAGATCGCCGGAAGGTAGGTCAAGTTTTTGAATGAGGGGTAATAAATATAGATCACACCAGATTGAGGTAATTTTTATCACCTTCTCACAGGACCATTGCCCTTCTAGCAATCAGTTTCATCCAATGAAGTGATTGTAAGATTTATGACAGGGAAAAGTGGGCCAGTTTCAGTAGATTTCATCGTATGAATCTATTAGAACTGTTAAACGTTTATGCATGCCTAAAATGGAAGGTGTTTGCTTGGATTGTCATGTCGATGGAAACTGTGAACTAACTATGAAACAACGAACCTTTCTCACACAGCAGAGTTTCATGTTACAGTAAGCCGTCGACCCGTTATTACTACGACGCAGAGCAGGGCAGATGCGTGAACTTCCTCTACCAGGGACTCGGCAACTACAACAACTTCGTCACCAAGCAGGACTGCGAGTCCTTCTGCTCAAAATGTGGGTATTTCCAAATCGAATTGTCCATTTTCCCCCAATCTGCACATTGACTGAAACGGAACACTCTGAGTTTCATATCAGATTATTTTCATTTTCAAACCCTTCAACTAGTTTTAGTCATAAAACTTGGAATTTCATGAAAAGTTGTCTAATTTCCAGCGAATTTCTCGATGATTTTGCAGCTACTCAATTTCTACCAACAAAATTAAAGATATTTCCGTGTGAAATTAAAATACATTTCAACGTGAAAAACGTGTTATTATGAAAATATGTGCTCAGTGAAAGGTGCCACTCAGAATCGTTTCCACCCTGATTCAAGACGATTTTGGTGTTGTTCTCAGAGGGTTCATCAGTTGAACCCCTCTGAGAACTTGAAAAACAGGACGAGAAGACTTACCACCGTATTCTGACAAAAAATGAATAAAAATGGCATTGCTTTCACTTCATCGCACATTCAAGCTCGAGAGCTGTTTGTAAGGACAGTGTTTCAGTGGTTTGTGAAAACGGAAACCCCCTTCGAATAGGGGAGGAATGGCAACGTTGCGAGACGAACAACGACTGTCCCTCCTCCCACACTTGTCAGGGCGGACACAAAGTATGCTGTCCCACTGCACGTGAGTAGATCATGTGAGGTCACGTGAGTAGGCCACGTTGAATAACGGGAGTGTTTTTTCGAATAGAAACAATTACAAAGAAACTAACAAGTGAAGTAAGCTGTCCCACTGCACGTGAGTAGAAGTCATGTGAGATCTATTTGACCCCAAGGATTTTCAACATACAAGCTTCCAATATACTGTTCAATAATCTAGTTTCAAGGGTTTACTAAGAGTAACTTCTGTAATACCATTCTCACAAAGAATAATGTGGATGAAAACTAAAAACATGATATGGTTTGAACACGTGAATATCCCTACTCTGTTGTTTATGAGAAGGAGAATTTGTGATAGCGTTCTTTGCATTTGCGGCCTCACAAGGGGTTTTACCTAAAAACATCATAATACTAGAAGTAAATTGAATAGTCACGTAAAGTTGGCATTCTAATGAAAAAGTGCGCACTTTATCATTGCACGTTCTTGAGTTCTGCTGTGTATAACATGTTCCACGTAACTATAATCTATAAACTTGACTAACAGTAAGGTAAAGAGCGACAAACAATCAACATTTTCTGGTTTACATCCAACCTTAACCATGCAAAAGTGTACTCTCTATTATCTGATTTCGCTTCAGAATCGCTCTGTACCCAACCCAAAGAAAAGGGGGCTGTACCTCCTCCATTCTTAACTATAATATTTGCATAACCATGCTTTTTGTGAGTTTCGCTCAAACTGAATCACTTAGAAGTCCATTTTTCTTATTCATGTTCTCCTTATTTTCCAGAATCGCTCTGTACCCAACCCAAACGTATGGGCGACTGTACCTCTTCAATCCGTCGATACTGGTACAATGCCGCCACGAAACAATGCGAAGTATTCCACTACACGGGATGTCAGGGAAACGATAACAACTTCATTTCGCTGGTTCAGTGTCAGCAGAGATGCCGGGGCATCACTAGTAAGTTGAACGTAGGATATATGGTAGTAGTGTAGTGTTGACGAAATCTGAGTTATAGTTCAATCTAGGGTTGTTAAAGTCGAACTCAAAACTCGACTCGACTCGAAAAAACGAAAATTTTCGAGTTGAGTCGAACTCGAAACTCGAAAATTCCCAAAACTCAAAAACTCGAAAACTCGAAAACTCGAAATTTCCCAAAACTCGAAAACTCGAAATTTTTCAAAACTCGAAAACTCGAAATTTCCCAAAACTCGAAAACTCGAAAACTCGAAAACTCGAAATTTCTCAAAACTCGAAAACTCGAAATTTTGAACTCGATTAACAACCCTAGTTCAATCCGAATACACATTGAAGATCACACAGCTGGAACACACGGAGTTCATACTACAAACTACAAATGCAACAGCAAAATCAACACGTATTGTATATGCTGCCCTCATGTTGTTTAAGCCACAAGTGTATCTTGATGTTTTAGGCCACGAGACCTTCAAATTGTTACATGATCAAGCAAATACTAACCGGAGCGGTGGGTTGCCCTTTCACCAATATGAATCGGGTGATCGGGTGGCAGGTTGAATGAAGAAAATCATTAGCAAAAAGAGCGTCTCGGACGGGATTCGAACCAGCGACCAGATGAGCGTGAGACCACGACGCCATCAGTTCTACCAACAGTGTCACACTAGTTTTTGTTCCAAATCACAAGTTTTCTTTCCGCTTAGTTCAGTTTAAGGTGGTATAGCGGATAGTGTCCGTGTCTGTCACACTTTTGGCGTTGGTTCGAATCCCACTGGAGGCGGGTGTTTGAGAAGAAAAACGAACGTATAGGAAAACGAATTGTAGTTTGAAACGAGATCCAACTAGAAACAGAACGGGACACAGAATTCTAGAAAAATGACCCCTACATCCAACTTTTTCAGTCGAACCCCGGTGTAGCAACGGGCGCGCCTATCAGGACCGGAACGGGAATTTCCAACAGTGTTCCACGAAGCACAACGGCCTCAAGTGTCCCGTCAACTACGTGTGCAACTTCGATGGAATCGCCCACGGATGCTGTCCCACCAAGGGTATAGTCTGCCTAAAGTAATCTGTAGAATGTATGCGTTGGAATACGTGAAATCTACAACGTGGTGTTTCATAATTTTTTCTCACCTCCACAACTGGAATTTATTGAAACGTTCGAGTGTTTATCGTGAAACTGTCATTTTGATTGTCAACTGTGTCCACTGATGCTGTCCCACCAAAGGTAGAACGCCGTAGCCAATAAGTGGTAGTGAATGAAACAAACATACTGGACGCTGCGCTCATTTAGCTAGGCTGTTTGTGAAACATTTGCTACGACATCTAGATCTACACAACATCTGGTATCTTCTTCTCACCTACTACCTTACTACCTTACCTTACTACCTTACTACTACCTTATCTACTAGTGGCTTCTTCTTACAGTTTCCTTTCATGGAAGTTTGTTTTGACTTATCAGGGTGGTCGTATAGAGCGTTTCGATAGTACAATCCAGTACCATAACAATCCATCGTCAAATCTCATGAACCTCATCTTTACAGGGGAATGTTTGTTTTAGACATAAAAGTGCACACTTTTCTATGAAATTGGATTGATAAAATCCTCTTGGAATTTGCACAAATAGGTTTCTTTCCAGCCTTCACCTGCTCCCTGGACCCAGGCAAAGTTCACGAGATTGAGAGCTCTGCTCAGCGGTTATCTAGTTACAATGTTAAATATCAGATTTAAATGGATAAAGTAGGATTTGATTGATGAAAAAGCTTTTTTTCTCTGAAAATAAGTTCATTTTCAGCCTTCACCTGCTTCCTGAGACGGAACACGACAAAAACTAATTTCAATACAATAATGAGAGCTCTGAAGTAAAAATGTAAAATAACAGTTCTGAAGAGAAGAGAAAAGTGAGATTCGATTAATGGACTGTTTATATTTCTGCAGAAATACGTGTCTTTGCAGCCTTCACCTGCTCCTTGAATCCGGACAAGGGGGTGCAGTGTGGTTCCGGCCGGTCGTTCCGGTACTATTTCAACTCGAACAAACAGACGTGCGAGACATTCCAATACGAGGGGTGCGATGGAAACAGCAACAACTTCCTCAACGCGGAGAACTGCCAGCAGTACTGCGGCGTCGGAGGTATACTATGGTATTTATTTCGACAAAGAATATAGTAAACGAACTGACTGATCAGGAAAGGCGTAGAAACGGGCAATTGAGGATTTCCCATGAAACTAGTCGGTGTTCATTTGTATATTCTACAAGTTCCATTCTGAACTGACCTACAGTTTACTGACAAACCTCTCAACAAGTACGTTCTGATGCGAAAAACTTGATCTTGGAATTCTAAAATTGTCTCTGCAATTGAAAACAGTACAGCAGGGTTACATAAGATTGAAAACTTTCCAAAGTTCCGATCACCTGTCCTAACGTGTCTGACCACTGTTGGACGAAACTGTCCAGTTGTTTGATATGAGCCTCTTCTCCATTTTTCGAATGTGTCTTCTTCCAGGTTGTCCGAACGGCGGTAGCCCCATGCGGGACGAGCGGTCGAATCGGCAGCGGACGTGTTCCGATACTCGCAGCTGCCCCACCACACACGAGTGTATCACCATCCCGGCCAATGGGAATGTGGTCAGCAGATGCTGTCCCACCAAGGGTAGGTCAAATGAGAAATTGGAAACTATAGGACAGATCTCAGCAGGATTGTAGTTTGATCATGTCAGCTCTCGAAATTCGTCCGAAAACATACCGGTATGGGAATGTTGAAGAGATTTCTGGTCGTCCTGAGGGATTTGAGAATTGCAGTGTCGATGACGTCATCAATCAGTATCAATCTATATCGATTCTTCAAAGAGCACAATCATCGATACTCACAGTTGTTCGACATCAGTTATTGATTTTTCTCGATATCGATTGATATTGATTGATGACATCATCCACAATGCAATTTTCAAATTCGCCAGGACGACCACACATCTCTCCAGATGCTGATCTAGAAGCTAGGTTCACTGGTCACGTTCGCAAATGCAACCACGAATCAGTCAGCGGTTCTCGGACTTCTAACTCCAGCTGTTTGCGTAGTTTATGAATCATCCCCACATTTACTAGTTCCCTTTTGTAAAGGTATATTGGCAGACTAAGCTCAAAAGCACCAATTCATCTTTATCGTTGTATCCAATGAACTTACGCCAGAAAAAAAATTGCCACTACGCTCACACTGCTAACAACAAACGAATGACGCAGTTTGTTTCCAGCCCACATCTGCAGCCAGCCGCCTCAACAGGGCAACCACTGCTCGAAACTGACCACGTCGAGGTGAGACGAAACACTGAACTCTGGCGGCGTAGCGATCATTCGAAAATCTCATGAGATAACTCATGAGCTATTAGTATGAGCATCTAATTGGATTCTATTGATTGCCATGCTACAACGTTCAGAGTTCACGAGCAGCTCATGATATATCTTATGAGAAACTCAAATGAACTTCTCATGAGGTTGGAGGGATTGCTACACCGCCTGTGAAAATTTGAATAACACATGCCATAGATTGTCAATTACCGATGTAAACTGTGAATGTTGATACATATCAACAGAAAAACAAATGAATGAATCGTGAAAACATATATTCCGCTGGAAATATAAAATTACGCTCGAGTGATCGTAAATTCATGTTTTCAAACAGTTCATCTACATACATTTTTCACTCTACTACTTTACTGTTCTGAATTTTGTTTGTTTTAGGTTCTACTTCAACATAGTGACGAAGGAGTGCGCCTCTTTCCAATACAACGGATGTAACGGAAATCTGAACAATTTCGCATCGGCCGTGGAATGCAACAATTTCTGCTCATCAGTGGGTAAGGATACGTTTTCAGTCATCTATCACAAGATTCGGCTGCTATCACACTTTATACCCACTACTATTTCCTATACAGAGGTTTCTCAAAATTGATGGTTGAAACTTCAGTGTGAGAAATCCATTTCACCAAATTTTCTTTTCATTCGTTTCTTTCATTTCAGAATCTTGAAACAGTTTCAAACATGTTACTAAGATGAGGTAGACAACGAGAAAGTTTACAGTAAACATTATGAAACTATGTTTCGATTGGAAACACAAAATAATACAACGAAATATAAATGTTGTTGTTGCCAGGTTGTGCTGTCGGCGAAGTAGCCTACAAGGACGTGAATACCCAGAAGGCCTACGACTGTAATAATATCCTGAAGAACAGTTGCCCCGCCAATTTCGAATGCCGATTCAATACTCTCACATCGGGATACGTGTGTTGCGGATCCAGTAATATGGGTCAGTATAGTTCTGGCAACTTATACGATTAATAACGTATGAATCTGAGAACTTCACTCAGTAAACACTTTTGCCTCTAATATAGAACATCCACGAGGCATTTGCAGAACGTGAAAAATGTTAACTGTACACGTTCCACCTTCTGCTATGTTTCACAAGTTCCACGTCAACGTTGCCCTGAGCAAACCTAAACGACAGAAACGACCTATAGTGAATGCCAAATTTATAAATTTATGTTTCTCGCTGAAATCGAACCGGCGAGCAAAAGTTTCGTAGCAGGGCGCTTACCACTGCGCTATCATAGAACGTAATCGCTAAGATCTGGACTTGAAGACATGTGTGCGTACACAGCGGAATGTGAGATATACAGTACCCTCCCGCCTTTCCGTTGGCAACGACTACAAACGCAAACTCTAAACAACCTAAATAAAAACTCTAAACTACCTCAACCTAAATCTTGACCGACCTTAACCTAAAATATACCCTAAACTTATCGTTTCCAGACGTGTGTCCCGCTGGTGAGCGTGCGTTTATCAACGCCCTCGACGAGTCTGTCCGGGAGTGCGCCATCAACATCGCCGGCAGCTGTCCGGCCAACTTCCTCTGTCGGTTCAATCCTCAGAAAAACAGATATTACTGCTGTGCACCCACGAATGAGAGTAAGTAAGGGAATGACTCAAGCTATTTTGTATTTTGAACTTTGCACCCAGCAATGATAGTACGTCTTTCCATAAGTCACGCGATAGGGGGTGGTCAAACCCGAGTTATAGTTTGATCAGCCGTCCGGCCAACTTCCTCTGTCGGTTCAATCCTAACAAAAACAGAAATAGTATTTTCCATTCCTACTGAGACTCCTACAGTAGGATTTTGAAACTTACAAGCCATTTCGCTCACTTACTTTTGCTCGGAGAAGTTGAGGATTTTCGTACCTTATTCTCCTTCGAGGGTAGAGTAAATTTACAAGAGCGTTTTCCATGAACTTCATTTTCAGCTTCACAACAGCCTTCGGAAAGTTTGTAAGGTTGCTGTAGGTGTCTCAGTAGGAATGGTGTGAACTATACTATTGCTGTGCTTCGACTAATGAAAGTGCGTTCGCGGACGTCTATAACTGATTTGTAGTATGAACTTTGCACCGACCAATGATAGATAGTATGTTTCATTAATAATCCCTCCGATGTAGGGAAAACTAATACAAAACAGACAACGGAAAAGTTTAGCGGCAAAGTGAACATGTGCTAACAGACTTTTATCTAATGACGACCGGATATTTTTAGTTATTCATTCGAAAACCACTTTACTCTGTGCTGAAACCCCATGCAAGTGAAGTTATCAAAGTCTTGTTACTAATTTTATATGTGATTTTTTTCATCACCTAAATGACCCCCCATCCCCCTCCCTTTGATTGAACTGTTTGACCGCTGTATTTAGTGCGGCTTTCTTCGTATAAACTGACGTATCCTAGTCGGCATACAAAGCAGTACAAACACAGACATAGCACCAAAGAAATACGATATACTACGCGCTACAAAAGGTCAATAATCACGGGGAAATGGATATGTATTTGAAACGTTGTTGAAACTGAGTAGATTGAAATAGAACAGTTATATAGGTTTATTGGAAGGTTTGCGTAATTAACAGGTAACATCGAGAATCAAAGGCCTCAAAGTTTTTTTAGTTTTTCCTTGTTGATTAGGGTGAACACTTTTTGATGATGAATGTACTTCACTTACAACCATTCCTGTTTGAGAAGCTCATAGATGGTTCACATTTGCCCCCTTTTTCTTTTTGTACACCAGTTGTTGGTTTCTGGTTTGTTTTCAAAACATCTTGCCATATTTGAAACATCTTGCCATTATTGTCCTACATTTTGTAACGAACGTAACGAAGCGACGTGAATGAATGAATATGAAATATAAAATATGAAATAACATCCTGATAATGTCTAATGATAGACAACTTATCCACTGAATACTGTTATGTATATAGTGGGTGCCAATATTATAAATTTCTGTATCTCGCCGGAATTGAACCTGCGAACAAAAGATTGTAGCAGGGTGCAACAACCACTGCGCTATTAGAGAACATAACCAGCAGGCTTCGGAATCGAAGACATGCGTGCGTACACAGAGGAAAGTGAGATATACAGTACCCTCCCGCCTTCCCGTTGGCGACCACTATAGCGAGTAGCGTTCACAAGTGTAACGGAATCAACGGAAACCGACTACTTCCCACACAACACTCGTTTGTCACAGATTTCTTTCCACTTTTCTGCAACTTTCGCATGCAACTTTCGCACTAAGTTCCCCCAAAACTATCTTTATTTTGTAAAAATAACTTTATTCTGCAACGTCTGCACGTAGCCACCAGTTTGAGCCGGAAAATGTTGCGCAATTGCTTACGTTCAGCGGGACTCGGTGGAATGTGCGAAGCGTCGCGCGCTCAAGTGTTTCAACTCGTATCGCCGCGGCGGCTATCTCTCTCTCTCTCTGTTTAGACTGTTTAGGGACAAAAAGGGGGATGAAGATGGGCAAACACGCTGAAAAGACGCATATTTACACTGCAAATCACGAACGAAACCGTTTTTAGGAGACAAGTTTCGATGGTCATTTTCGAGGAACACGGAAACCAAGTTTCAAAAGTTCATGTGAATCGAAACTGTGTCTATGTAGGCAAAAAACAGGTCAAAACCCCGAGAAGATCAGCCTGGCACAATATGTTTTTGGTTTCAGATATTTTTGTTTTTGAGCTTGAATAAATAAACAAGTTTCTGTTGATGAATGTCGATGCGAATGGTAGAGCGACATTTCTGTGCCAAATGGAGTGAAAAAAAACTTCTCTCAGTTAGATTTTTTTCTTTCTTCAAGGAACAAGTGTCACATTCTTCGAACGAGGTGAATAATGGAAGGAGTGAAAATCCCTGTTTACAGACGTTTGTCCGGACGGTCGTGCTCTTTTTCGTGCTCCAAAGACAACTCTGTCGCAACGATGTACGATGAATACCCCGAATACGTGTGTTGATGGATACAGCTGTCAGAGTAGGACCAAGGGCGTCCTACAGGGGTTCTGCTGCTCCGCTAAAAGTACGTTGAACTTCACATTTTCACATGTGAACCGAGCTGAATCAGGTTCTGGGATTCATAATTGAATGGAAGTTACGATGAAATTATCAAAAACTGGATGTACACCAATATAAGCTGACGCATTAGGGTTGACATAGTTCTTACGATCTTCACACTAGTGCGTGAAGTGTTCTCACTAGGCGCGGCAGCAATCCCTCAAAAATCTTATGAGATACCTCGCGAGCAATATCTCACAAACTTCTTATGAGATTCTATTGATTAGGCTTTAAAGGGGGGCTGCATTGAATGTCGAATTTGGCTAACGGCGTTAGCCGAAAAGGCACGAGAGTCAGAGAAGTGCGCGCAATCAATATTCATTCACTCCAAATCATCCTCTGCGTCTCTGACGGTAAGCAAAAAATTGGTGAACGTTTGAATATAGAACTTTGAATTGGACATCTCAGTTCGATCTTTTATTTGAACATTCAATGCAGCCCCCCCCCCCTTTAACATTAGAAGCGCACGAATAGCTCATGAAGTGTTCATGAGATTCTCATTAGAAACGCATATGAGTTTCTATCACTCTGTGTTATTTGTGTTTCCCCTTTCTTTCCGGGACCACTATCCCGATATGAACGCATGGAAACCATATAAGTTCAAGCCTGGACGAAAGTGAAGATGAGGCATTAGGTTACAAAGAAACTCAAACAATCAATAATTCGTCTGTATTTCTATTGAAACATTTTTATTTCATATTCGATTTCAGACGTGTGCAAGGGCGACGCGGACTTCCTGATGGACGACCGTACCAAGATGCCCCGCATCTGTACCCCGGGGGCCTTCATCTCCTGCCCCACCGGATATAGGTGTCACAAATCATCCCCCCATTCCACCCATGGCTTCTGTTGTAGAGGAGAGATCAACGGGATCTCAGGTAGGTCAAAACAGTCGAAAAAAAACATTGGCGTACCGAATGTTCAAAGTTGAACTGTTACAATTTCTTTCGTTCTGCGTTCTGCGCGAGACGGAAGCATAGGTCTGCTAATTTGCTGTGTCCTTATCTCAATAAAACTATGTTCGTGGCGGTTTAGTTTTCTATAACTACTTTTGTCGTTTGTATATTCGACCCGTTACAGTTACCTTTCATTCAGAAATGAATACAGTTTGTTCTCCTTCTCATATTTCACGTGCCCCACTTCCAGAAGGGTGTCCGCCCGGCGAATTCGCGTTCACGAAAAAAAGCGAGATTGTTCAATGTGATCCGTTCAACATTGAAAACAAGGTACGAGAGGTGGTAGAACTAACTCATTGTCACAGGCTATAGGTGATTTTTTTGTGACTTTTCTCAAACAGCAACGAAAGACTATATACTAGAAGTAAATTGAATAGTCGCGTGAAATAAGCATTCCAATGAATTCCAATAACCTTGTCATTGCACACGTTTCTGAATTCTGCTGTGTTTGACTTGTTTCACGTGACTGTGCGGTTGACGAACAGTATAGACATTGAATGTGATGTTTTGCTTTTTATGTTGGTCGAGAAAGACTGAATGGAGGCATTAACCGCGAATCACAATGTCTCTTTCTGGCCGCATAGCAATCCCTCCATTCTCACGAGAAGTTCATTGTCTCTTTCTGGCCGCATAGCAATCCCTCCATTCTCACGAGAAGTTCATATGAGTATCTCATGAGATACCTCATGCGCTTCTCGTGAGCTCTCAATGTTGTAGCATAGCAATCGATAGAATCTCATGAGAACCTCCCGCCAATAGCTCATGAGATATCTCATGAGGTTTCTTAGGGATTGCTATGCCGCCTGATGTGTTTTGCCTTGTCTCTGTAGCTTGATCCCATAATCCCATTGCTTATCAGTCCATCAAGATGTTGCCCCATAAATATCTACAGTAAAACAACGATGTCTCTGACTTTCTTCTGTGTCAATAACTGTTTTCAGGGTTGTCCGGCGACCTTTTCGTGTCAGTTCGCCCTCTCGTTCCAACGATATCAGTGTTGTGGAAAGGATCCAATTGAGGAGGAAGAGGTGGAGCAGGAAGGTTGGGATTACAAATTTAAATAAATATACATGTTTAATTAACTAAACAAAATTAACAAAAAATAAATGTAGTTCTGATCATTCCAACATGAACAAAAGTACGAAAAATGTTCTTGTGTAGTTTTTGTTGTTGTTTAGTGAAATGGATCCAATTAAAGAGGAGGAAGTCGATCGGAATAACAAGTGTATATAAAAAAACATATATTAGTGATAATTTCTATATGGAATCCTGCAGTATCATTTCAAAATTCAAGTTTAGCCGAAGTTGAGTTTTTCAGAAATGCATCTCTCTTAGCTCTCTGCTGAACCATTTCAATTAGTAGAAACTGAACAATTGTATTTTTCGGCAACTATTATTCCCCTAAATAATCGGTCCCTCTTTCTTTTCCTACGAAAAGGTTGAACGGTATAAGGAAAAAGCGTGTTCGGTTGTAGAAGAATTGAACGTTTCTTAAACTTTCCTTTAAACTTTTTAAACTTCCTATTTTCCCGATAAAATTACATTATTTTCACTAAAAAAACTCAATCCCTCTTTCTTTCTCGACTCAGAATGAAGTAAACGGGGGTATGAGGAAGAAGCGTGTTCGGTCAACATTTGGCGCGCGTTTCACCGCTGTTTTTTGTGTCGAGTAAGCAGCGGCTAAGCAGTGCACACAATGCACCAGAGACACGATTAGACCATTTTCTGAACACTACTGAACGGATAATCACGTGACACGTGGAAACACGTGTTACACATTCATTCACTTTACTAGTAGTAATTGGAAAACAGTGCAGCATAGATACGATTACTCACTTTCTAGACAAAGTAATGATAGGATCACGTGACACGTGAGGAAACAGACGGACGTGTACACGTTGCTTAACGTGGCTGAAAATATGGAGACACAAATTGGAAACTGGATGAGCAGTCAGGAATATTTCATGTATAGCGTGGTCGTAGTTACAGTACAGTAGTTGGAAAAAACAAGAACACATTTTCTATGAAGTGTACTTTTAAGAAAGTGTAGTAAGATTCATTGAATCTTGAAAACTTCAATCCTTTGTCTTCAGTTGGTCTAGTTGTCGAAAACATAGAAAATTGGGATACTTTGATAGATTTGATGAGTATTCAGAGTTTGTTTGTACAAGGGACTAGCGGCCACACAACCTAATGATGACGCCGTCACTTAGAGAGAAGACATTGTGACCCGAGGTGGCACTTACGTGAACCACATCAAAATCGGGACAAAAATACACAATTCAAACTATAGTTTATTTTGTCCCGTCCTGGGTAATATATCAACTAGATAAGCTCGTCCAGCGAAAATGTACATGTGATGAACGAATTTAGAACAAATCAAGTTCCAAGTACCGAACATTCTATTTCATATGATTGATCCAGACGAAAACATAGAAAAAATGAAAATACGCTTCAGTTGATGTTGTTCCAGAAATGGCCTGTCCCCTGTCGCAGGTTGCCCTGCGAGAGAGAGAAAGAGAAAATGAGAATTAGAGAGACAGAGGAGTGATAGTGGGGGAGATAAAGAGGGAAGAGAAAGATATAGGAGAGAACGACAGATAGGAAGAACTAAACTAAATTAATAATAGGGTATTTTATTTGAACAAAATATAATTGTGTCACTAGGACTTTTGGATGGTGGTATGATTAGGTTAATGTGCTCTCTTACCTTACTCTTACTGAGCACATTAAGCTAATCATAAATTAATAATGTTCCAGAACTGGGTTGTCCCCTGTCCCAAGTTGCCTTGGTTGAGAACGACGTGCCCGTGGTGTGCACGGCTTCCGGCGAATCGTGTCCTCTCGGTTACTTTTGTCAATTCTCGGAGAAGAATAAACAGTTCCAGTGCTGCGGACACAAAGCGAGTACGTTTTAAACGGTTATATAGTGTTTCTCATTCCTACGTGGACTTCTCCGGTACAAAGTTCTAACGTTCTCAGCTTTTCAAAATGTAGTACAAGTTTACTTTAAATCAAAAACCACTTTCTTTCCACCATTTTCTTAGGTTGCCCCAACGACAGTGTTGCCTACATCGACATGAGTGGTGGCGCGAAGGAGTGTTCCATCCGGACAGCCGGGTGCCCCGAGGGGTATTCATGTCAGAAGACACGGAATGGAAAGGAGATATGCTGTACTGGGGGAGAACTCGTTGGGACGGTAGGTTATTAATCATTTTTATTCTATCCTAGACAGTAACGTTTGAGGTTTGATTACATTGTCATCTAGCGCAAAAATCGTCAGGATCGCATAACGTGGTAGATATAAATAAACTTTTGAAGCTTTGAGCACTGAGCACGGCAATTCACTGCATACCCGCTTGAACAGTTGAAAACTGCTCGAAAATGAGCAAATTGTGGATCAAAGATGGCCTGACAGGAACCAAATCTCATGCTTTGCGCTCCACGGTTAATTCATTCGCTCCAACACAAATGAGCCCCCAAAACCAGGTTTTGGAATTTTCGCTAATGAATTGTGATCAAATGATCCACAGAAAATCAATGAATTAGCTTTTGTTGCGCATTTGCATTCGAGTGACAGAATTAACCGTGGAGCGCAAGGCACGATAGTCGGCTCCTGCCAGACCACCTTTAAACGTTAGAAAGAGTTGGAATCACAAATACTTGTGCATTCTTATCTATAAAAATCAAACTGCAGACTCGGCCGAATGTTCCGTCAACGTCGACGGAACCGGTGGTTCCGATATCGGTGGCATCGGCAATGACGACGACCATGACATTCGGAAGGCGGAAGACTTGCCCTCCAGAACAGATTATGACCAACGGGGAGTGCAAGTGAGGGCAAGATATTGTGACTAATGGAAACATATTAAGAATCTAGATTTAGCTAAGACAGTTCGTAGATCAAACGGTTGAAAAATGGTTGCGTTTTGCGTTATGTGTATGAGTAGCCAAATCCAGGTTTTATTTGGGTTTGGGAAGCAAAAACTTATTACGAGATGGAACTATTTTTGTAAATTGAAAGCAGATCTAATCATTGGGACAGGAAGAATAAGTATCATTTGAATTCATCGATTAGGCTGTTTGGGGACAATGTGCAAATTCAGGTGTTGAATTTAGAATACATACTATGTAAAATATTCTCCATTCAGACTGCGTGGTTCGGTGGGCGCCTCCTGTCTCCTGTCCACTCAATGTTCGAACGGATCGGAATGCGTCAACAGAATATGCAAATGCGGCAGAAAGTACGAGGAACGAGATGGAGAATGTGTAAAGGCCGGATGTGCTGATAACGAAATTGAGGTAATAATTCTTTGATCTTCGGTTTGAAACCTCATCATCTTTGATCTTTGGCTTGAGACTTCCTTCTTTTGATCTTTTGCTTCAAACCGCGTAGGTACTTTCCGACTAGGAACAGAATTGAATATTTGATTTTCCCGCAGGATGTATGAGATCTGAGAAGTCTATGAGTTTTAGAACCAAAACAGTTGAATTTCGAAGAAACTGAGCAATAATCTAACCCAACTTCAAAGTGAAAGAACAATATTTTGTAGGTAGACAGCGAGTGCCTGCCGCTAGCCGGTCTCGGCAAGTCCTGCGAGGTGCCCGCACAGTGCCGCAACGGGGCGATTTGTCTGGAGGGGACGTGTCGTTGTCCGGAGGGAAATGCACCCCATAAACAGAGGTGTCTTGGTGAGGGTTACTTATCATCAACCATTGCCAAATAGAAACTTTTTCGAGAATAAATACTGTATGTTTAATCACCTTAAATCGCATGTTATCTTGGATATTATTTCCAGTTTTCCCAATACTGCGTATACTTGAGATAAATTTAATTCGAACAAGAGAACATGATCATAAAGTTGTTCATTGAAGCGATTCTGAAGGCTTCTTCAGTATTTTACTTTCTTTTCACCTCTGTCCTGTACCCATTATTCGAATGTGTACTTTATAAATTGAATTATTGTACAATATTAACAATTCCAGCGAACCTCTGTGGTCCCTCCCGGGTTCCCTATCTGGACGACAACCATGAGACCATCAAGTGCATGGGTGCCACCAAGTGTCCGCGACCAGCCATGTGCTCCTACTCGAAGACCATCAGCACCTACATCTGTTGCACCACCAAGGGGATCAGGAGGGTGGTACCACCTCCCAGAGTGGTACCACCACCGAGAGTGACACCCATGACACCGAGGTATACGAGGTTAGAACGAGCATCCTGATCTTTTTATATCAACATGTGTCTCCTCTCGAGATACACTGTTTATATGTTCTCACCAGCAAGGGTAACATCTACCAAAATGAGTAGTGGACGGTAGTGTACGAATGTACTGATGTGGACGCTGGACACAAAACGTGCTGACAGTTCTCAGTAATTCTAAGACTCGAGAGAGCTGAGGTTGATTTAGTTCTGAGATAAAAAGTTCAACGTTTGGTTGATGTAATGGCTCACAAAGATTTGACATGACCGTCGCAGCTTGAAGATATCACGCAAACTTCACTCAACCTGAACAATACCATTGAAGAGCGAAACCTGTGAAATTCATTAAATTATAAGAAAGATAGGAACTTTAAATTATTATGAGAAAATACTGGCTTATATGCACAAGCGTAACTAATTACAATAACAGGCCATTTCACGACTAATATGTGCAAAAGTCCAAAGATGAATAAAGATAAGAGAGAGGAGAGAGAGAGAGAGAGAGAGAGAGAGAGAGAGAGAGAGAGAGAGAGAGAGAGAGAAATTTTATTGCACTGTGCAAACTCCTAGATTGCCTATTGCAAACTTTAGTTTTGCCTGTTGCAAACTTTTCATATTATCCCCCTTCCAGCCAGCCGCTCACCCGCCACCTCCCCCCTCGACTGCCCGTCCAGCCCGTCAACTCGGCTAGCTGCCCAGACGGAGCCACACCCCTTCTGTTCCCCACAAACAATGTACGGTGGCAGGTTGACAAACAGATTAACGAAGATAATAATATATCAGGTTGTTCGGAAATATTACACAGAGACCATGTTACTTAATACATTTGAGCAAAACATATGTAGTGATAAGATGACTTAGGGCAATACGTCAAACTTTGTATAAGTGAAATAATTCTCGGCCATCCCGCTCCAGAGTATAATCACTAAATTCGCTTTTTGCACGTTTGATTGAAATTGTTGCCAGCTGATGTTGTCATTTTGTCATATTCCAGCATTTTATCACAATACAGTACTTTATAATGACTCCAATAACCCTCTCTCTTCTAGAACTTTCAAAAAACTCTCGTTTTAATCAAAGTTGCTACGAATTTAAATCTTTTGGTAGGTAAAAATCAATATCAGTGTTAATAATGGAAAAAAATTACCAATCTCTTCCAGATATCGCTAGTCTGTACATCTAAACCATTTAACTTCTCTGCTTTGAACTCAGTGTACTTTTTCATGAACTTCTTTCTAGTGTCGGTACTACTAAGCTTAATTGGAAAAACTGAGAGCAATTCAGAAATTAACCTAATTACCACCCTCTTCCAGATGCCGCTAGTCTGTTCCATGACGCAACGGTGCCCTTCCGGCTACTCCTGCGTCAACCGGAAATGTTGTCCGGTCGGGAGACGGAAGAGAGACACGGAACAACCATGTCCCAGGGGGTATCACTGGAAGAGGAGCGAAGATCGAGTCCATTGCGGTGAGTAAATTGTAAAAACGTTTTGTTACAAAATTTAATTTGTAAGTGCCAGTTTCAGTCTTCACATTACAACGTTAAATGCTAGTTCTCTCTGTTGCAGTGGAAACCGAGTGGTTTACAGTGTTTTTATATAGAACTTGTTGTGAAACCATAGTCAAAATTTTGATATTTTCATTGTAACCCACAATGTTGAGACATCCTTAAGAATCTTTTTTCAGTGACAAGTATTGATTTTTTTCAGTTTCGAACTGTTTGCGATCTTCTCACACCACGCAGTGTCGCCGACCATGATCATTCACGGATACTTCGTCGATTCTCATAAATATTGCATTATTCACAATAAAAACATAATAAACAGTGTTCATTGTTCTGAAGTGAAAATAATCAAAATAGGAAGTTGTAGTTTAATTCCATGGGGCACACTGATTACTGGACAACGTAGAATGATGCGAAAAATGATTGGAGTAACGCTCTTGGACCGCCACACTGACGAATGGGGCACAGTGGGTACTAAATTCACGTAATCAGTGCTTTGGGGGATAACACAAACATAGAATATAGTTTGTTCCACCCACTTATAACCCTCTACAGTAATATGCTTAGACTTCCAAAAGGACTTCACACCCTCAAAAACAACACCAATGAATCACCTCCTTATTACTGAAACTTTGTGACCACGTATCTCTTCAATCTGACGCATGACACAACCAACATTCATACAGTCTTCACCTAAGAAAACGTGCTAATCTGAATGATCTCTTCAAAAACAAAAGTTCATATTTGGCCATCAGTATTGTCCTACAAACTTCCTGGTACAATCATCGTTTCAATTGTGCAGTACTGCAACTGCAACAATGCGTATTATACAATGAGCGCGTAACAGAGTAAACAATACTCCACATTTTATTCTTTCTCCCAAATCTACAAGCATAGTTTGAGGTGCCACATATACCAATGTGGAAAGACACGTGTTCAATCGCGAATAAACATTCTATTCTATTCTATTCTAATATGCTTAGACTTCCAGGTAGAAGATGGATATGTTGCATTTTTGTCTTCCCTCCAACCTTTGGTAGTGCCTTCTGCACCTTTACTACTACAAACTCCGAAAGTTTAAAACCAAAACAACAGATTGTTTGTTAGAAAAATGTTTTCGAATATTTGACGGAATACTGTAGAAGGACATCGATTGGTGAAACAGATTATACCTAAGACCGCAATAAAACACACTACGGAGGGTAACAAACTAGCACAAAGTTGGTTGAAGCTCGACTGGTTTGATAGGCAAGACAAACAGCACTATTAAAAGGCGATACACAGCAGAAACTGAGAAATACAGTTCATTCCATGCAATCAATAAGAGAATACTATCAAAACGACTTGACCAATCAGGGAAAATCAATCACAGAAGTCAATCTCACACCACGATGAAAAAAGAGACAAGTGCGTAATATAAGTGCAAAAAAACTAAAATGAATCCCAACAGTTATCAGAAATCACACTATCTAGTCAAAATATCCTGGCCGATCCCGCCAACCTTCCAATTTGGAACAATCACAGACAAATGGGTAATTTCTATGAAAATAACAAGTGACCCAACTGCAAGTATGATAGAATGACCCCCCACCCCACCATCGTGACCTCTCTCCCACTACCCCCAGCTCGGTGCACTATTCTCCGCTCTGATCTGCGTGTTTATCGTGATGAGCCCCCAATGTGTGTTCTGTGCAACCCCCTACAAGAAGTACTCTCTCCCCCTCTCTCTCTAAATGGGCGGAGTCGGGGGCGGGGTCAGGGGTCGAGGGGTCAGCCGACTGTCCCCTACATAGTCTCGGTTCTTTGTCCCTCAGAGAGCACCACCAATCCGGCCAGCCGTGTGCCGCAACCGTAATATGAATCGACTGCTCTGTCTGACACTCCTGCTGGCAGGTACCGGCACCTACTTTTATTCGACTGCAACTATTTACTATGGTTACATTGGTGTTACCTTACTAGATTCATACATTCTGAATGGTGTTTCTAAACCTTCTGAACATAACTGTGAACTTTCATTACATTTCACATTCTACATAGTTCTTTTCTTCAGTTCCTATTGAAATCACAAATTATATGGTTTGCGATCTAAACTATTGATTTAAGCTCAGTAACGCACACTTTTCGGTCTAACTGTCACAGTTAAGGTCTTAACACATTAGGGCGCGGTAGATCAATAGATGTTAAAACTCTACTTGAACTGAGTCAATGAGCAGTACATGTTTTGTCTCTTCCTTGTTGACACCGTACTCTCCAGGAGGTGTCGTGAGCAAAAAATGCCAGATCGGCAACGAGTGTGGCAGCTGCACACTGGTGGAAGCCGGTGACAAATGTACGGAGGAAACGACAATCGAGTCACTTTATTGTGATGCCAAGACTAAGTGGGTTATGCACATTGTTATTCTTGTGTTTTCCATCTAATAGGTATAATTCACAAATGTTGTACTTGTTTTACATCCTTCGCTCAGAACTCAGTAACTTCTACTCTCTCTCCATTTACAAACTTCATCTTCTTATGTTCGCATTTGAATCGAAACGCACTCGTATGAAAATCTTTTCACACCAAATTTTTTTCGAAGATTTTCGATGATACCTAGTTGAACGTTTGCCACTTTCTCCTCGGAAAAGGTGCTGAGAGCGTTTGGTATCACTGCTTTGGGATATCAACTATACTAGAAAAAAAATTAATAGTCACGTAAAGCCAGCATTCTAATGATGAATCGTACACTTTGTAATTGCACGTTTCTGAGTTCGGCTGTGTTAAAAATGTTTCACGTGACTGTGCAATTGACCAACACTATAAGCCCTGTCATTTTTATCAGACAACTGCATTGAAAATTAAAAATCATAAAAATAAGCAATTTAAATAATACAAATATGCAATTTCATCTTTTCCAGCAAGACAGACATGCACGAGAACGCGTTCATGGTGTGCAACCTGGTGAAACAGGAGATGGAGAGAAAACTGTGCGGAAAGGCCGAGTTCTTCATCGACGGAAAATGCCGGTCCGGCAACGTCCGGTACAAGCGACAGGGCGTCGCCGGATCCGGAAGGGTCGGCGACTTCTGCTCCTTCAACACCGACTGTCTCACGGTAGGTCAAATTAGGAAATTTTAGAACTAGTTATCATTGCAAACGCGGTAAGTTGCCCAATTTTAGGGTAATTCACCTTTTTATGTTATCTTTCGTGCACTATTCTGATCAACTAGCAATGAACGTACTATATATATACACCACTCTGTTTTCCGTACGGGAAACACAATGCATAAAAAACGTAATCCAATCGTAGAAGAATGAATTCAATCGATACCCATCTTTTGTACAGGGCATGTTCTGCTCCACCGGTTCGTGCAGTTGTCTGAGTAACTTCGTGGCCATCCAAGGCTACTGTTATCTGAAGAAGAATCCCGGAGAGAGCGGCTGTCAATACGCGGAACAGTGCTCAGCCGTCTGGCCCGAGAGCAGGTTTGTGGTTTTGGTTGAGAACAAAGTTTAAAAGTTAAACAGTTAAGGGTTTACTTATAAATCTACGGAGTTTAGGTTCCACGCCTAAACTTATAAAGTATTGATTTTACGGGTGAATATTCTCTACTTTTCTCCTAAATCTTACGTACATTTTTTGATTGGTTCACATTGTGAAACAAAGTGTTTAAAGTTGGAAACTGCGAAGTAAAACGTACAAATCTAATAGAAGTGCAATTTACTCATTTGTCTGTTAGATGTCCACCCAATCAAAACTGTCTGACTATATTGCCATCGATTACTGTATCCCCCATTTCAGATGTGAGAAATCTCGCTGCGAGTGTCCCGATGACGTCAATGGTATTCCCTACGTACAGGCCCGAACCCGCGATGGAGTCGTCTGCGTACTCCACTCTGGCGAGGACGGAGACCCAGTACCCAAGTACGTACCTTAAGAATCACACTGTTTCCAAATATCCAATAGTTTCAATAGGTACCGCTATAACGACACAGATTTCATTCAAACTCTCCATCTCCGTTCTCTCTCTCTCTCTCTATCGCCTCTCTCTGCCTTTCCCTCTGATTCAAAAGCGATCACCGTCAAGCCTCCTTCTCTCTAAATTAGATACATATTCTCTCTTTTTCAACCGTTCTCCATTGATTGCGATCCCTCTCTTCCAATCACATTATTATTACAATTATCATTATCCTTCCTCCAGATGTCCCCTGCCCGAGTACGACGACGACCTTCTGACGATGCCGGTGTCGCAGCTTCGGAATCCCGCCATGACCGACCCCGACGATGAGGAGATTCCCCTCGGAGAACACATCAACCCCCTACAGTTCTGCTCCTCCGGTAAGCGAGTTTCTGTGTTCAATGTTTTCTGTAGTGCGATCTCTTACAATTAACGAATTTCAACCAAAAATCAACGGTATCCAACTACAACCACATTGGTAGAGAGAAACATACAAAGTACAGCCTTATTTTCGGAACATAGAACACATGCTGTCATCATGTTTACTTCATCTCTTGTATATCAGATGATCGAGTGTTAATCAATCAATCAATAATCAATCAATGATCAATTCTCCAGGTTCATCCGACTACACGACCTTCGTCGCGAACGGGGGCGGAGCCTGCGCCTATTCAGATGACGTGAACGACGGAAACGGAATCTACATCGCCGACATCTACGACTGCGTCACCTCCACGTCTTCTATTTCCAACGTCAAGACTGCGATGGAGGGAGTTTATGATATTCACCCGGCTACTGACGGAATATGCTGTCCTAATAGAGGTGAATTGAATGTTATGTGAAACGTGGGATTTTGATGTGTTCCACATGATTGAACATGTCATTGACTGGCAGTAGAATGAAATTTCACTGAAAACCATGAAAGTAGCCATCCTTTGTCAATGATGTACCCTGTGTCTAACCATCAAGTGGAACTTTTGAAACTTTATTTGATTCTCAAATCATCCTTCCACAATTTTCACAACACAACTAAACACAACAATTTCAGCCTTCACCTGTATCCAGCCAAAGAGAGAGGCTGATTCTGGCTCAGCTGCCCCTGCTGGTGTGAGACCAAGGTATACAATATTTACACTATTAAAAAAGTATTACTAAATCATCTCTGTCGCTTTTTGTCGCCTATTTAGTGATCATTGGTTCTCTTGATCTTTCTTCTAACGTTGTCAATTCATCTGTATTGAACAGTTTCACATCAAAAAGTCTTTTCAACTATTTCACGGCGAGAGAATTTTGAATTCTCTTGTGTTTTCCATCTAATAGGTATAATTCAATATTAATTTAGTTTATACAATCCGAATAAGGAATGATGTGTACTTTAGATGGTGGTACAACGCCGTAACTGGCACCTGCGAGCAGTTCATGTGGGATCCGTGGGATGAGTCTGAGATGCAGTCTCCCAACAACTTCAAGACCAGAGAACACTGCGAATCCTACTGTAGAGACAGTGAGTTTACGGAATCAATCAATAACTATGTTAAACATTGATTTACATTCAACACTAATTGTAAACAGTGTCTCACTTTATCATCGTGTAATAACTGCCCCGGATACCATAAACCCTTACTGGTACTGAATCTCAACAAAAATCCATTTCAAGTCAAGAATCTCACGTAAACCCCGTTGGAAACAGATGCATTAAGACTTGAACACCAAACACCTTTAAACGTTTACACTCCTGAATCTTTTAACTTGACTCAGACGCTAAATTTGTCCAAATCGTTGCAAAATCTAGCCAAAACATCAAATCTTCACATTTTTCGCTGAAACTCCATAGAAATTTACTCTACCGAACCTTTTAACCTGACTCAGACACCAAATTCGTTCAAAACCGTTGCAAAATGTAGCCTAAAAATCAAATCTTCACATTTTTCCCTAAAACCCTATAGACTCTTCTGAACCTTTTAACCTGACTCAGACACCAAAGTCGTCCGAATTCGTTCCCATTGTGTTTTTGTGTCGGTGTGTGTGTGTAAAGTACAGTTGGGGCGGTGGTGGTGCGTGTGTCTATAATAGTGACCAGTCTATCCTGGGTAAATAGAGTACCATCTAAGCACCTCCGCGCGCACGCACCACCAAATATACGTAGGGGGAGGGACGGGGAAAAACACGGGTTACGCGGAAGCAATTACAAGTGGGGGGTACTTGATAGACTACATGGGACACTTGAGAGGGACAGGGGTAGATAGCTATGAAGAGAAGGAGAGAGAGAGAGAGAGAGAGAGGAGTGGGAGGGAGGGAGGGAGAGAGAGATGAGAGAGCTGAGGGACAGGTTGAAGAGGAAGTAGCATAGAGTTGTTATATACAAACTACAAACATTTCAAACTATTGCTCGAACACAAATCTTATTTCCACCATCTTCCTGTAAACGTGGAACTCCCCAAAACCTTCTCACAAATATCCCTGTGTAGAGTAGATCAAATTACAACCCAAACTCGATCATTTCTATTTCTAACTTCTTCTTCTCCATTTAAAGTCGTCTTCTAAACAATATTCTCCCCAATATCTGTTCCAAACTTTTGCTGTGTGCAACAGTTCAAACTACAAACCAAAACAATTACTCCTCTCAGTTTGAACTTCTGCCTTTCAGCCTGTAAGAGCGGATCTCTCCAACTCTTTAACTTCTTATAGGTCTTGATACATAAGGTATGAAAATTTCTGCTGTGTATAACGGTCCAAACTACACATACAGCCTCTTGCTTTCAGCCTGTAAACGCGGATCTCCCCAATACCTGACCGGCGGAGTCCAAAACGAGGACGAGCCAGTGGGTAACTGCCAGTCTGCCAGCAGCTGCACCAACACCTTCGAGTGTACTTCCATCGGATCCATGCAGTTGTGCTGTCCGACGGTTGCCAGCATTTGCAGCAACGCTGGAGGAAGACCGGTAGACATGCTCAGGTACACTTTTGATTAGAATAGTCTCGACAGAGAGGAGGTTAGAGAACACGGAGTGAGTGTGTGTGAAGAGAGACGCAGACAATAAGTTTGATGGAGTGAACGTTTGAGGACCTGTCGACTTGCTCAGGTGTTCATCGTTTTAGATGGGGGACTAATGATAAAAAAAGATGGAGAAAACTGATAGATCAAGTGATTTGTGATCATCTGAAAATGAAAATTATTCCCTTGAAACTTCAACAATTTTGAGTGGGCTTCTCAAATTGTTGCAGCGAAACCTTTCTAAATGTATACAACTTCTGAATATTAACTTTTTAAATTCTCGAAACTCGATTCATTCCAGAACCACGCAATACGATGCGGGAATCAGCATGAAGAAGACGTATAGTATGATGTACGCCACCTCCAGCAGGTACATACTCTCTGCCATCTAGTCGTCTAAACTTACAGTATACTGTACACAGTCGATCTCAACGGCTGCTTGCTATTGAAAACTAAGACACCTAAAATGTTTTTGAACCATAAATACCACCAATCAGGTCAAAATTCTTTGTTCACCAGGGAAGTTGAGTTTACTGAGAACCAGCCCTGTAACAATAAATAAACTTAAATAAGGACCTTGAACCAATGTCGTAGATCAGTACCATGACGTGAAGAATACACCACGTCTGTGCTCTTTCCCAATAAACGTAACCAGAATGTCTTCAGATACTACTACGACGCGGAGCAGGGCCGCTGCATCTCGTTCAACTACAACGGCGGCCTCGGAAACTACAACAACTTCAAATCGTCGGCCGAATGCGAGTTGTTCTGCGCCAAACTTCAGTGCAAGTACGGAACTCCCCTCAAAATCGGGGCCTCCAACCAGCGCTGCAGCACCAACGCGGACTGCCCCAGCACCCACGAGTGCCAGAGTGACCACAACGTATGCTGTCCCAGACCACGTGAGTTTCGGGGATACATATGACATCTAGTTGATCCGTTATATTGACTTTTCCCTCAGCAACACCCTAAAACGGGTAATTATTCCAGTTTATTGCTAGAAACTGATTGAAGGAGACTGAAATCACAAGTATGAAGTAGTTCTTCTTGGAATAGACTAAATATGGTATGTACGAGTGCCAGAGCGACCACAACGTTGGAAACTAATAGACAACATCCGGCTTGCAATTCGTTCAGGTGGTTCTGACTGACCAGTTTGCTCAACAATAGCCCACACCGAGCCAAGAAGACACCTCATTACAAACCCAATTGAATATGACTAATACTTTCTCGTAAATTGAATTCATCCAAAACCGCGAGTTTGTCAGTGTTGCGCGCACAACTACGATTCATCAAAATGTCTGACTTTTCAATCTATTGATTTTCTCTTCTTCATTTATCCCTTTTCCAGAAGCCATCTGCTCCCAACCCCTTCGTCTGGGCGACTGTAAGCAGTCCGTCAGACGGTACGTTCAACTGACTGTTGTCTTATTTTTTTAACGTTTAGGGTTGAGTTGTAGTATTACTTCTAGCGGCTTTAAGTAACTATCTAGCATCATCAAGTTTTCACGTTTAGGGTTAAGTTGTAGTATTACTTCTAGCGGCTTTAAGTAATTATCTAGCATCATCAAGTTTTCACGTTTAGGGTTAAGTTGTAGTATTACTTTTAGCGGCTTTAAGTAACTATCTAGCATCATCAAGTTTTCACGTTTAGGGTTAAGTTGTAGTATTACTTCTAGCGGCTTTAAGTAACTATCTAGCATCATCAAGTTTTCACGTTTAGGGTTAAGTTGTAGTATTACTTCTAGCGGCTTTAAGTAACTATCTAGCATCATCAAGTTTTCACGTTTAGGGTTAAGTTGTAGTATTACTTTTAGCGGCTTTAAGTAACTATCTAGCATCATCAAGTTTTCACGTTTAGGGTTAAGTTGTAGTATTACTTTTAGCGGCTTTAAGTAATTATCTAGCATCATCAAGTTTTCACGTTTAGGGTTAAGTTGTAGTATTACTTTTAGCGGCTTTAAGTAACTATCTAGCATCATCAAGTTTTCACGTTTAGGGTTAAGTTGTAGTATTACTTCTAGCGGCTTTAAGTAATTATCTAGCATCATCAAGTTTTCACGTTTAGGGTTAAGTTGTAGTATTACTTTTAGCGGCTTTAAGTAACTATCTAGCATCATCAAGTTTTCACGTTTAGGGTTAAGTTGTAGTATTACTTTTAGCGGCTTTAAGTAACTATCTAGCATCATCAAGTTTTCACGTTTAGGGTTAAGTTGTAGTATTACTTCTAGCGGCTTTAAGTAACTATCTAGCATCATCAAGTTTTCACGTTTAGGGTTAAGTTGTAGTATTACTTCTAGCGGCTTTAAGTAATTATCTAGCATCATCAAGTTTTCACGTTTAGGGTTAAGTTGTAGTATTACTTCTAGCGGCTTTAAGTAACTATCTAGCATCATCAAGTTTTCACGTTTAGGGTTAAGTTGTAGTATTACTTTTAGCGGCTTTAAGTAACTATCTAGCATCATCAAGTTTTCACGTTTAGGGTTAAGTTGTAGTATTACTTCTAGCGGCTTTAAGTAACTATCTAGCATCATCAAGTTTTCACGTTTAGGGTTAAGTTGTAGTATTACTTCTAGCGGCTTTAAGTAACTATCTAGCATCATCAAGTTTTCACGTTTAGGGTTAAGTTGTAGTATTACTTTTAGCGGCTTTAAGTAACTATCTAGCATCATCAAGTTTTCACGTTTAGGGTTAAGTTGTAGTATTACTTTTAGCGGCTTTAAGTAACTATCTAGCATCATCAAGTTTTCACGTTTAGGGTTAAGTTGTAGTATTACTTCTAGCGGCTTTAAGTAACTATCTAGCATCATCAAGTTTTCACGTTTAGGGTTAAGTTGTAGTATTACTTTTAGCGGCTTTAAGTAACTATCTAGCATCATCAAGTTTTCACGTTTAGGGTTAAGTTGTAGTATTACTTTTAGCGGCTTTAAGTAACTATCTAGCATCATCAAGTTTTCACGTTTAGGGTTAAGTTGTAGTATTACTTTTAGCGGCTTTAAGTAATTATCTAGCATCATCAAGTTTTCACGTTTAGGGTTAAGTTGTAGTATTACTTCTAGCGGCTTTAAGTAATTATCTAGCATCATCAAGTTTTCACGTTTAGGGTTAAGTTGTAGTATTACTTCTAGCGGCTTTAAGTAATTATCTAGCATCATCAAGTTTTCACGTTTAGGGTTAAGTTGTAGTATTACTTTTAGCGGCTTTAAGTAACTATCTAGCATCATCAAGTTTTCACGTTTAGGGTTAAGTTGTAGTATTACTTTTAGCGGCTTTAAGTAACTATCTAGCATCATCAAGTTTTCACGTTTAGGGTTAAGTTGTAGTATTACTTTTAGCGGCTTTAAGTAACTATCTAGCATCATCAAGTTTTCACGTTTAGGGTTAAGTTGTAGTATTACTTTTAGCGGCTTTAAGTAACTATCTAGCATCATCAAGTTTTCACGTTTAGGGTTAAGTTGTAGTATTACTTCTAGCGGCTTTAAGTAATTATCTAGCATCATCAAGTTTTCACGTTTAGGGTTAAGTTGTAGTATTACTTCTAGCGGCTTTAAGTAATTATCTAGCATCATCAAGTTTTCACGTTTAGGGTTAAGTTGTAGTATTACTTCTAGCGGCTTTAAGTAACTATCTAGCATCATCAAGTTTTCACGTTTAGGGTTAAGTTGTAGTATTACTTCTAGCGGCTTTAAGTAATTATCTAGCATCATCAAGTTTTCACGTTTAGGGTTAAGTTGTAGTATTACTTTTAGCGGCTTTAAGTAACTATCTAGCATCATCAAGTTTTCACGTTTAGGGTTAAGTTGTAGTATTACTTTTAGCGGCTTTAAGTAACTATCTAGCATCATCAAGTTTTCACGTTTAGGGTTAAGTTGTAGTATTACTTTTAGCGGCTTTAAGTAACTATCTAGCATCATCAAGTTTTCACGTTTAGGGTTAAGTTGTAGTATTACTTCTAGCGGCTTTAAGTAATTATCTAGCATCATCAAGTTTTCACGTTTAGGGTTAAGTTGTAGTATTACTTCTAGCGGCTTTAAGTAATTATCTAGCATCATCAAGTTTTCACGTTTAGGGTTAAGTTGTAGTATTACTTCTAGCGGCTTTAAGTAACTATCTAGCATCATCAAGTTTTCACGTTTAGGGTTAAGTTGTAGTATTACTTCTAGCGGCTTTAAGTAATTATCTAGCATCATCAAGTTTTCACGTTTAGGGTTAAGTTGTAGTATTACTTTTAGCGGCTTTAAGTAACTATCTAGCATCATCAAGTTTTCACGTTTAGGGTTAAGTTGTAGTATTACTTCTAGCGGCTTTAAGTAATTATCTAGCATCATCAAGTTTTCACGTTTAGGGTTAAGTTGTAGTATTACTTTTAGCGGCTTTAAGTAACTATCTAGCATCATCAAGTTTTCACGTTTAGGGTTAAGTTGTAGTATTACTTTTAGCGGCTTTAAGTAACTATCTAGCATCATCAAGTTTTCACGTTTAGGGTTAAGTTGTAGTATTACTTTTAGCGGCTTTAAGTAACTATCTAGCATCATCAAGTTTTCACGTTTAGGGTTAAGTTGTAGTATTACTTCTAGCGGCTTTAAGTAATTATCTAGCATCATCAAGTTTTCACGTTTAGGGTTAAGTTGTAGTATTACTTCTAGCGGCTTTAAGTAATTATCTAGCATCATCAAGTTTTCACGTTTAGGGTTAAGTTGTAGTATTACTTTTAGCGGCTTTAAGTAACTATCTAGCATCATCAAGTTTTCACGTTTAGGGTTAAGTTGTAGTATTACTTTTAGCGGCTTTAAGTAACTATCTAGCATCATCAAGTTTTCACGTTTAGGGTTAAGTTGTAGTATTACTTTTAGCGGCTTTAAGTAACTATCTAGCATCATCAAGTTTTCACGTTTAGGGTTAAGTTGTAGTATTACTTTTAGCGGCTTTAAGTAACTATCTAGCATCATCAAGTTTTCACGTTTAGGGTTAAGTTGTAGTATTACTTCTAGCGGCTTTAAGTAATTATCTAGCATCATCAAGTTTTCACGTTTAGGGTTAAGTTGTAGTATTACTTCTAGCGGCTTTAAGTAATTATCTAGCATCATCAAGTTTTCACGTTTAGGGTTAAGTTGTAGTATTACTTTTAGCGGCTTTAAGTAACTATCTAGCATCATCAAGTTTTCACGTTTAGGGTTAAGTTGTAGTATTACTTTTAGCGGCTTTAAGTAACTATCTAGCATCATCAAGTTTTCACGTTTAGGGTTAAGTTGTAGTATTACTTTTAGCGGCTTTAAGTAACTATCTAGCATCATCAAGTTTTCACGTTTAGGGTTAAGTTGTAGTATTACTTTTAGCGGCTTTAAGTAACTATCTAGCATCATCAAGTTTTCACGTTTAGGGTTAAGTTGTAGTATTACTTTTAGCGGCTTTAAGTAACTATCTAGCATCATCAAGTTTTCACGTTTAGGGTTAAGTTGTAGTATTACTTTTAGCGGCTTTAAGTAATTATCTAGCATCATCAAGTTTTCACGTTTAGGGTTAAGTTGTAGTATTACTTTTAGCGGCTTTAAGTAACTATCTAGCATCATCAAGTTTTCACGTTTAGGGTTGAGTTGTAGTATTACTTTTAGCGGCTTTAAGTAACTATCTAGCATCATCAAGTTTTCACGTTTAGGGTTAAGTTGTAGTATTACTTTTAGCGGCTTTAAGTAACTATCTAGCATCATCAAGTTTTCACGTTTAGGGTTAAGTTGTAGTATTACTTTTAGCGGCTTTAAGTAACTATCTAGCATCATCAAGTTTTCACGTTTAGGGTTAAGTTGTAGTATTACTTCTAGCGGCTTTAAGTAATTATCTAGCATCATCAAGTTTTCACGTTTAGGGTTAAGTTGTAGTATTACTTTTAGCGGCTTTAAGTAACTATCTAGCATCATCAAGTTTTCACGTTTAGGGTTAAGTTGTAGTATTACTTCTAGCGGCTTTAAGTAACTATCTAGCATCATCAAGTTTTCACGTTTAGGGTTAAGTTGTAGTATTACTTTTAGCGGCTTTAAGTAACTATCTAGCATCATCAAGTTTTCACGTTTAGGGTTAAGTTGTAGTATTACTTTTAGCGGCTTTAAGTAACTATCTAGCATCATCAAGTTTTCACGTTTAGGGTTAAGTTGTAGTATTACTTTTAGCGGCTTTAAGTAACTATCTAGCATCATCAAGTTTTCACGTTTAGGGTTAAGTTGTAGTATTACTTCTAGCGGCTTTAAGTAATTATCTAGCATCATCAAGTTTTCACGTTTAGGGTTAAGTTGTAGTATTACTTTTAGCGGCTTTAAGTAACTATCTAGCATCATCAAGTTTTCACGTTTAGGGTTAAGTTGTAGTATTACTTCTAGCGGCTTTAAGTAACTATCTAGCATCATCAAGTTTTCACGTTTAGGGTTAAGTTGTAGTATTACTTTTAGCGGCTTTAAGTAACTATCTAGCATCATCAAGTTTTCACGTTTAGGGTTAAGTTGTAGTATTACTTCTAGCGGCTTTAAGTAACTATCTAGCATCATCAAGTTTTCACGTTTAGGGTTAAGTTGTAGTATTACTTTTAGCGGCTTTAAGTAACTATCTAGCATCATCAAGTTTTCACGTTTAGGGTTAAGTTGTAGTATTACTTTTAGCGGCTTTAAGTAATTATCTAGCATCATCAAGTTTTCACGTTTAGGGTTAAGTTGTAGTATTACTTTTAGCGGCTTTAAGTAACTATCTAGCATCATCAAGTTTTCACGTTTAGGGTTAAGTTGTAGTATTACTTTTAGCGGCTTTAAGTAACTATCTAGCATCATCAAGTTTTCACGTTTAGGGTTAAGTTGTAGTATTACTTTTAGCGGCTTTAAGTAACTATCTAGCATCATCAAGTTTTCACGTTTAGGGTTAAGTTGTAGTATTACTTCTAGCGGCTTTAAGTAACTATCTAGCATCATCAAGTTTTCACGTTTAGGGTTAAGTTGTAGTATTACTTTTAGCGGCTTTAAGTAACTATCTAGCATCATCAAGTTTTCACGTTTAGGGTTAAGTTGTAGTATTACTTCTAGCGGCTTTAAGTAACTATCTAGCATCATCAAGTTTTCACGTTTAGGGTTAAGTTGTAGTATTACTTTTAGCGGCTTTAAGTAACTATCTAGCATCATCAAGTTTTCACGTTTAGGGTTAAGTTGTAGTATTACTTTTAGCGGCTTTAAGTAACTATCTAGCATCATCAAGTTTTCACGTTTAGGGTTAAGTTGTAGTATTACTTTTAGCGGCTTTAAGTAATTATCTAGCATCATCAAGTTTTCACGTTTAGGGTTAAGTTGTAGTATTACTTTTAGCGGCTTTAAGTAACTATCTAGCATCATCAAGTTTTCACGTTTAGGGTTAAGTTGTAGTATTACTTCTAGCGGCTTTAAGTAACTATCTAGCATCATCAAGTTTTCACGTTTAGGGTTAAGTTGTAGTATTACTTTTAGCGGCTTTAAGTAACTATCTAGCATCATCAAGTTTTCACGTTTAGGGTTAAGTTGTAGTATTACTTTTAGCGGCTTTAAGTAACTATCTAGCATCATCAAGTTTTCACGTTTAGGGTTAAGTTGTAGTATTACTTCTAGCGGCTTTAAGTAACTATCTAGCATCATCAAGTTTTCACGTTTAGGGTTAAGTTGTAGTATTACTTTTAGCGGCTTTAAGTAACTATCTAGCATCATCAAGTTTTCACGTTTAGGGTTAAGTTGTAGTATTACTTTT
The DNA here is from genome assembly GCA_964036275.1 of Litoditis marina. Taxonomy (NCBI): domain Eukaryota; kingdom Metazoa; phylum Nematoda; class Chromadorea; order Rhabditida; family Rhabditidae; genus Litoditis; species Litoditis marina. The sequence continues at coordinate 12,931,167 of OZ038435.1, read as the reverse complement.
AGCGGCTTTAAGTAACTATCTAGCATCATCAAGTTTTCACGTTTAGGGTTAAGTTGTAGTATTACTTTTAGCGGCTTTAAGTAATTATCTAGCATCATCAAGTTTTCACGTTTAGGGTTAAGTTGTAGTATTACTTTTAGCGGCTTTAAGTAACTATCTAGCATCATCAAGTTTTCACGTTTAGGGTTAAGTTGTAGTATTACTTCTAGCGGCTTTAAGTAACTATCTAGCATCATCAAGTTTTCACGTTTAGGGTTAAGTTGTAGTATTACTTTTAGCGGCTTTAAGTAACTATCTAGCATCATCAAGTTTTCACGTTTAGGGTTAAGTTGTAGTATTACTTTTAGCGGCTTTAAGTAACTATCTAGCATCATCAAGTTTTCACGTTTAGGGTTAAGTTGTAGTATTACTTTTAGCGGCTTTAAGTAACTATCTAGCATCATCAAGTTTTCACGTTTAGGGTTAAGTTGTAGTATTACTTTTAGCGGCTTTAAGTAACTATCTAGCATCATCAAGTTTTCACGTTTAGGGTTAAGTTGTAGTATTACTTTTAGCGGCTTTAAGTAACTATCTAGCATCATCAAGTTTTCACGTTTAGGGTTAAGTTGTAGTATTACTTCTAGCGGCTTTAAGTAATTATCTAGCATCATCAAGTTTTCACGTTTAGGGTTAAGTTGTAGTATTACTTCTAGCGGCTTTAAGTAATTATCTAGCATCATCAAGTTTTCACGTTTAGGGTTAAGTTGTAGTATTACTTTTAGCGGCTTTAAGTAACTATCTAGCATCATCAAGTTTTCACGTTTAGGGTTAAGTTGTAGTATTACTTCTAGCGGCTTTAAGTAACTATCTAGCATCATCAAGTTTTCACGTTTAGGGTTAAGTTGTAGTATTACTTTTAGCGGCTTTAAGTAACTATCTAGCATCATCAAGTTTTCACGTTTAGGGTTAAGTTGTAGTATTACTTTTAGCGGCTTTAAGTAACTATCTAGCATCATCAAGTTTTCACGTTTAGGGTTAAGTTGTAGTATTACTTTTAGCGGCTTTAAGTAACTATCTAGCATCATCAAGTTTTCACGTTTAGGGTTAAGTTGTAGTATTACTTTTAGCGGCTTTAAGTAACTATCTAGCATCATCAAGTTTTCACGTTTAGGGTTAAGTTGTAGTATTACTTCTAGCGGCTTTAAGTAATTATCTAGCATCATCAAGTTTTCACGTTTAGGGTTAAGTTGTAGTATTACTTTTAGCGGCTTTAAGTAACTATCTAGCATCATCAAGTTTTCACGTTTAGGGTTAAGTTGTAGTATTACTTTTAGCGGCTTTAAGTAACTATCTAGCATCATCAAGTTTTCACGTTTAGGGTTAAGTTGTAGTATTACTTTTAGCGGCTTTAAGTAACTATCTAGCATCATCAAGTTTTCACGTTTAGGGTTAAGTTGTAGTATTACTTTTAGCGGCTTTAAGTAACTATCTAGCATCATCAAGTTTTCACGTTTAGGGTTAAGTTGTAGTATTACTTTTAGCGGCTTTAAGTAACTATCTAGCATCATCAAGTTTTCACGTTTAGGGTTAAGTTGTAGTATTACTTTTAGCGGCTTTAAGTAACTATCTAGCATCATCAAGTTTTCACGTTTAGGGTTAAGTTGTAGTATTACTTTTAGCGGCTTTAAGTAATTATCTAGCATCATCAAGTTTTCACGTTTAGGGTTAAGTTGTAGTATTACTTCTAGCGGCTTTAAGTAATTATCTAGCATCATCAAGTTTTCACGTTTAGGGTTAAGTTGTAGTATTACTTTTAGAGGCTTTGAGTAAGTATCCAGCATCATCAAGTTTTCTGTTGGAATTTTACGCTTTTCTCTCACTTTTTCTCAAGTTTATAGCTCTTTTCAAATTGAAATCTTTTCTCACCATACAAAATAATGAATTATTATAATTGTTAATTCGATTATTATTTTTAATTATTAGGTATTGGTACAACGCCATCACGCGCGCCTGTGAGATATTCGACTACACGGGCTGCCAGGGAAATGACAACAACTTCGAGACACTACTCGAGTGCCAGAACACGTGCGAGAACATCATACGTGAGTTTCACGTAAAATTCAATTGAAACTCACGTCGTGGAGGTGCTAATGTTCACTAGAGAACATTATACGCGAGTCACGTCACTTTCACGTGAATAACGTCACTTTGACGTGAATCACGTCACTTTCACGTGAATCACGTCACTTTCACGTGAATCACGTCTATTTCACGTGAAACTCACGTTGTTAACGTATTGATGCGTTTTTCGAGAGGTTACTGAACATCTCAGTTTCGCTTCCATTGATAATGTGCTCAAAGTGCATGGAAATCGTTGAACTCTTAGCGAAATGAATATCGTTAGGATCTCCGTAACCCAGCGGTCAGCAGGTTCGAGTCCATCCTGAGGCAAACATTTTGCAAAAAATGAAACCCATAATTTCAGCCGAGCCCCAATGTCCTCAGGGAGACGCGTACAAGGACTATCAAGGAAACTACTACGTCTGCTCCAATTCCGGATCCGGCAACGCGTGTCCGGTCAACTACGAATGCTACTTCGACGGATACGTCTGGGGATGCTGTCCTACCAAGGGTGAGTAGGGATAGCAGTAGTATTATATGAAGTGCCTCACTTCTGCGTTTTCTAGGAACATTATATCAAAAATTCACGTACATACAAGGAGCTAAACTATTTACCCGCTCGAATTACATGAATTTCAGAAAAAAAAACGAGATGGTCAAACAGCTATTCGTCTAAACAAAACGCGAATTGAACACTTCTGTAAACTTGAATGCAGTCTTATAACTATGGAGCATTTCAGCCTACACCTGTACCCTTTCTCCCCACAAGGGAGTTACCTGTGGCTCCGGATCCTCGTACAGGTAATTACAGAATTTGGAGACAGCTGAAAAATCAATACTCAGTGTCACAAACAATTCTAGTTCAGTTTAAGTGATCCATCCGTTTTCACATACAACTCGCATGAATGACGACATGCAATCAATACTCACATTCCTGAGGCGGAACGCGACATTGCAACTTTCTAGGTGTAGCGTACTCCAAACTAACACAATCATGTCTTTATCCAATTGTGTGGCAAAATTTCACATTTGACCTACACGCACTTCATTCCGTTGCAGATACTACTACAACTCTCAGTCGCAAGAATGTGAGTCGTATCAGTACAACGGATGTGACGGAAACAGCAACAACTTCGCCACCAGAGACGATTGCGAGGGCTACTGCGGCGTCGGAGGTGAGGGGCGGATAATCGATAAATCGATAAATGGGGGGGGGGGGGATTCTTCGCGAACCAGCTCTTCTCGAACCATGCGGGTCGTCCTAGGAACGGGCCAAACTCGAAACAACCATAGTTCAATTGGCTCTATTTCGCAATCACCCTCAGACACAAAACAGAGTAGCACTCCACTGTCGCAAGCTAAATGTGAATGAAAATTGATAGATTTGCCAACAACCTATACATCTGATACATTAGGTTACGTATTTGAACAAAATACATTTGTAATACATATTATTAATAGCGACTTTCAGGATGTCCCAACGGAGGCACCCCCGAGAGAAATGAGCATGGTCAGCTGATGGTCTGCTCCGCTAGTCAGGTACGTAAAGGATGGAAATATTCCTAGAAACTAACCACTTGAAAATTCAGGCCTCGATTACCAAACAAACACTATCTTAGCTCACTAAAATTATTCCTCTGAACATAAAACCAGGCGGAATGAACAATAGCTGAATAACCGGTTTAGAGTAACAAATAGATATAAACACCCCTTAGAGCGTCAAGAGTTCTAAACTTGTGTCTTGAAAGAAAAATGACCTCATTAATTATCCCACTTTTTCTAGATTTGCCCGGACACGCACGAGTGTACCTCGGTCAACTCGGGAGCCAGTGTCGTCAACCGCTGCTGTCCCACTCGCAGTTACATCTGTTCCCTGCCACCGCAGCAGGGCAGCTCGTGCTCCAGCTCAGCCGCCTCCAGGTACGGTAGTTCGATTGGAGCGGGATTAGAATCTGACCCGAATCTCTCAATAACAATAACTCCAAATAACTAAAAACTCAACGACATAAGTCCGCTTCAATTCGCGGAATATGTTATTAAAGGAGACCGGAGAGCAACATGGTTTCTCTTGAAGCTGCTCTATCCTACTTTTTTGTCACGTGGACTGATCAAACTAATATACGAGTTATCTGTGCTCTCTGAAATAAATACAGTTAAAAGCAGCAGGAAACAAAACCTCTGCTCAAGTTGTGTTCCGGTCTCCTTTAATCGGTAAGGAATGGGTAAATCGCTGATAAAAACAACTTCCCCTACTCCTTTTGATATGAATCTTCAAGATTCTAATCCATGAGAACATTCACTGAATCATCCAATCACTCTCGATTGAATGCAAATTGAGTTTCAGAAGTTTTACGTCCACACGACCGTACTATATGAAAACCTCTTCCAGATTCTACTTCAACATCGTGACGAAGGAGTGCACGCAGTTCACATACAACGGCTGCAGCGGCAACCTGAACAACTTCGCCACCCTGGAGCAGTGCAACAACTTCTGTCTGTCGGCCGCCTGTACCCCCGGAGACGTCGCCTACGTGAACCCCAACACCAACCTGCCCTACGAGTGCAACGCCGCTCTCTCCAACAGTTGTCCAACCAACTTTGGATGTACCTACGATCAACTGAGTGGAAACAGCGTCTGTTGCGGAGCTACGAATATGGGTTAGTTCGACTTTGACCAACTTTTTTGATCTTTTGGTGTTTTGATGGACAGTTTTCGGTGCAGAAACTATACGGTTTTAGCTCCTAGTTGAAATGAATTTCCACCTTGACAACCTACAATGACGTATGAAATTCTTGAATACAGAAGTGATACAATGACGAACTGTTCTTACTACATCAAACTATAAAACCTTTCTTCCGTCCCCTGTAACATCACTAAGCCCCTCCCCTTTGCAGAAGTGTGCCCCGAGGGCTAACTGAGAAATTTATAAGACACTGTTCTACTATATTATACTATCAATCAATACAGCATGAAACTACAAATACATTAAACTACAAAAACTATCTTTACAGAAGTGTGCCCCGAGGGCGAAAAGGCCTACGTGAATGCCGTTGATATGTCCGTGCGGGAATGTCTTATCAACGTTGAGGGCTCGTGTCCATCCAACTATCTATGTCGATTCCACGCCCTCAAGAACAGATATTTCTGCTGTGCTTCTATCACCGGAGATCTTTGTCCGTCCGGAAAGGTATGTAAATCAATTAAATGACGTCATGGGTTAGATACGTCATCAAAGTTATAAGAGGTTTAACTCAAAACGTCATAAGGTACTTTATTTAGGATATTTACACTCATTAGTTACTTCATTTGAGGTTTATTTACGTTTTCTGTTTGACGTGCACATTTTCTAATGAATACTCAGATCTGAACCTCGGCTCGGATACAGAAGATAGACTAGGTTACGTGTACTTGACATCAGTGGACTCAATTACGTTAAGTTACATTATTATAGTACAGAAACTTCAGATAAAGGATAGTAAAAATACTATTAAATGTTCCGTTTCTAGAATTTCGACAAACTTATGATCATTTTCAGTCCCTCTACCGCGAGCCCTCCTCCAAGGGTCCCATCAGATGTACCATCAGTAGCACCGCCAACCAGTGCCCGACCGGCTATTCGTGCCAGTCCGATGTGCCTGGCGCATTCCAGGTGCGTTCTGGAACGAGATTACATAGCACGAACGTTTCAAACCTCGAGAACAATCATGTTTTACCCGCCAAAAAGAGAACTAGATCGAGCGAAGTAGCTATGTGAATAGCTTACGAGAGAGAAAAGACAAAAACGTAAGAGGGAGGAAGAGAGAGAGAGAAAGAAAGAGAAAGGTAGCTGAGAGATATAGAGAGAAAGATAGAAACAGAGAAATTGCACCTCTCTTAACCCCCATCCTCTCCAGGGTTACTGCTGCTCCGCGAGCCACCTGTGCCCCAACAAGGCCGAGTTCTACCTGGAGGAGAATACCCAGATGCCCCGATCCTGTACCTCGGGGGCCTTCATAACCTGTCCCAACGGGTATTCCTGTCAGAGTACACAGAACGAATTCACCACCGGCTACTGCTGCAAGGGAGAGATTGCGTCCGTGTCTGGTACGTGTTCTTTCACGTGATTCACGTGAAAATTACATTTTTTCACGTGAAGCATAATGGAATAGGCTCTGTTATTGATCGTCCTTCGTACCGCTCGGGCAAAACTAAATAACCGACTTCTGCAACACGAAAACTCAATCGAACCCCAGCTTACTTTGTTTTTCGTTCTCAACAAAAAACAACTGAGATAATTTGTTGTTAAAATACTGTAAAAGATTTTTTAAATGCAAATTGTTTGCAACATTTAATTTGCAGACGGCTGTCCCCCGAACGAGTTCGTCTTCATGAAGGACAACCAGATCGCCCCCTGTGACCCATTCAACCCGCCCAATGCCCCATGTCCCAATGGGTACTCCTGCCAGTGGTCCCTGGGTAACCAGCGGTACCAGTGCTGTGGCGCGACTCCCATCTCCACACCTAAGGCCATTGCCGCGCTGGGATGTCCCAATAACCAGGTACTTTCATTGGTTAGAAATATTTTTTGTTCGGCAATACAAGAAAAGGGTTAAATTGACACGAAAAGCAACAAACGATCGAATGCTACTTCCTACAAGTTGACAAACCTCTACCGTGCAATAATTCAAATATAATAATACTTTCAGATGAATTATTATTTTAGTTGAATAGGCGATGCAGTTTTCAACTGGGTTTCATTACAATCTACTCTCCATGCTCTTCTAGAATAAAACAAAGATCATAATACTATCAGACTATTGATCAGTTGAATAGGTAATACAATGTATACTTTTTTCATTCCGATCTACTTTCCAGGTGGCCTTCCGTGAGCCGGCCACCCAGAGTCCCCGTATCTGCACAGCGGCCTCGGAGAACTGTCCCACTGGCTACTTCTGCCAATTCTCCACATCCAACAATCAATTCCAGGTAATTGAACACTTTCGAACAAAAATATATCATCCAGTCATCGAAAATCACTGCAATTGATATGAGATAAGACAGTCAGACATCCAAAACCTATCGGAGATGAACACTTTTCAAAGCCACTACCTTCAGGGTTAGGTCGAGCTTACGATACAGTAGCAAGCCACTACATACCTCTAATGCATCCTACTACATACCGTATCTTACTGTAGTTCGCAGTGAAATATACTGTATCCCACTGTACTACATAAAAACTAGACCCTAACTCCCTTCTCTTTCCAGTGCTGCGGTATGTCCGGCGGCTGTCCCAACGACGCCGTGGCCTTCATCGGAATGACTGGGGACCCGCAGACCTGTGCCATCGGCCAAAGTACCTGCCCCGACGGGTATTCCTGTCAGAGAAGTATCACCGGCGCACAGCTGTGCTGCACCACCAATGAACCTAGTGGGTTTGACCTACGTTTATCACTTAGAAGAAATCATGAAATAAACTGATAACTCTGCACAGATCGGCAGTGATCTACAACCTCACCAAATGTACAATAAACCATAATAGGATGAATTCTGCCATCAGTGAACTCGCAAATCAGAAAAGTATACCAAAATGAAATTACACTAAAGTACAGCGTTGGTCGTAATGTAGCAACGTGAAGCGCAAATTTCTTAAAATTATCTCACGTTTTATGTTTTTCTTTAATTTTCTCTTCTCTCTAATAATACCTTCATTTGCAGCGTGTACCGACCAGCAAGTGACCGTGGACGGCAAGTGTCTAGACAAGGTGTCCCTGGGAGAGATGTGTGCCAACCAGGTCCAATGTCCCTCGCCCTCCGTTTGTAAGGACGGTGCCTGTACCTGTCCGGAGGGGCACCAAGAGGTCGATGGAGTGTGCAAGGTCGCCTGCATGGAGAATGAGGTACGGTTCGGATATCTTGACCTTATGGTGATTTTGCAACTAGGTTTTGAGTTTTATACTGGAGTTTGACGATTTGTTAGATACTTTAGAGTCGATTTCAAACATTTAGTTGAAACTTGATCTGCATCACTTGACCCATCTAATCTTCCTGATAATTAGGAAAACATCTGAACCTTTTCTGGTACTTTGAACGGATACACAGAAAAAAAGAAAAGAGAACTAATTTATGTCTTGAATAAATCAATATGTTTCAGATCGAGATTAAGGGAGCCTGTCTCCTGCGCGCCCTCATTGGAGAATCCTGCGAAGCTGATGAACAGTGCCAGGTGAGCTACAGTACTCTGACAACTCCAAATCAACTACCGTGTTAAAATCGTTGAACCATAATCTGCTACAGTATGCAGCCAAACTGCTGAAGTTTTCAATCTAATCATTATAAAGTTTATAATCATCAATTATATACTTATTCAATTGCCTTCCAGGGTGGTTCCTCGTGTTCCGACAGTATCTGCGAATGCCCCGAGGGCGAGGACGCCGTCGACGACGTGTGCATCAAGAAGGCCTCTCGACCAATGACCACATGCCCTATTCCCGGACAGGTACATTTTTACAGCTCAAATTCACCCAGAAAGTAATATTGTATAAGTTTCAGAGTTTTGACTGTTAAACACTTTAGTATTTACTACGACTGAGTAAAAAAAACTTATTCAACGTTATTCTCTGCTTGGTTACAATGACTATTACTATTGGAACATTTCCGAAGTGATATATGACTTTTTTAGAATTCATTATACAAGCTTTTTCAACGCAAGCCTATACCACCCAACAATTACATGATCTCTACTTCGCCTATTCACAACACCTGAGCACAGTCTTTAAGCACCTGACAGTACCAGAAAACTACCCAAATATTTCCAATGACCCCATTTTGCAGACGCCCTTCGTGGACCGCAGCAGCAAATCCGTTCGTTTCTGCCAGCCGCAGAAGGCCGGCAGCTGTCCGCGCGGCTACAGCTGCCAGTTCAGCGAGACGGCCCAACGGAACATCTGCTGCGGACGCGGCAGCTCCGGCGGTTCCGCCACGCGGCCGGGCACGGCATCCAAGGACCGATTCGACAAACTCAAGCCGCAGGTAACTCAATCCATAAATCCAAATTCAGATCATTGGATTTTTAAACTACTATATTAATATGCATTTTTCTCTATATCCATGGCAATGTCGCGGGTATTATCTCACAACAAATTCATGAATACAACTTATACATTTCGAGAACCCCATTTTAGATCATTAGATTCGAAAACATGATGCAACGCGGCATATAAATGTGATTCAGAGGTATAAAAGGCTAATTCACTTCCTTTGCCAGGGTGCTAGTGACGTCTGCGAGAAGGGAAGTCCCTATCTTCTGAACGGCGAGCCCAAGAAGTGCACCACCAGCGCCTGCCCCTCCGGGTTCAAGTGCACGTTCTCCAAGAGCACCAAGGTTGGTTGATCATCTTCTTTCCCATGCTACAGACATGGATCGCCCAAAACATGACCTTATGTCATCATATCTTTCCACTAGTAATTGAATATGCCTAGATATGACGTGAAGCTATCCGAATCTACCGAGCCCCCACCTTTTTGAACACAATGAGTCCCTATGATAGGGCCCTAACATACCGTATTATTTTCACATAAGCAACAAAAAACTGTTCTTAGAGATAAGATTGTAGTTAGACCTTACGAACCTAGTGCGGTTGATTTCCAATCGAAAAACCGCGAATCTTCCAACCATCCCCTCTTCCAGGACTATTTCTGCTTTTACCAACCGTCTTACCATAACAACACTTCTATGAATAACCTTAATTCAGTTCTTTGTAGAAAAACATAATTTGAACAACATTATTCCAACCACCCCCTCTTCCAGGACTATTTCTGCTTTTACCAACCGTCTTATCATAACAACACTTCTATGAATAACCTTAATTCAGTTATTTGTAGAAAAACATAATTTGAACAACATTATTCCGACCGCCCCCTCTTGCAGGACTACTTCTGCTGTTCCCAGCCGGCTGCCAGTGATGGGTGTCCCGCGGGAGTGGCCCTTCTCTTCCCCTCCACCGGGACCCCCGTTCAATGCAGTGGGCCCACCTCCAACTCTTGTCCCTCCGGGTACCGGTATGTTTTCACATCATTTTCATCTCACATCTTATATTCTACTGTGATTCTATTCTAGTCCAAATGTACAGAACACATTTCGAGTAAAAAGACAGGATACACACCGAAAAACGAGTGAAAACTTAGGCCAACCACCTTACTATCGCGAAATTTAGGCTGTTTTGTTTACATTACATGTGTTTTGGAAGATAAGCCTAGGGTACAACTATTATTAACCAACCCCTGCTTCCAGATGTGTGAAAAACGGTGCCACCCGTAGATACCAGTGCTGTACCACGGACGGAGCAGTCAATCCGCCGCGCGGAGCCCCAAGGGCCGGTGCCAATAGGAACAACAATGCTGGTCGGTTATTTTATATTATATAATCATAAATGCTAGTTGGTTATTCAATATCCTCATATTCTCACACACGTGAACACCTACAGTACACAGTGAAACATTCGGGAGCTGTTTTATCGTGAAATCACAACGAATGAGCTACTAAAAACAGTTAGAATGTTCGTTTTATTCCGATACAGAACCGTAACGTGAAGGAGTAATACATGTATCAATTCATACTTCCAATGACCTAAAATGAAATCTTAAAGTAAAGTTGCTGATCGTCTCCCTTCATTACAGGTCTGTGTCAGAAAAAGTAACACATCTAGCTATTTTTTTACTTGCAGTGACCTAAAATGTAATCTTAAATTAAATTGTTATAATTTTCCCTCGATTCCAGGTCCCTGCCCCGGTTCCCAGGTGCAAGTCCTCCGAATTGCCGGCGAGAGAATCGTGAAGAAGTGTGAGGACCAATGCCCGCCCCATCAGGTAATCAATACAATCAATAGAGAATCAATTATCGACTTTCTACATCTTAGAAAGACGTGATGTTCAGACTAAATTGGTGAAATTCAGGAACTAAATTGGTGAAATGATATCTCGAAGGCAACGCACAGTATTGCTTCTCAAACTAGACAGTCGCCTGTCAACATCACATGACTTCACTACAAATCTGACAAGAGTAAACAGTTACTTGCAAGACTAAACGTTGTTATCATACCACATTACCATCAATTCACGTTGAGGACGTCAACGTACTAGTAAATTTACCGGCACTACAATCAACTTGACATTTTAACCCGCTTTCTTTCAGGTTGCCGTTCGGGGTGTGTGTCGTGACAAGTATCTCGCCGATGCTCCGGTGACAAATGAGTTCCAGTAATCTTATATTATTTATTCTCACGTTTTTCCACGTTTTCACGCAGAATTGCCACGTGGCAATGATATCCAGTAGGTGCCAATGTACCAAGTCTTTCCCCTAAGTAGTCCTCGATGTTCGTGACTATTTTACCCGTCTTTCGCCCATCTTTTCATTTCGTGAACAGTCCGTTACTTGTGTGGACAACCGGCCGCATGTCCTGCTCATCGTGTATAGTTATTGTATTCAGTTACAATCTCATATTACCATATTTATTTAATAAAGTATTCGTTATTATGTTCCGCGTTCTCGACATTCTGACCACAGGATAGAAACTAGATCTGCTCAAAATTAGCTGTCAACTCGTTTCATTTCTGCTTTTTCAACCTCAGCTGGATGAAATTTCAAATTGTTATGAAAAAACTTAGGGGATTCAAAATTGTGCCTTAACAAAGTTCCAATCTACGCTTTTTGAGAGAAAAGAGAGAATCAAGATAGATGCTTCGAGTTTGATTAGTTTGATATCGGACAAAACTCGTTCAAGAACACAAAGATTCATATATAACAAACATATCTCAACAAACAATCTACCCGTACCCCAAACAATTACTTTCTGTAACAAATATTTGAGTAACCTGAATTAAAATCTATCATTTAAAGATTAAACGCATTCCTTATTCTCATGGAAACAACTGTTTACATTGAATCCCTCTTCAATAATGAAAAGGTTATCTATAAGACAGCATCTCTACCTTTTTAATGTATTCAGAAAAGGCGTCAAGTTTATCATCCGGCAGTTGCAGGGTGTGTTCTCCGAAAACCTTGCTGTGGGACACTCGTTCGAAACCCAGTTTATTCTCAAATAGATGAAGACTGGCAGAGTTGTCGTCCGTTATTTTGACGAAAAATCTGAACGGAAACGTTCTAACTCGAGACTTTATGACGTATTTCAACAAAAGATCAGATTACAGTCTATTCCTTTTTCTGTGTTTCTCACTACGACTACAGTAGGGAATAGTATCGGTATAACCTTGATAAGCAACTATTCCTCAGTTAAAAATAGACAGTTGAGCGCTTCAATTACTCTTTCAAACTTTTTGAGAGACGCATCACGCATAGCAGACCTTTTGCGATTGATCCACCTCCGCCTAATATTTTGTTATATTTGTAGATTGTAGTACCATTCAATTTTCGCAATTTACCGCCGAAGTACCAACAAGCACATGCAAATAAGAACAAAAATACAGTTTTCTGTGCCTCAAAGACCTAACATGCCTGAAAACTACTGAAAAATGAAACTAGCCTCTCAATTCCCAGCTGCTCCATAGCATAGGAGATGATGAGTTGGAGGGCTTCCAATGCTATTCCCTTGCCTCTGGCAGATGATTCGGCGATCATCACCTACAATCCACTGAGTTTGAGAGATATACTTCCCATTTTCGAGTTCAGTAATAAAATATGTCAATCTTGGCAAAAACTAGACAACTAAGCGCAAATCAGTACAGAACCTGCGAACACCTATGTGAACTATACCGCATGCACGAAACGATTTTCTATCGAACCTCGTTTCAGTCAAGATATTGGTCACTTTATGAATGACAAATTTTGAAATCAAGACATTTTAGGCGACAGAAAATGATATATAACCAAAGATAAAACACAGACAAAGAAAAACGCCCACCTCGGCCTCAGCACTTTTCTCGGCACAGTCGATGAACAGGTTCACGTCACCGACCATGGAAGCTACCTGAAATATGGTATTCAAAATTTCCACAAAAGTCGATTGACATATCTACATAGCCCCTAGACAACTGACAAAGTCTGCAAGGGGCAAATTTGACGAAACTTCCAATTGATGTAATTTAAGCGGGAAAATAAGTATTAAGTAATGCTCAGCAATCCGCAATGAGACCTTTGACTAGTATGTGAATAAACATTTCGACCCATCAACATGAAGGAGACAGAGAGAGAGAGAGGAGAGAACCTGTTTCTGATAAATATTCCTAGCCTAGATAATGTTTAGAACAGAACACGTCTTACTCGAACGGCCAAGGTTCATTTTCAACAAAAAGGGTTGACATGGGTCGAAAACAAGACGTTAGAGAGAAAAACGGCATTCAAATTACCTCATCGGCCCCCTTCTCCAGTGAATCCTTGGATAAAACGATGAAAGTGAGTTTGTCGTCATCTTCCCTCCAACTTCGTTGCATTTCAAATTCCTGTTCCAAGGTCAGACGCTCAGAGCCGGTCAGCCTGCAAAATGAACTTTATGCGTAAAAAACACACACACACACGCAGTATTGCACTGACTAACGTGTATACATGCACAGTTCATACACACCATTCACCACATCACCAAAAAAAGTGCCTAAATGTGTAAAAATTCCGTTTTCGTTTTCGCCCCTGAATTACGTTGTCTCATCGATTTTCCTACACCTGTCCGCTTATCAAAGCCCTCTTCATTAGCTTGTTCTAACAAGAACATAATAACAGAGAGAGCACCCTTTATCTTGATTTCTGAAATTTCAGAGTAGGAGTAAACAAAACATATAACTATGCTCGAATATCGAACGAACCTTCTCAACTCCTCGTCCTCCATCCAATCATGATACTTGGGAACGTGCTCCTTCTCGTATGGCACAAGAACGGCAAAAGAACCAACTAGTTTGCAATTCTCATTCAACCTCATCGGAGACCCTGGGAGGAAAGGGCCTTTATTGTTTTATTGGGATAAATAACATTTTAAATTCATTATAAAATTCCTTGAAGTGAAACAGAAATAGTGAAACGTACTAAAACTCGGAATAAAAAGCATTTAAAACTTTTAAAAATTTGAAAATTTGAAAATAGAGCGTGTCGTCGCGAAGAAAATCGTTACGTGGTTACACTGCGACGAGTTTCTACGTCCAATGAGTGGAAACAGCCGGTTGGTGAGAGTTCTGGCTGTCAACAGCGTTTTTCCAGAGAACTTCAGAGAACAAAGCGTTTGTTGAGAACTAAAGTACACTAAAACATTATTTTGCCTGGTAGCATCTCTCATGTGTGATGTTTGAAAAAGTTGAAAGGAAAACTAGAAAAGAAACATTACCCTAGTTAAAATACTGAACACTTGTGCTGAAAAATATATTTTGTGAACTGCCATTTGTCAACATTTGTGAAAATTATCCCTATGAAATCTTGAAATAAAACGAAATCGGTTCATTCTACAGCCAAAAGAAAGATGTGAAAGCAACCAATTTATTCTATAATAAATAAATACACAAAACAAATCGACATTATCAATCTGTCAATAGAGAACAAAGCAAAATGTTCAACTTAAATAAAGTTGATCATCGTGTTTTTGGCATTGTGTCTCTTTCTCATAATTTCCTGGAAGATATTGTGTTGGAAACACTGCTTCATCTGCTCGAACTTCTCATAACAGGGCACGTGGGACAAGCCGATCTGGGTGAATCTGGAAAGAAACTCGGAACGCTTGTAGATCAAAAATAGTGTTTGAGTTTTCACGTGCAACAGACGAGACAGACACGTGAACCATGTTAGTATTTCGAGAGGACCAAACTTCACTACTGTACTTGTTTAGTATATTGTGTGTTAAGATTGTTCGTAGTGGTCTGACAGAGAAAATTTAGTTTCGCATTGGACTTTCACTGTAGGGTTTGCTCCTGCCATTGCCTATATGGTGTATCTTTCCCTTACCCGCCATGTTTGTAGTTTGGTCTCCGTTGCTTTTCGGTCGGAATTCCGAAATTATAGTGAGTGGTAGAACATTTCAAATGAGCGGAGAACACAGCGCGTAAATTATGGACAGAAAATTAATTTCACGGGAATCGAACCCGTGGCTAGTAGGATTGTAGTACCGCCACACTGTCACTGCGCTAAGTGGGCCAACCTTTGCAATGCTCGGGAAGAATATATATGTGAACAACTCTAGATATTGAACTAAATAAAAGCATTCCTAGTCAGCAATTATGACGGTAGGTTTAAAACGTTTCGAGATGGTGAATAAAAAATAGTAGAGTAGTTAAAACATCTGTCCGGAAACAACTTTTTGAACTTTTTTTTCAACTTTTTGAAAATGTTTTATGAAAAAAAGCCTCCCATTTACATATTTCTTTGTTCTTATATCTTTGCTATGGTTTGAAAATAACCGTTTTGAATGATAGAGCTCATTTAAAAAGAATAAACCAACACTACATTGAAATTAGAATGTGAAAGCTCAATGCATTGGCAGAATTTCCAAAAATGGTATTGATTGATGCCATCTGCGCGCCCCTGCTAACACCCGGCCAACTCATGACACCGTCTTTTCACCCGATTATCCGTGGTCCACGACTATATGGTGTCTTTCGAGACTAGACTACAAGCTTATCTTGGAAACTAACCTGTCTGGTCTTTGATCGCAGAAAACGAGACATTTGTTGCCAGCCGTCGTCGAACCGACTCCGGCATTGTAACAACACTGGAATCGGGAGATTGAGAAGGAAATATATGCTGCACTTCAACTCCTTTTCAGTCAGTTTTTGTGATCAAATTTGTAATCTCTTATGAACCAGAGCAGAAACAACCCGTGCCAGAGCGAGAAGATTTGTCTTCGCTTTCCCTGAACTTCAGTAACCGATCGGTTTTTCAATCTGTGAGGTCTCATGAGAATCGTGTTTTTGTGTTTGCTGATGATTCTGATGTGTCGGAAAATTCTGATGTGTTTGCAGACTACAACTGAAATTCATCTCCCCTACCTGTCGATGGTCCCTTCCCTGTGCGGCACAGAACTGCATTTCGGCGGATGCCCTGAGGGGGCAGGACTCCATCCCGAGCAACATGTTTTGCAGCTGAAAAGTTTATTTATTAAATTATTTGTAATATAGTATTATAGTATTACATCTAGTGAAACAGCTGTGGCTTATTCCTATTCTAGCTCAAATAAGAGAAAAAAACAGGTATCTGATTGGGAAAACGAACCGAACTCTGTATCTGTATGAACGTACACAGCAGAAAGTGATGTACGGAGAGCTATATCGTTGGAGTATCGTAGTATTGGCACCTACCATTGACTTGGTGTATGCCTGGAAGTTGCACTTGTTCCAACAACCTCTCGGCAGCTGACGATCCTGGCAGCAGCGGAGGAACAGGGAGTTAGGGTCCTGAAGTGAGGCGAGTTGGCCGGAGTAAAACTATAAGACTGTCTTGATAATCAGACTGAGAATTTATATATGAGGGCACATCTTATTTCGTAATCATTGATTAAAATAGACAGAAAGGGAGAGAGAGAGAGAGAGAGAGAAAGAGAGAGCGTGAGAGAGAGAGAGAAAGAGAGAGAGGGAAAGGGGAAGATAGACTGAGAGAAGAAAGAGTTCAGAGTTCAGATAGAGAGTGCGAGAGGTCAGAAAGCGAAGAGGTAAAAACGAATGACTCGCAGACAGGTATGCGCTGATCTCAGGTGAAAGCTACAAGCCTAAAATAGGCTAAATCCAGGGAAATTTAGTAAAATAGAAATGGCTGGATTAGAACCAAATTAGGCTTGTCGGCACCTAATTTAGCCTGGAAGACACCTATTTTAGGTCTGTCGTCACCTATTTCAGGCCTGTAGCCCCTATTTTGAGCTGGAATTAACTTATTTCAGGCTCGCAGCCACCTATTTCAGGCATTCGCGGGAAAAATAAATTTTGCGTGTTACAAGCCCAAAATAGGTTAATTCCAGCTCAAAATTGGGGCTACAGGCCTGAAATAGGTGACGACAGACCTAAAATAGGTGTCTACCAGGCTAAATTAGGTGCCGACAAGCCTAAAATAGGTGCCGGCAAGCCTAATTTGGTTCTAATCCAGCTATTTCGATTTTCCTGAATTTCCCTGGATTTAGCCTATTTTAGGCTCGTGGTTTTCATCCTTGATGTAACACTGACGGACTGACATGAAAGAGGTAGTTCAGTTCAGCTGTAGATCTACCGTAAACCGACCTGATAGCTGTTGTTATCCATTCGGGTCCAGGCGGACAGACCGCTCTCCTTCGGATACGATACGTCCGCGGTCAACAAAGACGACTGGAATGGGGAAGTATTAAGAGCATTAGCATTAAAGTAGGACGACTATGTGCTCCAATCTCGGCGCGTCAGTCCTTTAAACTGCAATTGAAAAATGTATTGCAGTTTAAAGGACTGAAGCGTTGAGATTGGAGCACATAATCGTCATTTTTTAAAAGTTTAATCGAGTATTTAGATACTATCATTGAAAAAAAATTAAAAAAACGCGAACTTCACATGAAAATGACGAACACATGAGCTTCGCGTGTTACGTGCGAGATCGATACCGTACGTGTTACACGAGATAGTATAGTCTTTTTCATTCCTACTGAGACTCCTACAGTGGGATTTGGAAAATTCCAAGCCGTTTTGCTCACTTAATTTTGATCAGATAAATTCCGGATTCTCGTACTTATTTCTCGTTCTTAGGTAGAATAAATATACGAGAGCTTTTTACATGAACTTCATTTTCAGCTTCACAACAGCCTTCGGAAAGTTTGTAAGGTTGCTGTGGGAGTCTCAGTAGGAATGTTGTGAACTATACGTGGTACATAGTGAAAGCGTGCAACCCAGGCAGCCCGTCTTGGCTCGGTCCTTAGTTATGTGTACGGTACTATCTACGTCGGTTTGACGGCGACTATAGTACAGTATACCTTGGCAGTACCAGGGTACATCGTAGTTGTAGTTATGTATTGGTTAGTGGTATAATTGTACCGATTCAAATTCGGTAGTGAACTATTTTATTGTATTGTACTTGATTGTATTCCATCGTATTGTGTTGTATTGTATTGTATTGTAATGCATTGTTCTGTACCTTGGCGGTCTTGACTCCCCTGGCCCTGGCATGGTGGCGACACCCTCCACAACAGCAGGAAGACGCTCCCGAGGACAGACACTGAGAAAGAGAGAGTTAGAAATACTCAATATTAATATAATACTGTGATCATTAATATGTAAATATATTGGTAAACTGAATGCGTATTATACAAGTTTCTATTGATAAATTCGCATTAGAATTAGTCTAGTGTTTTTTGTGAACTGTGAAAAGTATAGATTAACTCAGTTGACGGAAAATTCAACAGCAGACTCCAGAAGAAATCGCTGAGAAATAAAAATGGGGGAAACAGTTAGAAAATACCACGGACACAACCACTGGATAAACTTGGTCAATTCCTGAAACATAAGTTGAAAAGTGTATTTGTTTTGTTCGATTTCAAATATCGTGCTGGTATTTGATTGAACTCCTCACCGCCACAGCTGCCGAAACACAGAGAATAAGAATGAGAGGCTGAGCGGACATTGTAGGTTAGTGGCACTTTCACGTATCCCATTGTTCTATAGTGGTAAACCGGGCCAAGTACTCGCGAATTGACTTGTAAATCGAGTTGTAACCAGACGGCATTAGCGTCGGTAATTGCAAGTTAGGTGAGGAAACAGAAAAACTGAATCCGGGTGAATACAGAAACTTGGACCACTGTATTCAATTTGAGAATGAGACAAACCTTCACAGCTTGCGTTTTACATATTCTCTGAAAGTACAACAAACAGTGCACTTGTAATGAATTCATAAGTTTTCCGATAGATTCCATCCAACTCATCAGATATTTCTAACCATTCTCGACGGCAAAAAAGGTTCCGAAAAGGGCGAAGGCCTGTCTGTCAGTTGCAAGTATTTGCGTTACATCCAATGTTTCCGATGTTTTTTGGGCTAAACTTGAATCGAACAACACTATCTTCGTAACAAATGCTCACTAAACTCACTAAAATGCACTTATTAGCTTATTACAATTACAATTCACCTTCTCTCTTGCTCTCCGGTCTTCTCTTCCACACCACCCTCTACGTTTCACCCCATCCCGAATACCCCCCTGGCGAATTCTTTATTTAACCCGGTGTTTCGTTAACCCCAGCAGCTAACCATTAACCGGGTTACTTGGTTAACCCTTTTGTTAACCACTTGTTAACCCTAAATTTCCCCCAAAACACATTGTAAAAGAGGGTTACAAAGGGGTTAACAAAAGGGTTAACCCGGTAACCCGGTTAAGGTTACCTGATAGGGTTAACGAAATACCGGGTTCCTTGTGGAATTGGCCTACCCCCCTCTTGTTATGCTAATTCGCGTTACAACCCTGAGATCCCGACTGTCTCGCGCACATAGTTTCTGGTTCAGTTTCCACAACAACTTTCTTTTTTATACTTATCTCTCAAAAACCCTTTCCGAGAAAAGCCTGAGTTCCAGATAACTATTGAAAATTTTCAATGAAATATGAACTTCAATCTCCAAAATTCACATCTACAGTTTCCAACTAGGATCCTTTCATATGATGGAAACAATATTCGCTCAACTGAACTGCAAACATGGTTAAGCTTGAAATTTGAATATTCTAAGAGAAATAAGATTACAGCTAATAGAGACATTTCTCCCTCTACAAAACGTAACTTTCCCCCAAAACTCTTTCCATTCCATGGTGTTGACACCCGTCTCTCCCCTAGCATGTGTCCCGTTTTCACTTGTGGAATCGGATCTTTCAATACAAAAACATCATTTGCTGTACTATGTAACTATTCTCTTTCAACTTTTCTCTTTTTATTGAAAATAACTCCGGAAAACTAAACTTCTGACAAAAATTCGTCCGAAAACCCTTACCAAATCGCACAATATTCCCCCAAAACTCTTTCCACTCTACGTGATGCCACCCGTCTTTCCCCTAGCACCTGTCCGTATTCATCCAACTCCTCTCGATTACGGTAATTGTCGGTTTGGCTGTGTCGGCTGTTAATTATTCTCCCATAGAACAATGTCACATTATCCTATGCTATTAGACGGCGTTC
The DNA here is from genome assembly GCA_964036275.1 of Litoditis marina. NCBI lineage: Eukaryota > Metazoa > Nematoda > Chromadorea > Rhabditida > Rhabditidae > Litoditis > Litoditis marina. The sequence goes on along the minus strand of OZ038435.1, from coordinate 12,911,000 downwards.
GCGCTAAATTGAGTCCAAATGTGGCTAAAAGGACCGAGAATAAATAATGTTATGAATTCTACACGGGCTGAAGGAAGTTTTGAAATGGAAGGAATAGTAATATGGGAGAAATTTTAAATGATAAAGATGAGAATACTGCGGCTCATGCTTCTCAAAACAACACAAAAACTTTTTTCGGCAATTCCATCTCGTCGAATACCGGAATAAAAATCGGATTGCTATTCAAAACTTAAGACGACCAGCTTTTCGTTCGCTGTTGCGGTCAGTGAAGCTATCTATTCGTCAGTCACACGTATCTAACCACGTTTTTCTGCTGAAACAGAAACAAAGTGGAGGAACCTTTGAACCAAACAGGCTAGATGCTGATCCATTGACTGTAGTTTCATCAACTTGTTTCTTATTTCTAATTAAAAATGCTGTCAAACAAACAAAACTCAATCTTACGCACACGCTACTAAATATCTTGTGGAACTTATTCCAGGGGATTGGATGGAATTCGAGGTTGTTATTGTCACTTCCATTACCACCAGACTAGCCCTATTCGCGACATTTTCAAAAGAGTTGCGTTTTCTCAGCGAAACACGTGTTTGCAGTGAATGAGTGGTACGGTATACCGGCTGGAATCTATTCATGGCACCCAGCTGGCTATTTCGAGAGAAAGTTCCCGCCCGCAGGTTCGAATTAGAGAGAGAATTATACAAAACTATACGGGAATCAGGTGAAACGTGAAAATACCAAACCAACCATCCCTTTTCAATCTTTTCATGTTTCATATATTTCGATTTCACCCAGCAGGCTATTTCGAGAGGATATTCCCGCCATTATACTCTATTACATATGAATCGCTCATAGACATTTCTTACTTTATCCAGCTGGCCGTTACAAAAGAATACGTTCAACAGCGAAAAAGAGGTGGGGAGGGCTCGGTAGAGAAACTATATGAAGTACACCGCCCTGGGTTCAAACGCACCAACTTCTCGTGAGATTCTATTGATTGCAATGCTACAACATTGATGCATAAATGAAGTGATCATAACCTTTTCATGAAAATAGAGGGTTTTTTAACGCGCCTTGTTCTTATTCTGCTGTGTAAGAACAAGGCGCGTTAAAAAACCCTCTATACTATCCTTGGTCATTGGCGCTAATCGATACTGTACCATGTTTTTTGTCTGATTTGAAAAAGCGGAACGGCGTTGCATTTAGTGGCCGACTGCCGTCTTTTATGGACTATTTCGGCGTAAGGAGAGGCAAAGGCAGATGAAAAAAGGGTAATAGAAAGGGAGAGATTGGATGGATGGGGTGGGAGAGAGAGGGTGGAAGGGGAAAGAGAGATTGTGATGGGGTTAGAGAGAGAAGGGGGAGAAAAATAGAAAGAAAGACAGAAAAACAAAGAGAGAGAAGAGATAGAGAAAACAGAATAAGGAGAGAGAAGTGTAGAGAGAGCAAATGAGATAAAAAGAGGAAGAGAGCGAAGGACACGGTAGAATACTGTATCTAAAAACAGTCCTTTACCTCTTTAAATATGGTAAGATACGTGTGCCCGTTTTCCTGAACTGGTGCCAATTGGCGCCAGGAATACCCCTCCCCCCCCCCCCCCCCCCCCCTTCGAGTTGGCGCCACTTGGCGCCAACTAACGCCAGGAATACCCCTAGCGCCTATTGGCGCAAGCAACATTCGGTTTCATACAAAAACCGTCCTTCCCATGGCGAATATTCTTGCAGATTGGCGCCATTTGGCGCCAATTAGCGCCAGGAACACCCCTCATTTTAAAAACAGTCCGTTCCCCCCTTGCAACTGGCAACGTTCGGGGCGCCAAGGAGGTGTTCTCTATCTCTATATCCTTCTACGTTGGCGCCAATTGGCGCTAATTGGCGCCAGGGCCCCTTAGTTCTATCTAAGAACAGTCCGTTCCCCCCTTGCATCTGGCAACATTCGGGGCGCCAAGAAGGTGTTCTCTATCTCTATATCTCCTTTCGTTTGTAACTTCTACGTTGGCGCCAATTGGCGCTAATTGGCGCCAGGGCCCCTTATTTCTATCTAAGAACAGTCCGTTCCCCCGTTGCATCTGGCAACATTCGGGGCGCCAAGGGGGCGCCGTTTAGTGTGAATTTATGTCTTTTCGGCCTTTTGTCGGACGGTTACGTGATTAATGTTCTCTTTGATATACAACCTACACCTCATTAAGGAAACGGGTTGGGGGCAGGAGACGGCTGCGAATTACGATGCACGACAGACTGGCAGAGACTTATTTACCTCCCTCCCTCTCTCTTTCTCTCTTCTCTCTTTCTCTTTCTCTCTCTCTCTCTCTCTCTCTTAGTCTCTCTTTCTCTTCCCATCTTCTTTTCTCTCCTGCTTCTTTTCTGTTATTAGATTCCGTATTCACACTTTAAAATAACAATAACAGTCGGAACAGCAGTTGAAACTCCGAAGTACGTTTCACAATAATTTTCGTCTATTATACTCCCCAAGCAAGCGCTCTTGATTTCCTGCCTTTTCTTGTTCACACAAACTCATCGAAAGAACGAAAACAACGCCATTTTTCTGCTGTGTTTGGATCTCGCTGAATTTTTGGTTATGGAGAATTGGTCCGTTTTTGAGCTACAGTTCAACTAAAAACCGGTAGATCAGATCTGTCCATTTCAACATTCAAACAAATGGTCAATTCCTAATAAAAACAAGAAGCTCATTTTTACATAATAAAATTACCTTATCTACATTGTCATAAATATTTATCCCCCCCCCCCTCGATCAATATATTAACTATTCCGTTCCCCCCTTGTCTCTCTTCGCAGTGCACTTTTTTCAATCCAAATGGTTTTCTCCGCGTCTCCTCGATTCGCATGCTCTCTCGCAACCGTCTGACCATTACAGCCGCCCTCCAACGAATGTTGCGATTCGTGTGGCGGACGCGATTGATACCTGCCATTTCGGAGGACCGCACACCGTCTTTTTTACGTCGCGTCGCGGCAGGTTTTGTCGCGTCGCGATGGAGTTCACTGCGCGACGCGACGCCTTGCGACTGAAGTTTGGATTACCGTAACTTCTTCATTATCTTGAACATTTCAAGTAGTATTTCTTACTTCTCTTCTTTGTTTAATCCCCCCCTCCTATCTCTTATTCTCTTTCTTTGACTCTCTCTCTCTCTCTCTCTCTCTCTCTCTCTCTCTCTCTCTCTCTCTCTCTCTCTCTCTCTCTCTCTCTCTCTCTCTTCCGTATTCGCCTTCTTTCTCACCTTCTTTCCCTTTGCTATCGCCCCTCTCTTCAACCCGCTCTTTCCCTCCTTCCTTCTCCCCCTCCTCTCTCCCTCCCTCTCTCCCCTCTCACCATTCTCTCTTCCTCCCTCTCTCTCTTTCTCTCTTTCTCTCTCCTTCACTCTCTCTATCGCCACCATTCCACTTTTTCAGGTGCACTTTCTGAAATCGCAACATCGTAAAGGCCCAGCCGTTTAGTTAACGACGTTGATTTACGAGCAAGATGGGGCAAAAGAGGCGAAAGAACTGGTAGAGAAAGCTGTCTCTACACGGCTTCGCTACCCTACTGTATAGGTTTGCTCAGAAGCAATTGCGCCAACTTTCTGCGATTAGACTACAAGAGAGAGAGAGAGAGAGAAAGAGAGAGAGAGAGAGAGAGAGAGAGAGAGAGAGAGAGAGAGCATGCAGGTCAATGAGACAGCAGACAGTTGGACCTGTTGATGGGAAAGTGCTCTGCCAAATGGCTGGTAGAGAGAAAGCTGTCTACCCTGCCTCGCAACCCTACTGTATACCTATCAAAAACGTTGGTTCGCTGGGTTTGTAGTCTGATTCCTATGCCGAGATCAAAGTATATTGAATAGTTGATCACTCGCTATAGAGAACTGTCTACCCGGCGTCTATTTCTTACTGTATACGTATAAAAAAACATTGGTGATGTATTTGTAGTTTGATCTCTGGTCTTTGGTTGAAATTCGTAAACTGTGGTTTATATCGAGATTAGGGTTGTCAATCGAGTTGAAAATTTCGAGTTTTTCGAGTTTCCGATATTTCAAGTTTTTCGAGTTTCGAGTTTTTCGAGTTTGCGAAATTTCGAGTTTTTCGAGTTTCGAGTGGAACTCGAAACTCGAAATTTCGAGTTTATTTCGAGTTTTTCGAGTTCGAGTTTATTTTTTAACAACCCTAATCGAGATCAAACTACAAAAAAGATTTGGTCACCAACTATAGTATAGACAGCTGTGCACCGTGCTTCTCTTTGCTACTGTACGCGTATTAAAAAAATCGTTGATCTGGTTGTATTTTGTTCTCTTCGTTTCTCAGTCGTAATGTGCAGCGTACACAGAGCAAACTATAATTCGTATTAAGTTGTTCTCAACCACTTTGAGCAAATACAAAAACTTTGTCGTCGCCAGCGAAAGCACCGTAACCATCACTTTTTTCTGTGGGCTTCATTTTTTTCACATTCTTCACACGATGTGTTCTATCTTTATATTTGGTAACTTTGAAAACTGAAACGAACCTTCTCATCTCTGAAAAGCGAGTGAGCGTTCGCTTCTCATGCTTTCTATGTCTAACTGCGTTCGAAGCAGACTTTAGACCTAAGACCCTTTCTTTGAACTTTTCATCTGATGATCAAACTTCTATTGAGTGAAGGCTCATACTTTATACTGTAAGCATTCAGCATGTGAAACCCACTTCCGAATCAGAATGGCCTCTCAACCTTTTTTCTAACGAATGAACTATGACCTTTGCCCCCCGCCAATTCCCACCCGGACCCGATTACGGTAGCCCCGCCCCCTCCCCGGCGGTCTGTCTGACTGGTATTCCATGTCCCTGTTTTTCAGTACAACTACCCGCGAACACACTTTAGTGAACAACGTGAGTTAACATTATTATTACATCATTAAGAACATTACATTAATAAGAATATAGAACGTTTGAAAACATTACATTGTTGAGAACAGTGTGTTTTTACAAGTACGTTTTGTATAACTTCTCGGCAATAGTTGAATACGGTACTCCTCATCAAATAATGATCACATCGACTATACTGTTTTCGATAGTAGTATTCAGAAACAGAGTAGTAGGTGCCAAATTCATAAATTTATGTCTCTCGCAGGAATCGAACCTGCGAGCAAAAGTTTCGTAGCAGGGCGCTAACCACTGCGCTATCATAGCACGTAATCGCTAAGATCTGGACTTGGAGACATAGCGGAATATGAGATATACAGTACCCTCGCGCCTTTCCGTTGGCCACGACTATAGATGAGTACTTGGTTAGTGCAGTGGTCACCCGCGGCTCCTACTAAACTTTTTCTCGCTGATTCGAACCCCGCATTAGGCGACTATTTTATATACTTGGCAACCCATCGAACTTATCTTGTTTCACTAAACCTTTGATATCCCGTTTGAATCCTGCCTCTTTTGTAGTTTCTATGTCACTTTTTCTCATAGTTTCTCTCAACGTGTAGTGGTCACCTTAGATTTATGCCACATTTTTGGTCCCTGGTTCGAACACCGCACGAGACAGTTATTTCATAAGTTTTATAGTTATATGCCACCATTTTATTCCCCCAGCCCTCCCCACCTCTTTTTCGCTGCTTTTCGATAGCATCTCGTCGTCTCTCGCCTTTTCTTTGTGCAATTGAAGCAGATGTGGCAGAGTAACACAGATAGTTTATAAGTCGAATGCGACTATTCCTCATTTACAACTGACTAATTGGAGTCGAATCGAGAACTGTATTCGAGAGATGAGTGGTGAGTCAATTTTATCTCATGAAAACTGTTGAATAATGTCGCCAATATCGCCCACCTCATGTGGAATAGAATAGTAGGTGTAGTGTTTTTCGGGTGCATTTTGCTGTATACTGTTAAAGTAGGACGATTATGTGGTCCAATCGCAACGCTTCAGTCCTTTAAACTGCAATACATTTTTCAGTCGCAGTTTAAAGGACCGTTGACACGGGATTGATCCACATAATCGCCCTTCTTTAACACAGCAGAATTCAGAAACGTGCAGTGAGAAAGTGCACGATTCCTCATTAGAATGCTAACTATACGTGACTATTCAATTTTACTCTAGTATAGTAAAACGCTCGTTCGCTATTCTATCTAGATCGACCCGATTATTCTCACGTCTCAGCTAATATCTCACAGTGACTAGTGCTTTCAGTGTTATGCACTGTTCCGAAGACCCAAAAACAGAATTTTTGAGAAACCGGTAAAGCCCTGTGAAATATAGAAGCACTATTCAAGTTTTCCGTAATGTTTCATAGGTTTAATTCTGTCTGAGACATTTCACATGATGGACATGAACGTTTTTGAAATCTAATAAAAACTCAAATATGACTTCTCCTCAATCAAAGATGTTTCCCTATTTCCACTAATCATCATGACTCAAAGCCTAGAGGTAGCAGCTGACAATGTTTTTTGATCCGTCCAGCTCAGAATACATTTTAGATACGTTTTGACGTATTGCAACAAGACGTTGGCATAACTGACAACAATATGATTACTGTAGTGATTCGAGTGGGTGACGACTAAGCTCAAACGCATTGAGCTACAACCTATAACTCTGAAACATCAACAGACAGTTCAAAGTTTCACAATGGGCAGTTTATATGCCTGTTGGAGTTAGAAGAAAAACAGTTCACACAGTTTCTGATGGAAGATATCCGCTCAATGTGTTTAAGCTCGATCGTCACCCACTCGTGATTCAGAAGCATCACGGTGTGCTTGAGCTGATTATTCGCGTAACGAGCGTGCACACGTGTGGACCACGCGTGTACACGCGTGTTCTTAAACACGCGTGTTGTCAACGAGACTCTAGAGCTACAAATCGTACTTAGAAAAACGTTGGCATAACTGACAAAGATATGATTACTGTAGTGACACGAAAAGTTACAAAAACGAAAAAAGTTTTTATGTGCGTGAAAAGTTGAGCGTGCAAACATCTCCAAGGCAAACACGTGTTGTCAGCGTGTAGAGTCTATAGAGCTACAAATACTTACTGAGCACCTTTATTTTACAATGCCTGAAGCAAAAAATGATACAAAATTTACCGACGCAAACTATCTCTCTCTCTCTCTCTCTCTCTCTCTCCCCTCTCTCCCTTCCTCTCTCTCTCTCTCTCTCTCTCTCTCTCTCTCTCTCTCTCTCTCTCTCTCTCTCCCCTCTCTTCCTTCCTCTCTCTTTCTCTCTCACCCCCCCTCTTCGCAATGTCGGTCCCGCGTATCGTTTACCCTCTCTTTCTCTCCCAAATGAGCCCTCTTTTTCTCTGTTCCCCTCTCTTTTTACCCTCCCAATTTATTGCCGCCGTTCGGCCTTGCCAGTGTTGCCAATGAACACCCAGCACCGCCAAAAAACACAGCAGAATAAATCGTCGACAGCTGCAAAACCAGTAAAACTGACAGCACGTAGACGGAACGAAATGCATTCGAAATTGTTTCGTTTTACACAGGAAATGAATGAACTTTGATCTTTGTACTTTGTAGTCTGCTCTCTGGACAGCACTTCTGAGATGAATATTGATCGTTTTTCTTTGTAGTCGGCGCTCTAGAAAACACATAGACGTAACAAAATGGATTTCAAATTATGTTGTGGTATTGTTGAGATGGAGATTGATCGTTGCACTTTGTTGTAAGCGCTCTAGACAGCGCTACTTGCTGAGATATAGAAATTGATCTTTGTACTTCGTAGTTAGCCTTCATTGCAGTAGAGAACCAGTAAACTGACAGAAATTAGACGGAGCGAAATGCATTGAAATTGACTTATGTTATGGTTGTGATAAACTTTGATGTTTGTACTTTGTAGTTAGCTCTTGAACAAAGTAGAAGACTAGTAGCACATGGTAGATGGAACGGAATGAATTTTAAACGGTGTCAATTTAACCTTGGAAAAACGAAATTAATTTGAAACAACAATTGCGTTTTTTCGACATCGATCAATCAGAGACCAACCTTGAGCTTCCTTGTGGGTGTTCTATTGGGCCTTGTGCATATCAACAGCAAACGGTATCAGGAAAAAGTCATTTAAAATAAAAAGTCATTAAAGTAAAAGTCATTAATTCACTTTTAGTCAGGGTTTGAAAAAAACATATATTTCGAAAACTTCATTTCTGTTTCTTAACTGTTTCTGTATTTAATGACTTTCACTTTCAAATGACTTTTACGTTAATGACTTTTAATTTTGAATGACTTATTCTGGTTGCCACAGCAAACACTTCCGGCATAGTATAAAGTTTTCTATTTAATTATGTTGTTCCACCATTTGAAAATGTAATTTTTTCAATTGAGGAAAAACTAAACTTTCGAGATAGCTGGACTGTGAGCTTTGAACTTGATTGAGATCCGAATCCCGTGGTAATACTTCTGAACGATGAACAAATACAATACGCCTCAAGTACGAGTGTTACCATACGGCAGTTATAAGACGGAAACCATAATTTCAACTTTTCATTAGAGGCCGTATTCATGGACATCCCGCACTCAGATCTCATCCTGCGTCTCTTGCTTGCCCACACTATCTCGTGTACCCTCAGTTTCTGCGTAAAATGTTGAGCAAGTTTCTGCTAATCCTAAAAAGGAAAAAAACATGAGACAAGGTTTCAAACTTACCTTGATATTTCAAACCATGCGCTTGGAAGCTCATAAATTAGATCACATACGACAAAAAGCTATTAATGATATATCGGTGCTAATCACACTAGAACATTTTGATTTAATGGGTTACTGTATATCCGTAATTTTGCTGTGTAACGAAGCCGGCGAACGATAATCGATCATCATTGCTAAGTGGCGTGATATGCTACGGTAGTTTCGCCCCATATGATCTTTACGGCGTTTCTAATAAGATTTCCAGTTCTAAGATGCAGTGATATCACCATCAGTGAACTTAACCGGAGAAAACTAGGGGGGGGGGGGACCACTGACCTGTAGATCTGTACTCAAATTCCAAACATCGAACAACCGACATTTGAATATGTATCGGTTCGTCTACGCTTCACAGTTAGTTTCACAGGATATCTCACACTTTCACACCCACGGAATCCTGTTCAAATAGTGTGCTGTGTTTGTACTTTGATCTCTCCTGATGTTCATTCTGATCAGACTACAACTAAGGAATGGTTACCCTATAAACAGTATTATCACCTGCTATCACTCTCTCTCTCTCTCTCTCACTCTCTCTCTCTCTTTGTCTTTCTCTCTTTCTCTGTCACTCTCTCCACTCCTCCCCCCCCCGTCCCCTTTTACTTAACTCGGTATTCTTTCTAGTGTGACTAGATACATTTCTCCGCAACATGCCCGTTCTCCCTTCACACGTCTTCTTTTGCCGGCGAGAGAGTGTGGTAATGAGAGAGGGCGCCAGACGGCTAGAGCTCTGAAAAAGTGGCTGCCGGACGGAAGGCGAGAGAGTGTGCTGCTTGAAGAGGACGAGAGGCGGTGAGAGCAATTAAAAACAACGGATATCAGCTGAGATTGATTGTGGCAACATGCGTGAAAGGAAAAGAAGGAAAGAACAACCGTTTCCCTGCAAATCAGCTGCAATTTGTCATTTCTCTCGTCTTCTCTGCTCTCCTCGTTTCGCGTTGTCTATTTTTCATGTATTCTACGTTTCTTGTGTATTTCTCTCTCTCTCTTCCTCTTTCTCTCTCTCTCTCTCTTGTTCTTCCTCTCTCTTCCACTTCCTCTCTCTCTTCCTTCTCTCTCCCTTTTTCTCTCCCCCTCTCTCTTTTCTCTATCTGTCTCTCGTTATAACCATACAAATATAGGAGAACTACACATTTTAATACTTTTCTCCTAGTTCGATCTAAACAACCCTTCAGTAAGTTAGTCACTTCGGCACAATGTTTTTCACAACAATCAAGTAAGAGCTGAGATCTTTTTATTGTTTTTTTAGAGTTGCGCTTTAGAACAATCATTAAATTTGAAGAAAAACCACGAAAATGAAATTGTTCTACAAAAAATAATGTGCATAAATAAACCAAAATCCACGACGTCTAAAACAAATTAAATGTTGAAATAGTACGGTGAAATGCATTTTTCCCCTTTTCGTTCACGTCTCTTTCTGTTCAGAGAGATATAGTCGTCGCCAACGGAATGGCCGGAGGGTACTGTATATCTTATTTTTCGCTGTGTACGGACACATGTATTTGATTCGAATGCTTGGCACTTATGAGCTCTCGTAGCGTAGTGGTTAGCTTGTAGTTACCAATCTTTTGCTCGCAGGTTCGATTCCGGTGGTGAACCAACGTCTACAAATTTGGCACCTATTATAGTGTCCACTTTCTCACGATGTAAAATTACATAGAAGTTTACTTAATGTAAATCTTTGCTTTTCTGGATAAAGCCATAGATAATGTTCGAATCGCAGCTGCTTTTTGTAGCTTTCTGTTTATAAGTCTTGCAGATTAAAGCGATACAGCTCATTCATTCTAATTAGGGTATGCGGCGACAACCAAAAAAGAGGTGTGCAAGTACAACAGAATCACGAAGCTGAAAGAAGCACCTGAAGGAAGAACTATATCTGCCTTGTAGTTTGATCTACCTGAGCAGCGCAATTTGGCAAAGACGACTGATCAATAGGTTCAAACTATAAACACAGACAAACTTCTATAGGAAACACAAACACCTTTAAAGGGGGACAGAAGGGAAAGTTTATATGAAAGAGCTATTTGAGGGAAACTGATATATACTTTTGTTTACTCAAACTAACAAACATAATTTGCATACGGTTTACATGTTTTAGTCTGTTTTGGGGCGCGCAACGTTATGTTTAGGTACCCCGGGGTACCTAAACTAGCTTTCCATTCTCTCCTTCATTTGAGAAGGACTATATAGTCCGTTTCACGCAACAGTAGCCGTCTACAGTAAGATTATAAAACTTTTAAGAGAATTTTTCATATCTTTCAAGTATTGAGAATAGTTTAAGAACTTCGTGATTTCGCTTTCCATATTGGTTACTACAAGCATACAAAACAGTGAATCTAAATTTATGTTTATTGGTTAGATAAATACCCTTGAGTGTTCGAAAGATTACTGTAGAAAGTCATCGATTGGTGAAACGAACTATATCTGCGATGTGGTTTGATCTACCTTTGCAGCGTAGTTGGAAAAACACTTAACGTCCACTGCATCCAACTACAAACACAGAAAAACAAGATAACATAATAGCAGTTTCGGGTACATTGTCAACTCAAAAAGATTAACTTTCATAGATTCTTAGGTTTACGAGGAATTTTACGCTGTATTCAGATTACAGAACACAGCAAAACTGATGTTTACAGTATCACCGCCAAACTATTGGTATAGACACAAGAAACACAAATGCTACCATGGTTTTTCTGTTTTTGAGCTGAAGAAATTTGATAAAAGTTTGTGAGCACGAAAATAACTAAGTGCAAGTTTACTTATGAAGAAGCGAAATTCGCCGTTTCGATATCGCAAGTTCTCCGTAAGCGGATAAAATCGGACATTTATCAAAACCAACGCCTAAAAACTTTGCGTAACCCTTTTTATCTTTGCGTCTTTTGAGGTTTATTTGCCGACAACCGTCTTCACTGCGTAAAACGCTTTCTCTGAGAGAAATACTATATTTTATCTGTAGAATTATGTTTATTGATTATGCTTTACATTGTTGAAAACATTTCTGCACTGAAAACAGTGAACCGGCTGGCGCCTACTTTCTTTGAGTAATACAGTACTCACGTCGGAGTTATCTATGTATTATGTGTATTAATATATTATTTATTAGTCTTACATGTCAATTAACTCTTTAAAAAGTGGGAAAACAACAAAATGCATTTTTAAGAAATTTCAAATGAAGAGAAAGTTTGATTTTCGACCATGGCCAAACAACAACTTTCACATACTGTATCTTCATTCAAATTGGAAAAAAAACTCACTCTGTGAACATGAGATTTGATTGTTTTCAATAATAAACAAATGTTAGGGCGCCGCTTCAAAAAACGCTGCGAATGAATATACAACGCTCAGGCCCAACACAGAAACTCCGTGAAACATTTTGATCAATATTGCCAAAAATTTAGATATTATGTAAAATTTTGGGGAAAAAACACATTTTTATGATATTTCACAGGCTAGAGACAACTGTTCGATAGAAGCAAAGATCACGTAAAACGTAAAGTTTTCCTTCATTAGTTTAGTTTACCTAAATTTAACCAATACTATCACATGAAAATGTACTTTAACTGACGAGTATAATCCCTTAGCCTGATCTTAATCTGACAAAAACGATTGTCGATCACAAACCTTCGTGATGCGAACCACAAATGTCAACAAACCGTCTACGAGACCAAGATTTGCGCTGTGTTTTCGAGTTTTCGAACGGGCGGTCCGATCGCGGCGAGACCACCTCTCGATCTATCTACGGTGGTCAACTATTTTTCTAGCCGGAGTTTTTGGTTACGTCTTTTCAGGTTACCTCCGTAGGTAACCACTTGGTAACCAGAAATAATAAAATACGGTTACCTATTTTTCTAACGCAAAGAGAGGTTTATACCGTTTCTTTGTTCGGCGACCGGAATTTAGTTCTAGGTTACCTACCGGTTACCTATGAGGTAACTTAGAGAAAATGATCATCGAAAAAGCAGGTTAGATACGTTTACTGAAAAAATAGTTACCAAAAACCGGTTAGGTAACCAAAAAGCAGGTCAGATTACCAAGAGAAGTAGGTTAGGGTACCAGAAGAACCGGTTAGGTAACCAAAACGCAGGTAAGATATAAAGTTTGCCCTCTGCGGTCGGGCCTCGCGACCACCCAATTGCAATGTTGACGAGAATTCGAAACTCGCGCCAGACATTGTAGATTACACTCAGATTAGGCCCCCCTACTCGTTTTTTCTTGTTCAAGGGGGGAGGTTAAGACTAAACGTTTTTTTAATTCACATATACTAAAGTGCAGGAGATCAAACTACCGCACAGATAAAAGTTATCAAACCTTAGAACGGTTTACTCGATAATTGAAAATAAATGGTACCTATATCATCTTGGGTTCACGGCTTTTCGAGCACCCGCTACTATCTTCACCTCCTTCCTTCTCTCCCCTCTATTACTCCTCTATATCTCTCTCTTTCTATCTTTCTCTCTCCATCTCTTTTTCTCTCTCTCTCTCTCTATCTCTCTCTCTCTCTCTATCTCTTCTCTTTCAGCCCGCCCGCGAACGCAACATTCGCTCAGCTGTTTTTGTGCACTCTGTGAGGCACTCTCGTCGTCTGGCGCCCTCCGCCGTTCGCACACTCTCTCGCCGTTCCTTTTTGCAATTTCCCCCCATTTCGCCCGCCCTTTTATCAATCAAGTACTGGTTTCATTCTTTTCGTGCTCATCCCTACTTCTACTTTCGATCTACCCCCTGTTTACCAGTACTTTTACGTGTAGTTTTACGTGTAAATATCCTTGTTCCCTTCCGTCCAGCCGTTTTTTGTGTGTGAAGCCGGGTGGCGCAAGGCCGCCCATAGTGCGCATTTTGGATTGGCCCCCCCCTGTTTCAATGGTCTTTCCACCTATTAGAAGAGGTTTTGTTTGTCAACAAACCTTAGTTGTTTGTTAACTGATACTTGTATTTATTTTATATTAGGAACGTGTGTATTTAAAGCTATTCAAATTGGAAAACAGTACAACTTTTGGGCACATTGTAGTAGTACACAAGCGTTTGACAGTTTACATTCGCAATTTACATTTTTTTCATAAAAATATTGATATCTACAAAAATCATAACAATCTCCAATAAATTTACTTTTCCATATTTCTTTTTATCTGGCCGTTTCTCCTTTCATCACTTTAATATGTAAGCTGTGAAATCGTCTTTAAATTATCGTTCCTATTTAAGATTTTGTTCGGCGAAACACTGTAAACTTTCAATGATAAACACTTTTACAGTAATATAAGATTGTACAACAATGATACCGTCTAATTTTTATGCTACAAAACATTCAGATCTACTTCATACCACCAGTTTTCATAACTGCCACTATATAACAGTGTGGGAAGTGTTCGTTTTGAACGTTGGCGCGTGAATAAATTTCGTTCTTTCGGCATAAAAACAGCATTTAATGACTTGCGTTTCATAATCTATTAACATTCTTAAAGGTCAGATGTTACGCTTCTTTTTGACGTTATTAATGGTTTTTAAATGATTTTACTGGAATACATTGAAGTGACGTGAAGGTTTGCATTATTTTTATTGAACAATTTTAACTTCTGTCGATTTAGAAGCACCCCATTCCTATTTTATTCACAAATACACGTTTTTGAATTCCTCATTTCAATAACTTCACTTTGTAATCGATTTGGTTTATTGTACGGTGATAAACCTAATTTGGGTTTTCATGACCTTTTCAAGAGCTCTCACTTGCCAATATACTCTCCCCCCTTTTCGAAGTTCTTCTTTTCGTAGTACCCAATTTCTCTACTTCTCTGTCTCTAACCACTTTTGTAGCTGAAGAAGTCTAAAGATTGTTGCAACTACGGTGTTCATTCTAATTCAGTTTCTCTAATGAACCCTATGAGATGTCTCGTGAGCAACACCTACGGAATACCTCGTGATCGTGCCAATTTAGAAACTTCTTGTCTTCTGGTTTTCAATTTGGTTATAGACGTTGATCGTCGTTTGTAGTGTGGTGCCTCTCAGTTTTTCCATAATAATACTGTGCTTGAAGACCAAACAAAAATTCACGTGTGCTCATATATAGTCGTCGCCCACGGAAAGGCGGTAGGGTACTGTATATCTCACTTTCCGCTGTGTACGCACACAAGTTCCCGATTCCAAAGCTGACTGGTTATCTGCTCTAATAGCGCAGTGGTTAGCGCACAGGCTACAAATCTTTTGCTCGCAGGTTCGATTCCGGTGAGCGACAAAATTAATAAATTTGGCACTCACTATATTGTAGTATGCGCCCCTTTTGAAGGGAGCCTTTGTAGTTTGCTTCCTGTGTGTCTCCGTCAGTATTCGATCAAACTACTATTCATATTCGATAATATCCTGCAACTATGTTGAAGTTTTTTTGTTCGCAGTGAAAACACTGTGCTTCAACATCAAATTACTACTCCTATTACATCACGTTTATAATTGTGCAAAGTTTTTTCTCCGAAACGCCTGACCATATTTCTTTTCTTTGTAATTCCTCCGACCTGACCCCATGTAATTCATCTGGTAATGCTCGCTCATTGTTGCGAATAGCTTTTTCTGGCGGTAATATTCTTTGATCGCCGGGTTACGGTAGCACCATAATGTACGCAATAATTGCCAGTCAATTTACCGCCCGCTTATTACCACACTAGAAACCCGCACAACAGGCTGTAGATAGCTCCTGCCTTATCCATGAACAGCGGGTTACGGTAGTTTTGTATAATTTAGAATGAGACGTTTCAAAATATTTCTATTTCTGATAAAAGGATCACCTCTTCAAAGCCAGCCAGTACAGTAGTGTTGTTGTATCTAGCTGGGTTTGTAGTTTTCTCTCGTTGCTTTTCGATCCAAGCAAACACAACGAAATTCGTTTCACTTGTTATATATTGCCGAACCTATGGAAGAGTTTATGTTCTTAGTTTTAACTATATACCTCTTACTCAAGTTCAGATAGATAATGTAGCTCTCGCTTTCAGCTGTGTTATTGCAACAGTTTGTAACACATAAAACGTGAATGTAATCCTTCCACACATTTTGCCAAAAACATATTTTGACCTCAGTATTTGTTTGATCTTTAACCTTTAAATTTCTAGTGAGCTTCTTGGTCTTGTGAGGTTTCAACTGTGAATTTCTCGCTATCTTTGCTTCTTTTGCAGCTAATTAGCTCTGATATCACGGGTAGTTGGTTCGTTTTTGTTTCTAAATACCACTGCAATTTGCTACCGTATACCGAAATGATACTTTTTCAATATCAAAATGTATATCATTTTGACGCATATAAAATGAGGTAATTCGAAAAGGTATACGCATTTAGCTAGTTACGCTTTTGAAACCTGAGCACATTGGCTGTTTTTGCTGGTAAATTTGCAATACCTCACGTTCATTTCACGTGTTTCTGACCCGTGCTACGGCTTCACGTGATTTCCTATAGCTTACGTGTGGTAAGACTACAAACTACAAATTTTAGAGGCCTAGAAAACTTAGTTTTATGATAAGTTGTTTCTGAATCAATGAATGCATTTGGAGTTGCAACATTTGTTGTCAACTTTGAACTCAGTTAGGTATACGTATATATCGTCAGCACTTGGTGTGAGCCCGGTGATTTTTCTTATATGTATTTACAAAGTTCAGAAAACTCAGTTTTCAATAGTTTCTTTCTAAATCAATAAAATTCCTGTGAAATCGCAACATTTGTTGTCTATGAACTCATTTTGCTAACTGATTTGTTCATTGGTCGGGGCAAATACAGATGGGATAGGACCACACCAATGTTGCGATTTAGGCAAAAAGTGACACAGTTTTTACGTTTGCGAACCAAACCGCAAGTTTCGCCACACTTTTTTCTAGTGGTATCCAGGTTGTTTCTCTTAATTTATTAAGATGATTCATATCATGTTCCGGTTGATACCGCACAAAATGGCTAGTTTGCTGTTGAAAACTTTCCATTCAACTCCAAAAACTCAGCAAAGTGGAGGTTGTTTCAATCTACTAAATTTGCATTAGTTGCATACGGCAACTGAAAACTCGATTTCATCAATCAATAACTATCTTTAAATGCAGCCTGACATCACTAAGTTCATCAATCAATACGCATCTTTTGCATACGGTTATGACGTCATTCACATCACCAATCAATACGTATCTTATCCATGCCTCTTGCTGCCAACCATCATGAATCGAGCGAGACAGTGCAAACATTCGGCTTTTGTTTGCCTACTTCTGGGTTCGAGACTAGCGGTGTTCGTTTGTGATGGCCCGCCTTTAAGAACAATAAAAGTGGGAAACTAGAAGATACGGAAAACGAGTTTGAAATCAGAAAAGAGGTGTAAATTCGCGTAGCAACGTGATAATTTACTGCCTACTACAGTTTAGAACCGTTTTGAAGGTCTTCGTCTTCGAGAAGAAGAAAATGTGTAAATTTCCCATAATTTATCACGTAGTAGCATGATAATCTACTGAATATTGTTATATTTATTTAAAACAAAAATATTTGTTGTCATTAAGACTTTTTGGATGTTATTATGGAAATATGTGCTCAGTGAAAGGTGCCACTCAAAATCGTTTCGACCCTAGGATTCAAGACGATTTTGGTGTTGCTCTCAGAGGGTTGGGTCATCATCAGTTGAACCCCTCTGAGAACTTGAAAAACAGTGCTGAATAGTTCATTTTTCTGATTCAGGAGGTTACAAAGGGTAAAGATGAGTAAACACGTGGAAAAACGTATCAACGTGTGTATTGTACGCAGGTTCCTTCTAGATTCTCCAAACTACGTATTTGCACTAATACTATAAAACACGGAGGTATTTTCATTTGGAAGATTCGAATTTTGTGTTTTCATATTCAAAGTTCATTTTAATTAGGAACACCTACCGTATAATAGTTTTTCATGATCGGAACATGAATTATTTGTAGCCTGACCCGCTATAAAATCGGCTGACATACTAGTTTTTGCACCACCGCTGTCAACATTGTACCATTGTTTTTTGAGCTCCTATCCGAACTTCTGAAAACTATGCCAGTGTCTGGTTCGTGTTTGTGACTAAACCTGAAATGGAGCTAGATCTGTTTTACTAGAATCTAGATCACACTACAAACTACACTCACATCGGGAAACAACTAGATATACCATTACTGGTATAGTTCTCCACAAACGTGCAATTTAGGTGATTCCTGATGTTTTTCCGTTTGAAATGTAGATGAAACTACAAACCCATCTGAAGAACTTATTTTGCCGTGTCCCAAAAAACTATGAATCGAAAAAAACATATATAATTTTTGCGACCTCGTTCGACCTTTCCGACATTTTTCAAACTACAAACACATCATATCTGTAGAAAACATTCCTATACCTTTCTAAAATCAATAAATCGATATCCATCATTTTCGCAACAGCGCCCGACCCGACGTGGTCGTTTCAGACATTTTTTGTGTTATCAGTGAGAGGCAGCCGTTTGTTGACCCTAAAAGGCAATTAATAGTGATAAGAACCGGGTGGCATAGACCGGGGACAGAAACGTACTATTGGGGGGGGGGGGGCTAAAGTATAAATGAAAAAGTTGCATTATTTATGCGTTTTATGCTGCTTGTAAACTATTTTGGCACGTGAAGCGTGCTACGCACATTAGATTTTCGATCAAGGTGGCATGGACGGAGGAAAGAAACGTGCTATTGGGGGGGGGGGGGGGGGGGGGGTGAAGTATAGGTGAAAGAAACCATGTTGCATAATACATTAGCCGTTCATTTCGTCACTATGATGCTGGAATATGGTTCCAAACCTGCGAAAATTACTAAACAGTCGCTTTTGGATGAAGCAAAAACGTAGTGAGATTTTCGAAATGTTGCTTCCATAACTTCCAAGGAATACGTAGTGAAACTGAACAAGTGTAATGTAAATTGAGAAAAACTGCTGTTTCGGTTTCCAGTTCGATTTATTGAAGCCTCTCTATTTTCAGATTTAGCATCCACAACTTCACTAATTGCTTACAGATGTTCTTATTTTTCTCAAACTATTGACTTTTCTGAATTATCGATTGATTTCCAGTTATATTGATTTTCCAGTTGTATCGGATGTCAGCGACCGTACGGGAGAGGATTCTTCTGAAGCGACTCTAAGTCCCGCCCTCCTTTTCCTTCGAATAATGACGTCATCAAGTCCGGTGCCACCCAACTCGGTCAGTTCAAAGGTCAACGATTGAAAACCGTACTACATAAATCTAAGTACGAAAATATTTGGTCTCTCGGAGATTCACAAGATCAAGAATTATCAAATCATTTTTGTAGTCTGATCTCGATTTATGCTAAAAAAAACCGCTTCCGACCAAGTCACGACGGGCTGAAACTACATAGCACAAAATATCTGCTGTGTATGTGAATCAAATTCGAATTCAGATATGATACCCCCCCCCCCTCCAATGTAGTGGTATCCCGTATCTGAGTGTCGGCTGTTCACAAATTGGAACAATATTTGACCATTATGCAACTTTTATGGAAGTATAGTATCTACTATAATAACTGCTCGATAACTATAATGATGTTATTATAGTTATCTCGCTGTTATTATAATTCAACCCCTTCCCTATTCCTATCATGTATTTTGTTGTTTTGAGCTACCTTAGTTGATTATTTCCCGGAAAAGTAGTGTGAAAGAAAGATTGAACAAGCTGGGAATCAGTACGATGTTTCCATTGAGTATTAGTTCTTATGTTGCTCGTGGGATACATGAATAGAACAGAAATCTGGCAAAAACGGGGGAAGCGGGATTAGTAGTACGAAAGAGTGTATACTCAGATTCATTACGTTGATATGTCCTTCTCTCTCCTGTTCTCTCTTCTTCTTTCAATCTCTCTCATTCTCTCCCTTTCTCTCTCTTTCAATCTCTCACTCTCTCTCTCTCTCTGTCTATCTCTCTCACTCACCCACTCTCTCTCATTCTCTCTCTCTCTGTCTATCTCTCTCACTCACCCTCTCTCTCTCATTCTCTCCCTCTCTCTCTCATTCTTTCCCTCTCTCTCTCTTTCTCTCTCTCTCTCTCTCTCTCTCTCTCTCTCTCTCTCTTTCTTTCTTTCTCTCTCTCTCTCTCTCTCTCTCTCTCTCTCTCTCTCTCTCTCTCTCTCTCTCTCTCTCTCTCTCTCTGTTCTCTCTCTATCCCTCTTGCTCTCCCTCTCTCACTTTCCCTCCCTGAATACAATTTTTCGCCGAACAGAGGTCTTTGTAACGAGCTTTGATTTGATTAACAGGAAGTGTTCATTTCTGCCCTCATCTCCCCCTACTTTCCACATTATTAACACCATGGGTGGTCTGTGATCAAAGATCAAAGAATCACATGACAAGGTAGATCATAGAATACAGCATATCAACCCGTGTTTCCTTGGATGTACGCTATTTGCTGCTTTTACATCCCGCCGATATACTAATGATGCGAAATAGTGCACAAAAACGAGAGACGCAGGGTGTGATCAGGATGCCGGGATGTTCTGCCATACTTTCTCACTTCAGCAACTGTTTAGAACACGTCTAGACTATTTTTGTAGCCATTCCCGAGAAAGTAAAGAAAAGCTCTAGAAATCAGGGCGAACTATGAAACATAGTGTAAAAAAATGGTAAAGTCATGAGGACATCATGAGAACTTCACGTGCACTTCTCATCTGATGTTGAAAGAACAATCAACATCCGTTTATATTTAGACACAGCACAAATTAGGACATAAAGTATGCCGCGGTCCCTATTCAAACGAAGAGCTCCGTTGTTATTTGGATAAGTGGTGGTGGACTGAAATGAAAATCATTTTGAGACATTGGGACATTTGAATGGGACAAGAGATTGATAGATTGATCAGACACACAGTATGCCGCTATCCCTAGTGAAACAGAGTTACATCGTTATAACTTTGTAACAATTCCGTCCATACATTTCTGTCTTCGATCAGTGTACTTTCTCTCTTTACAAAGCGAAGTCGATTAATAACTTTCCCTAAAAAGGTTGGCCAGATTCCGTTGCATTACACATGAAATAGGAAGAAAAAGAGGTGCGACGCGCGAAAGGGAAATTAGTCAAATTGCCATATTTTGCGAACAACCAAGACGCGTTTTTTACTCTTTCTCCTTCTCTCTCTTTCTCTATATCTCTATCTCTCTCTCTCTCTTTCTCTCTCTCTCTCTCTCTCTCTCTCTCTCTCTCTCTCTCTCACTCTCACTCTCTCATTCCCCATATCTCTATCTTTCTTTCTCTGTCTGTCTCTCTCTCGTTTTATGTTTTTGATGACGTCATCATTTCAGAATCGCGTCGCTCAACTTCTGATGAACACACAGCAACGACTCACCCTGCCGTGGGTTTACCTCCTTTTTTGTTTTTCATTTTCTCTGTTTCTCTGATTCCTCTCTCTCCCCTTCTCTCTCTCTTTCTCTCTTTCTGTATTTCTCGCTTTTTTTGCTCCTTTCCTATTTTGATGCCTTTTCTCTTCTATTCTCCTTTTCTATTGTGGCTATCTTATCCATTTTCTTTTGTATACCCAATAGAAAAACAAATTCATCTCTCAATTTTAGAAATTCTTACTGTAATTCCTCTGTGTGTATCTATGCGGAAATATCATCTCATCTTTGTTCACTTTTTCATTCTTCGTCTCTAAGGTGATGAAATTCCTATAGAGTTAGTTTGTTTCTTTCTCCAATGACGTAGATTCGAATTGCACTTGAATTCAATGTGAACGTCTGGCTTACTAATTACGAATAGTTCTTTTTGGACTAGTTGTGAAGCTCTAAATTAGTTGTAAAGAGTTTTTCGTTTTCTACTGTACATGAAACGATTCCCCGTATACCGTACTTTGGTACAGTAATTGTATTTATTTGGGAGTCCGACTGGAAGAGGAGGGCGATAGAATAAGAACAGTTTTTTGACTAATTATAATATTCTGAAATTATGAACCTGATTCTTGTGGTTCGTTATTTAGTACAGCGGAAAGTTTCCTAGTTGTAGGAGCAGTAACCTGATATATAGTTCGAAAAACACTGCGCCAAACAACCGACGCAAACTTTAACAGTTCACAGAAAACCAACCAAACATCAACAACATTCATTGCGCTCATCGTTTCTCTCAAATCTGCACTTTCTCAAATAGTTTTAGGTCATTTGATTGAGACAACTACTCACTCTCCAATCACTTCAACTATTTTCCTAGACAGTCAGGCATGCGATTTCTTGTGATGGGTAACTCGACGTAGAATGGACAGAGACTATACTATCATTTCGATTTCACCCTCCCCCCCCCCCCCCCTCCCCCTACTCGCTATAAGACTTCCGATTTATATGAATGTGAGCCCTGTACAACCTTTAATCACTCAAACGTCAAATATGGTTGTACACTCTACTCCACGTAGACTAGACAACGACTATACCTACATTCTCTCTAGTCTCGCTCCCCCCCCCCTATTAAACTTCCCCGATAGGGGTAAATGTGTTCCGAGTTGGCCGAAACTACCATAAATCTCCGTGCCGGCTCCCTGCCGTTGTGTTTCAGCTAAAATTGAAACATGGCTGGCGCACGTTTGCCGCAAATTTTCGAAATGAACGTTTTTTTTTCACTTCTTCGCGATTTGTAAGAGAAAACAAAACCTTCTTTGGGTGCAAATTCTGCTTATAAGTATTGAACACCAACTTGCAGACCGTTTTTCAGTTTTTCGGTCCACCGATTTTTGAATTGCTTTTTCGCAACGCCATCTCATTTTGGCTATAGCTGCTACAACTGAATGCAAATAATCACGTTCAAAGTTATTTTTCCACAAAATTATTTAAAAAATGCATCTTTCTCTGTGTTTTGGTGTATAGAGCGATTCGATAATAACTGTTGTCAGTTTTCATTTCTACGCAACACCTAATCAATGCGCAGAGATTATTATCCATAAAAAGTTGAAACTGGTTGTTTTAACCGTTCTCTCGTTTTCACGCTGTTTCTAAACGGAATTCACCTCCGGCACTCTCAACCTATGCCAATCGCTATCATGCCATGCTTCACGGAACTCGATCGACAAGCATTAAAGTCGTCGCCAATGAAAAGGCGGGAGGGTACTGTATATCTATCTTTCCGCTGTGTACGCAAACATGTTCTGGATTTCATAGTATGCCGGTTAAGTGCGCTAATAGCGCAGTGTTTTGCGCCCTGCTACGATTCTTTTGCTTGCAGGTTCGATTCTGGCGAGAGACAGAAATTTATAAATTTGGCATCTTCTATAGAATGAGTCTTCGAACAGAGCAGAGCTCAAAAAAAACCACGTATAAGAGAGGGTGACGATTAAGCTCAAACTCGTTAAGCTATCACCTAGAACTCGAATTAAAACATCAACAGCGAGTTCAAAATGTGCGATTGGTTAGTTTATATGGATAAACTATGTTTGCCAGAGTTTAGCGCAAAACAATTCATTTTTTATTATTTGTTTAGGCTCAATCGTCACCCACTTTGTATAGGCTCGTTTTGAAACTGGCGAACCCTCGGCGTATGTTATACCGTATCCCATTTGCCCCCCCCCCCCATATCTGTAGTTTGGTCCCCTTACTTTCAATCCGTGTTTCATCAATTAGGTCGTAAGTATGGATCACACTACAACTCAGGCTTGTCCTCTGGCTGCCATTGCCACACGGTTCCTAGGGCGTGACTTGCATTCTGCACGCAGTAAAAGAGGCGTGGCCACGTGATAACTGACTTCCACGAAACCGAAATGAAACGAGATTTTGATACATATTCAATTGATTTCGTTTTCGAGACCATTACAACTTGTAATTTGTTATTGGCACCACTGTACTTGCTCAGTGATTGGCTGGTTCCTACTGTATACATTATTGCTGATGTGTGTTTTTGTTTATTGCTAGTATTTATGCTATTTTTCAAAGTATCATACTTTGTGAAGGAAATCTCGATTATTTTGCTTTTCAATACCTATCGAAAATAAGATACGTAGATAATTTTTGATAGAACCAGATAACATTCTATACGCAAAATGAAAAACAGTATATTCCCCGTTCAATCCTTATCACTTGCATTGTGTAGAGCGAACCCCAAATATTGCCAGATTTGATTGCACTTTTTGTGCGAGCGATGGTTGCTCATTGGTGCTCAATTCTTCTATACCAATTCAGTTTCACATCAATCAATAATATATTATATATATATATATATTAATATGTTCCTTTTTCAGTTAGTGGATAGTTCTACCACATAGACCAATAACTTATTTATGTTCAACTTATGTTCAAACTTTGTGCAGTAAAAACTACACTTACTCTCACTTTGATCGCACCAAATTTTCCATCAAGCCGACATTTTTTACCGTTTTTTCTTCCCTCCTTTTATTGAAAGTTGTGCTTCATGCGGGTTTTCATTAAATTATATCACTTTTACACTTCTTCATTCCTACTTTCTTCTCACGTAGTTTATCACAAATAACAAAACAAATCTCTTTCAATCATACGTTTCACGCTTTTTTTCTTCTCTGAATATTCTTTTTCTGAATAAAATGTAAGTTTTCTGAGAGATTTTCCATCTAACTCGCATAATACTTTGTGCTATCATGCTGTTATAATTCTCAACGTCGTTGAATTTCTTTTTCACCTGATGTTTGATTTCGTACAAAAAACGCTCTCTTCTCAGTACGTTTTCAGTTACCCCGGATACGTACTAAATAACTTAATTAGGAGTTAGTGACATTAATACACACATTCAGTTCTGATTAGACTTATTAAACAACCTGTGCTTTTGAAAACTTCATTATATTTGTTTTTTCGCTGTTATTTGACAGATGTTTTCATCGAGCATCGCTAATTGGTGCTATTTAATATAAGAAGGAAAGTATGAAACGCAGTAAAACATTAGACAATGGGTTTACTTTTTGAATTCGTTCTCTCTTTTTTCTCTGTTTTTTTTTTCGGTCACTCTGTTTCTTTACTCTAAACAACTTGCAATAAGAAGTACGTTGCTATTCGCTAGTAAAATTATCACAGTCCTTCAACCTATATTTACTGCCTTACAATACCATATTGAAACTATTGGTACGGTAATGGCATTGAACGAAGATTGAGTTTTTGTACAAACTGTAGATATTTGAAGTTGTTCAACTCCTTCAGGTCTGCTAGGAAAACGTATCATTCTTTATTTCCATGCGTATTGCAGCAAACGAGCTATCACAACCAAATTGTACCAAAAAACTGATCTTATCTCCTATTTTGTACGGGAATAGTGTTCCGATTCGCTAGATGTATTATCAATCGTTTCTAGTCGGTTCGTTTCATCATTATTGTAACCAATTTTGTTGTTATACAAAAGATGGTTATCGATCGTTCAGTCTCTTCTCTGTCAAAGCCTATTCAATCAACAGCACGTTTTTAGGTTTTTATGTGATATACCGCAGGATTTTCCTTTTTCATTTCTCGGCTCATATTCTGTTCTGCAACCTAATTTTGATAATGTATCACGCAAGTGCTTGAAAAAATAAACATTAGAACATGAACATTCTAGTATAGTTCTTCCGAGTTTGCAAACTTAACTCTCACTGAGATAGCGAGACAAAAATCATGCAGAAGTACCTTCTTTTCCTCGGTTAATTACCCTGAGGTCGTTTCCATTTCCGTTAGGCAGCGACAATTTACTTTTCCATGTCCTAATCTATGAGCCCGTGCACGGGAAACATACATATTGATTGTGTTGCCGTTGCGAGATTCGGATTCAGAAACTGAAAGATGAATAACTATGATTCACGTGCTAACGGTCTTGTTCACTGAGAAGTACGACGCTTTGACGCAATGATTGTCTGGTTGTACCTATCAAGGACAAGTAGGGATTCTAGCAAACAACATCTCTCAGACAACGTTCCCACTTTTCAGGTGAATTCTATTAATAACCGGTTTTTTTGGTAACCTAACCGGTTTTTGATAACCCTTTTTTCAGGTCACCTCAGTAGTTAACCGGTTGGTAACCGAAAATGAAAAACCTGTTACCTGTTTAACCAACGCGTGGTTTTTCCCGTTAGTTTGTACGGTAACCGGACTTTAGTTTTAGGTTAACCTAAAAAAAGTGTTACCCAAAACCGGTTAGGTTACCAAAAACCCGGTTACATATAGAATTGGCCCACTTTTAAGTTGACACATCGTAAAGTATGTAACCAACAGACGTATTGAATATACGCCACGTCAACCAGATGCAAAAGTTCAATCAATACTCATGTTTTCGATAGAAATTCATCTGCTTCCAAAAGCTCACATCATTCTCTCTCTAATTCAGAGTACAAAGCCTCTTCATAAAAGAACTACATAAAGTTGAGCCCTTTTCGCTAATCAGTTGTATTATAAGTATTATGAGTATTAATCCAATTGGAGGTCTCTAATTAGGCTAAGTAGATCAAATGTTTCCCCCTAGTTCCAAATATGTACTGGGCAATACGTATAATGCCCGTGAGGCGGAGCTCTACTTCTCAAAAAACAGCTGAGAGGCAACTCGGCTGATTGAGTTGATTAGCCCTGCATCTCTGACAATATCTGTGCCTCTCTCTCTTTCTCTTTTTCTCTCTTTCTCTGTTTCTCTGTCCTATCTATCCTTTATCCCTCCTCTCTTCTTTTCTTCTATGTGAAGTGATTAGCCCTGCGGCTGCTCACCAGATACATAAATCAAGTACTAACCTAGGCAATGTTTCGTAACTTAGTCAGCAGTCATTCTCTATCTCTGCCCCTCTCTATTTTCCTTCCTCACCCTCTCTCTCTATCTCTCCCTCTCTTTTTTGTCTCTTTCTCTCTTTATACGTCTCTTTTTCTCTCTTCCATCTCCCATTGTCTTTTTTATCTCTCACTCTTCACCTTCCTTCCTGGCTCGCTCTTGCTTGCTCCGCGACTTTGTTACCGATTTATGTTTCATCTTTGAAATAATTTTAAGAGACATCGTAACTTATACCTTACCGAGCTTTTTACCAAGGTCAAAAACTTAGTGAGAAATGCAGACAGTTTCATTGAAATAACTTGTTACAAGTATTACTTTCACCTTTCAACCCATGTCTTCTTGCAAAACCGCAAAAAAGTGTAGTTGAACTCCGTGCTTCCAATTGGTGTACAGCCCGTTAAGCCGGCGGGTTATTACCTACTTGGCACTTGTATTAGTCTAAGTGGCTAGTTTACCACACCAAAGAACTATGAATTGTATTCATTAGTTTTTGTACATATAGGCCTATTTCATCATCTGCACTTTATTAAAGATGTAAAGTAGATTTACCCAAATCTAAAGATAGCTACATGAACTCTACTAGTCTAAGTGAGTAGTTTACCTCACCAAAGAACTATGAATTGTATTTATTAGTTTTTGTACATGGAGGGCTCTTACTTATTATAGCATTTGCACTTTATTGACAGTAATCAATGTATGGTAGTTATGAAACTGAATAAAAATGTTAGGTGATTCTATTTTTACCCAAATGTAGAATCATATTAACTCAACTAGTCTAAGTGGCTAGTTTACCACACCAAAGAACTATGAATTGTATTCATTAGTTTTTGTACATATAGGCCTATTTCATATTCTGCACTTTATTAACAGTAATTAATGTATAGTAGTTATGAAACCAAATAAGAATATTAGGTGGTTCTATTTTTACCGAAATCTAGAGGTGGCTAAGTGAACTCTAAGTCTAGGCTAGTTTACCTCTCCAAAGAACTATATAGATTGTAGTCATGGCACTTTGTAACTATAGTTTTTGTACATCGAAGGTTTTTACTTAGAACAGCATTTGTACTTTATCGGCAGTAATTTATCTATAGTGGTTGTGAAACTAAATAAGAAGCTCTATTTTTACTCAAATCTAGAGGTGGCTATATGAACTCTACTAGTCTATTTGGTAGTTTACCTCACCAAAAAACGTTAGATTGTATTCAATACTCTTCGATACAATAGTTTTTGTATCTCAGAGACTATGATACCTTTTGCAGTTTAGTGGTAATAATTCTGTTGGAAACGTTCGTAACCAGTTTTTATATAACGAACGCATTTACCTATTATAGCATTTGCAGTTTATTGATAGTAATTAATGTATAGTAGTTATGAAACCTTAGTTTCAGCTGGACACGAAATGCGAGGGTTAGTTATCATATTACCGCAAATAGGGATATTAGGTGGTTTTATTTTTAAAGAAGGACGATTTTGTGGACCAATCACAACGCTTCACTTCAGTCCTTCAAACTGCGATACATTTTTCAATTGCAGTTTAAAGGACCGTTGACACGAGATTGGTCCACATGATCGTCCTGCTTTAAAGGGACCGTTCCTCTTTAATTTGGAGGTTTGAGCTGATTAGTAGATATTGTTCACATTAAAAAACCTAAATCACTCATATAGGTGCCAACTTTCTGTTTTGCTCCGTGTTCTCAAAAATGCGGCGCGACCGATCTGCAGATCGGTCGTACATACACCACCGAGTTCACCTACGTACAAAATTTTCAAAATGTCCATAAAATTACAAAACCATATTCAGAACATGGCCAAAATTACCAATATGAAATCTGTATAGAAAGATTTGTAAACATCATGAAAACTACAAAGCAGTGATAGATTAAGAATTGCTGCATTACAGTAACCCAAATCCTGTTGGCTTCTATTTTGCTCCGTAATAATGTGGTTTTTGAGCTTTCTGTACGTAACGTATGAACTTTCATCTCGAAACAGAATAAATGACTTTTTCCATTTTCCAAAAATTACCTACATTGCACATTATACGGTCCCTTTAACCAGATCGGTCGCGCTTGATTATAGGGTTCGCTCTATCAAAAGTGTAATGTGTATATTTCGTTAAACTGTGTTGTTTGTAGTTGGATCACGTTGCTTTCCGGTCCAAATTAGTTGGTTAGCGTTCTGGCCAATTCTACAACTAACCGGGTTTTTAGGTAACCTAACCCTTTTTTGGTAACCCATTTTCGAGGTTAGCTTGGTAGGTAACCTGAAAGTAACCTGAAACTAAAATCCGGTTACCGTTCAAACTAACGGTGAAAACCACATTTTGCGTTAGAAAAACAGGTAACCGGTTTTTCATTTTCGGTTACCAACCGGTTACCTACTGAGGTAACCTGAAAAATAGGTTACCAAAAAAGGGTTAGGTTACCTAAAAACCCGGTTAGATATAGAATTCACCTAGCGTTCTTGTCCATATCAAACTACAATAAATATTTGATCACCCCTGTAAATATGCGATCCACCTTTACACAGCAGAATTCTGCATCGGCTCAAATTACGCTTGCAACAGAAACAAAGTTTCCGGCAACGTCAACGTAATAATTGACATCTTTTTTGTTACAATTCTTGGTCATACATTTCTCTCTCTCTTCATTCATTCTCTCATCTTTTCTCATTCTCTTGTTCTTCTTTCCAGTATTACTATTCGCAAATCTTCTCCAGAATGATAATTAACGTTGTTTTCAAGACTATTCCGTATTGTTGTGTATGTCGATTTAAACTGCACATTTTGTGTAGGATAAATAAATAATATTAAAAATGTATTTTTGTTAATTTCAGTATGCTGCTACAGCAGAATCAGCTCAACTCGCGGATGCAACAGGGCATGTCTCACATGCAGGTAAATATCGATTGTGAATAGATCATAGTTGTAGTTTGATCTCTATTTACGTGATAATTTACGACCTTATAGCGAAGATCAACGATCAAACTACAAACAAAGCGGGATAGGACAATATACACCGTATAGTCTTTTCCATTCCTACTGAGACTCCTAAAGTAGGATTTGGAAAATTCCTGGCCGTTTTGCTCACTTACTTTTAATCGGAGATGTTCAGGATTTTCGTACCTCCTTCTCGTTCTCAGGTAGAGTAAATATACGAGAGGTTTTTCCATGCACTACATTTTCAGCTTCACAACAGCCTTCGGAAAGTTTGTAGGGTTACTGTAGGAGTCTCAGTAGGAATGGTGTGAACTATATAAGCGTGCTTCGGGAAAAACGACTTATGTCCTACACGTAGTCAAACTAATGACAGACTTCTTCCCGAACCGATTCTTCCCGAACCAGCTGGTTCGGTAATTAAAGAAACCGTTCCGCTGTAATTTGAGTTTCATGAAAAATTTAAAAAGCTCAAAAACGTTTCTTAATGTCTTCCCATAGACAATGAAAAAACATTCTGATAAAAAATTTGTAAAATTTGCATAAAATCAAGCAATTAAGAAGGGGACATGAACATTTTCACTGTGACGCAACTTGACTAGTTTCATTTACATCCAGATTTATTTCCATTTTGTAGTCTTTAATGGGGTATTCGTATGTGATAGAGTGTTTTGAAAGCGTTTTTGTACTTCTATAGGCTATTTTGAGCATACCCCGTACGCAACCCCCCTATCGGTGTCATTACGTGAGCCGCTTTTCTGAGAAAACGAAGCAAGATAGGGTTATAAAAGTATATATTTTTGATAATGGTTTTTCATTCGCCATAGGGTCCCAATGTTAACTAGAAGTCAAAATTAAAGCTGGATTCTTTAACCGATTCCATTTGCGTAATCAAACGTTATGCCGTCGACCAATTTAAGCATTTATCACTTTAATTGGTTCGATTCCACTTTTATTGGCCTTTGGTTCGGTTCTAAAACGAACCGACTGGTTCGTTAAGATTCGGGAAGAAATTCACCGAAACTAATCTCTACGTGAACTTCTACAGTGTTCGCTTTCACATATCATGGTCTTGGTATGAATTGTTGTTATAGGGAGCCAACAGAAAATTCTCGGACAACTTCAAGAAATGGAAAAAGTAAAGGAAATGTACAACTTCGTACTGTGGCAGTCCACGTGGGAATGACAGAAACTATACTTCTCAGATATTCGGAGTTTTCTCCGAACTTTTTCCTGAGAAATGCTACATTTAGCGTCGTTTCCGTATTCAAACTCTCAAAGGTCAAAAGATCAACTGAAAATTTGAGGATAGTACTGTGAGCGTTCACATGACTGTGAAAACGAATATAGTTTGATACCATTTTCTCAAAATTGTAGAGTTTTAAAAGTAAAAACTTTTCAGCAGCCGCCACAATTTGCTCAAATGTATCAACACCAACAGCATCAGATGCAGCAACAAAGGCCTCCGGTTGGGTTGAATATGGAAAGTGGGTTGGAGGGAGAGAGGGAGAGAAAGAAAGATAAGGAGGGGGAGAGAGAGGAGATGAGGAGAGAGAGGGAGAGAAAGTAAGATAGAGAGGGAGAGAGAAGGGGGACCAGAGAGAGGGAAAAAGAGAGAGAGGGAGAAAGGGGCTGAGAGGAGAGAGAGAGGGAGAAATTTTTTTGGAGTAGAAACGGAGAGAAATAGAGAGTGACGAGCGGGTGGTGAAGAAGAAATATGGAAATATGGAAAAGAGAGAAACGAATTACAGAAGAGAGAGAATGACGACTAGACAAATTTTTATGAGGAAAAGAATGTCAAACTTTTCTTGTTTCAAAATCATCTTTCTCTCTTCTTAGTTTTTGGATGGAAAACACTCGCTGCATTGCTTATCACGTGTCCTGGTTTGCACTCTTTGAACTTGGTTGAACCCTCGGGAGTACTCTGCGTCTCTGCGCCGTTCCCACGAAAGTCGCGCTTTAACGTTCGCTCTCTCGTTGTCTGCGTCTGACTTTTCTCCGAAGGTGGCGGGCCACCCGTTTTTTAAACTCGATTTAAAAACATTAAACTTCTTTTTACTTCGTTTGGTATTGTTTAGTTGTTCTAATTATTAGTCTACTCATTACTAGAGTTTTCGTGTTCAATGATGAATAGTAAATCTCTCGATTTCACTTCGAATTAGATAGGATACTTTTCTGCTGTTTTTGTTTATTTATCATTTCTCCTGCCTACCTCATCCAGGACTCACTTTTTGTTCAATGAACTCAAATCCTCCTTAACGACTCTAGCATCCATATGTCTTTGTTGACACCCCTCTCCAACTTGGGCTAAAATTAGAGTTCTGGTGTAAATTCGCCCTTGGTGGTCTTCAGATAATTTAACTGGACTGGAGTTGTAACCCGTTAGAAAATGTAACCAGTCTAAACCCACCAAAATCAGCACCATTCCTGTACGGTTACGTTTCCTAGCCGGTTACCATTTCAGTCTGCCTCTAGTCGGGTATGGCCGACCAACCAACCCCGTCGACCAAGAAAAAGAAGTGGTCCGCCAGCATCACCTCGTCAATTCGGACCATTCGCCGTCTGACAATTCGTCGCTTCGAGACCCCGCCCAACTCCAATCCCGCCACCCCATCTCCCCAGTTGAAGCAGGAACCACCGAATACTAGTCCACCGGTACCGGGTTGGTCCGGTCAACCGGAAGGACCGGCTTGGTCCGGTTCCGCCGACTTCCCCGGTCTCAATCTGGTCTCTCCAACCAGCTCAAACGATGACCTATCCACACCCGTGGACCAAGTTACTAGTCCCACTGAGGACAAATTGGTTCCGAAAAAAGTGAAACGCGGTTTCTCGGTAGATGAGCTACTCAGCGAACCAATGGAACCGCTTCGAATAGATGTGGGCTCGGAGATGGACGCGCAAGGTTTGTATTTTCATGTTGTGCTTTGACCTGTGACCTTGGACTTTCCTATCTTCTATTTTGTTGTTATCATTTGGTTCGGATTTGCGTGATTTGGATTTGAAACTACGAAATATAAAATTTATTTGTTTTATAACTACGAAATATATGGTTTTTTCAAGTTTTAAAAATGTGATTCTGACGGAATAGCTGCAGTTTGGTTATATATTTGTTATGATCGTCCTCGTAAACTCCGGTGCTGATTGCGGTATATTTCATCTTGGTGATTTGATGTTTGATGAAACATCCACAAATGACATTTGACATTTGCTCTGGTCAGCTGGTGTGAAAGGGCAAAGGTGCATCATTTGATAGTGAGCCAGCCAGTGAAAAAAGCAGAGAGAGAGAAAAGTTTGGAGAGAAAAGGTTAGAGACAGCAAGGGATGGAGAGAAAGAGGGGTTAGAGAAAGATTAAGAGAGAGAGAGTTCCAGGGAAAGGGGAACTTGATAAGTTTATTTCAGTGGCCTTACAACAACAACAGCAGAATTTCATGATGGCCGCCGAAAAGAGGAGGATGGTCTTACAACAACAGGCTCGTTTTTTTCTAAGTTTAATTTTTTGAACAAAGTTCCCTCTCTACGATGTTCTTTCTATTACGAATGCTTGGTTGTTGAGATGTATTGCATTAGAAACGGTTTTCTAATCTGAGATTTGACTGATTAGTCAGAAAGTTTTGAAAATGGGCAACTCTTCTGCCACACCTGAGAAAATTCGGGGGGTATTCATCCACAAAATAAGTACATTTGAATTTAACATATTTCAATTAAAAATCTGGCTAATCGCGATTTTGGGATGAGTATTTGCTTTTTTGGGTTCATTTTGTTGAATAAATGTATTTCCAGGGACCAGGTCCCAGTTGCTCGAGTATTCCCACCCCGACCGCCCTGAACAGCCAACTGGTTCAGATGAATATGCTACGGGCTATGCAACAGGTTACTATTTACTATATTATTTATATCTAAAAGATGTATACTTCCTTTTTTCTCGATAGTTGATTTGCGTTTTGGATCGAGCTATATAAAAAGTGTAAATTATTCTATATAAATGTTGATTTCAGGCTCAATCTCGATTCTCGATGGTCTCAAATTTGCCGTCACCCAACAGACCGCCCATGAGCAGTTCTCAGCCGCAGCAGCAGGTACTACTTTCACTAGTTTCCATGATGAAAGAAACACAATATGGGCAGGTTGCCGGTCATAAGGCTCGCCTGACTTCACTGTGTACAAAATAACATCAGTTCGTATGGAAATTTCGGCTTTGAGTGGTAATTTGATTATTCAATATCATATAACTTTTTTGGTAATGTAATGAAAGTGGAAAATCGTGTGAAAAAGTGAAATATGGCTATTATTGATGGTAAATCGTGAAATTAGATCTGACACTTAATCAATACCAACACTACTTGCTAGTGAAGTGCATATACACATTAAACGTGAGAAAATATTTCAAGAACGTGCATGGAAAGTAAGTGTACGCAGCAGGTTTCGTGAACATTTAATACATTATACATATCTTTTTTGTAGTTTCAGTTCCCGTCCCCTCCATCGGCACCGTCCGGTCCCCCCTCCTCGTGTTCTGAGACGAGTCCCGTCTGGCAGCCGTCTTGTTCTTCCTCCACTACCGCCACCCCTAAACCACCCATCATACTCAACTCACCCAGGACCTATCCCAGTGTGAGTTCAACCTGATATAAACAATGAAAAGTCCATCAAAGGGCTTATTTTGGCCTAAAAATCAGGAATTTCGACCCATTTTGAGCTTAAATCTGGCTCCCAGACTTTGATTCCACACCGTTCTCTCATCACATTGACCGGGTTCAGTTACCGCAATCGACGTGAGGTTCGAGTTTCGAGTTGATTCGTGTCAGTTTCAGGGAAAACGTATTGGACGACCGCCCGGTACCTTTAAACGACCGACCTTTGACCTTGGTCTCACCAGGAATCCCACCATTTCAAAGGCGAGCAGGTGAGTACTCACGTGCAATCTGGCGAGAGTCCATATTGATTTATGGAATTTGTAGTTTGTACTCAGATTAATCGTTGGAGGCAGAAATTGGAGTTATCGTTCATCAAACGCTGTTCGAAATATATTCATTTCACAAATAAAAATGTCATCCACTATATGTATCTAATAAATTATAAAAACGTCATTCAGTTGTATTTTGTATATGTATCTATTAAATGTTGTATCTAATAAATATCACAATTTGCAGTATGAGTGGTGGCTCGGCGCGCGGTTCCGAGTCTCCGACGAACAGCGAAATGATAGACGTCGAGTCGATGGAGGATATTCAATGCTTCTGGGGCGAATGTCGACTCATCTTCTCCACTTTAAAGGTACAACTTCTTAATGTTAGCGTCTTTTCTGTTCATCAGGGCTATCTGACAGTTCTTAATCGACTTGGTTCTTGGTACCTTATTAGCATTGGGTAGTTTGAGTTTTCTTCTGTTCAATAGGATATTAGGTGGACCAGTCGCTACAAATCGTTCTGGAAAATAGTTTCGAGAAAAATCAACCAGTTGGAGCTGGTAAAAAGACCTTCTCTAGAAGTAGGGATAGCCGGATCGTCGTTAATTCGACGTCAAACTATTTTATGTTCGTAGTTGGTTGTGAATATTTCAGATGGACTTGATAGCTCAATAAATACATATTTAATCGTTTATCGGGTGGTATGCGCATTGCGCATTCTTTAGCAGCAGGCGTCGTCTCTGAAGTGGGGGGGCGCCAGCTGGAGTCTGGGGCTTACTCAGCAGTCGCATGTCCCAGGTACAAGAACGGGACGTCCCATGTCCCGGTACTGTCCCGGGACGGTACCAAGAATTACGGTAGAAATGGAGCAGATTTACATAAATGATGACAAAAATTCTCCTCGATCCTGACTTTTCCCGGGACAGTACCGGGACATGGGACGTCCCTTTCTTGTCCCTGGCACATGCAGTCGCCTGAGTAGTGAATGCTTCCATAATTTCTTTCACAACTCAACAAATTGATGTTCATAGTTCATTATTTATGAAAATGAGTTCGGGCGTTGTGTGCTCGTGAAACCTCTTCAAATCTGTACATAATTTCTTCAGGGCCTCTGTGATCACGTGCAGTCGGAACACGTGAATGCGTGTGACAGGACGTGGAAGTGTAAATGGAAGGTGGGTTGTTTAGTTTCGTTCCTTCTCGAACTTTTCATGATTTCACTAAAGTTGATACATCTACGTATTGTTAGATGTTAGAAGTTATCAATTCTGCCAAGGAATCTGAATTCGAATAATCACTCTGGAAAGGAGATCTGATTCAAAGAAACTCTAGGAATGTTAGCAGTTCGCAGTATAGTCTGGGTCTAGCCTATTATTGATATAAATAAACATTCAGTTTTAATTTGGTTTCGTTTCAGGATTGTGAACGAAAAGAGCCGTTCCGCGCCATGTACATGCTGGTGGTTCACGTGCGACGACACACCGGAGAGAAGCCCAATATGTGCCCAGTACGTTTTATCACACCTGATTCGTATTTTAGACGAGATAGTGCGCAGGTCAGAGAGGCGCAGACTGTGTCAGACTGTCTACATGCTATCTAGCCTTTGTGGCCTGCTAATCGTAGGAATATAGCGAGAATGTTTCTGAGGATCCATGTCATATTTACCTTCTCCAAATGGCACCGAACCATACCCATATTTTTTGAGCCAAAAACAGCGAAAACAACAAGAATTGTTTTCAAGTTTAAAAGTTTAAAGTGTTCCGAACTATTCATCTTTTATCAGGTAAAAAACGCTTGATTTTCAGCATGAGAACTGCAAGAAGGCGTACAGTCGTCTAGAGAACCTCAAGACTCATATGCGAACGCATACCGGCGAGAAGTGAGTTTATTCTATTTAGATTTATATTAAGTTTAGTTGAGAATATATATAGATTTTATAATAGTTACTGTATAAATGTACTTCATAAGCTAGTTTAAGCAAATATGTTGACTATTTTACTGCTCTACTGACAATGACCGCTACGCAGCAGGGTGCGCGTGCGGTTTGTCAATAGAGCGGGAGAGTTTGGAACGCGAACAATTCTATCTAGTCTAGCATTTTGAAGTTTGTATCTGCGTCTGTAACTGTTATATCGTATCAATTCCTTTTACTTCAATTGCTGTTTGTTTTCTCCGTCTTCAATGCCGTACTTCTTGATAAAAAAGGGAGCGAGTGAGAAAACTGTAGGGGGAAAATGCGCGAAAAACGTGTGAAAAGTGAAGGACTTCTCAAATCTCAAATATTGAGGTCGGTAACACTGAATTTAAAATTAGTTGAAATAATAACAAAAAGTCCCGATTATATGTATTAAAGTTTGTATAGAGAACTGTTTGTTAGACCGTACGCCTGTGAGCATCCCGGTTGCCTGAAGGCGTTCAGCAATGCCAGTGACCGAGCCAAACACCAGAATAGGACGCATTCCGATGAGGTGAGATTTGTAATTTGTTTTCTTATTCCAACTGTTTATACAGCGTTTCGCCCGTAAATTTCATCTTTATCCTAGGCAGCTTTTCCAGAATGATAGCATACACAAGTAAAGTTGTACGAATAGTCAGAAAATTCGAAAAACGGACTACTTTTTCACCGGAAATAAGAAAATCGGTCTACTTTTGATGGAAAAATGATAATTTTTCACGTGTTCACATCTAAAACGGACTGATTTTTGTCGCTTAGTCAGACCTTACTGGCCTTTGAATGATAGTTTCAGAATGAAGACTCTGATTTCATTCGAAGGTATGAAAGAGGAATAGATACCGAATAGTTAAGCCTGCAACTTTTGGAAATTGTCTGAAACCAAGTTTTCGCGAAATCCCTTGCCAAGATGGAGCAGAATAACGGAATATGAACGTGGAATATGAGAAAGATAGTTTTCGTGTTGATCGATCCATAGTTCAAGTGATAGTCTTGATAAGATATTTCGAATATGTCTAGGCATACGTAAAATAGGTCCGAATCAGGGCGAACAAAGTGAGCATGAGCAACTCCAAAAGTGAGCATGAGCAGCCCCGAATAAACAAAATAGTAGTAATTTTGCCTACAATCTTTAACATTCACCCCAAAAAGTGATCATGACACAATCGGAATTGGGCAAAAGTGAACATCAGCCAATATCAGAATAAGGGGGTATTTTACGTATGTGTCTATCTGTGGCTCAATGCAATTGTTTGCAGAAGCCGTATTCGTGTACGGTCGGCGTGTGTCGCAAGAGTTACACGGACCCCTCTTCCCTCCGAAAACACATCAAAACAGTGCACGGGGACGAGGAATACGAGAAGGCGAAGAAGAACAAACCGCCGAATACCGGGGGACGAAGGAGGGTTAGTGACGAGTTGAAAATCTACACTTTTCTCGAACTTTCTCGAATTAAAGTAATGAAGTATGTGGTATAGTTAATGCGTACTACTCTTTCTTTCTGTTTCTTATGATTTCTCACTTGTTATACATCTATCATGGGTCTGTAGTATTCTAGAGTTTTCAGCCTTTGGCTAGGTGAGCTAGTTTCGGGCTTGGTCCCACGAGTTTGGGGGGTCGACTAATGTTTGATGGTTCCGAAATGGTTGGTATTTGAGTAATCGATAATAATTGCTGTTGATAATTGCATGATTG
This sequence comes from Litoditis marina, assembly GCA_964036275.1. NCBI lineage: Eukaryota > Metazoa > Nematoda > Chromadorea > Rhabditida > Rhabditidae > Litoditis > Litoditis marina. The sequence continues at coordinate 12,873,210 of OZ038435.1, read as the reverse complement.
AAGTATTTCTGACGGTATTGTCACTTGAAGTTTGAAATGCTCATGAAACGTTTCTCCAGAAACACCAGTCGCTTCTGGCCCCCTCGAACTCGTTGAATATCGCCGTCCAGCAACATCGGACAATGGCTCAGCAGGTGGCGCAGGCTCAACATGTTAGTTCAATGTTCACCATTTGTCTGTATTTTATAAAGTACAAGTTACAATCCCGTTACTTTAGTTTGCTACTTGTCCCTTTAATCTAGTCTGCGTTTGAAATGTCTGCTAGGGGTGTTGGGTAACCAGCTGAAACGCTTTTGAGCGTCATGACACATTACTCATTCTAGATTGTTAGATACGTAAGCAACAGCCAGGTTATTGTGGGCCGTGTTGTTAGTTGGATAGCAGAATAAAGGATCAAAATCAATTCCTAACTTGATTCATTTCAGATGATGATGCTACGTGCACAGGCTCTGCAACAACTGCATCAACACCAGCAGATTAGTCCACAGGGCGGAGACTGTTCAACTGGGGTCGCAATGATGAATGGTGCGTTTTGTTTCCAATCGGGTCTAGCATTCTCTATTTTCACGGCGATCGTTTTGTTACGTTCCCTAAATATCCAGACCATTCGCTTAGTCGAATTCCGACCAGATATGATGCTTTTTCTCTGCTAGACAATTCATGCTTGTTTCCAAAAAGTAGTTAACTTTTCATGTTGTTACATCTCACGTTTTCACGCAAATAAGTAACAATTATAGTTTGCACTTGATTTTTACGTTGTGATTTTTAGTTTACGTTGTGGAATCACTGTTGGAATTTTAGGTCATTCCGACTTGGACGGTCCCTCCGGCGGGCCAGCCACCCACAGTCCGTCCGGGTCCTCCATCTCAAACCACTCGGACAGTTCCTTCTGTTCCGGAACGGCAGCCGACCGGAGAAGCAACGAGAGCGGAAACGGCGGCGGTAGCGGAGGTTGGATTTGTTTGTTTGCTCAATTCACGTTGAATTCGAATGTGTTCTCCTTGTTTCTTGCGTCTTACGAACATTGTCGCGTTTCTGCTATTGTACATGGCATGCGTGCATGTAAATGGATCAAGCATGAGGACTTTGTGGTTTCTGTGGAACCAAACTACAAAACTTGGTTTGGGTGAGGTTTGCAGGGTTGCACCATCCAACAAAGTCGTTTGATTCATTTACGTGCACGCATGTGGTATATAAGAGTAAAAATGAGAACTTTCGATAAAACGCAAGAAGAACACATTCGAATTCAAACAGAGAAACATGTGTGAAATTGACATCGGATTCAACATCAAATGGATGTGAAAAATCTGACAAATGCGAAAATATATATATAATTCACGAAAATATTACAAAAATTATAGTCTGATTAAATGGAATCACTCGAAATGTTTTTTTTGTCCGCGCAAAGTGAGATTACATTTTCTAGCTCAACTCCAAGTACTTAGTATCCAGTTTGTACTGTGAAAAACATGAAGAAAAAACACGATGGCTTTGCAGGTTTCATGATCAAGGACCTGCTCCAAATGGACATGGGCTTCTACACGGCCATACTGGACAGATTGGGCCTGTTCTTCGATCCTGTCTCGTTGCAATTGGACTTTGTGGGGACCAGGTCCCCAGACAGCGGAGTTCAGAGTATGCGCGGGCATCATGCGGGCACCAAGGTTTGTGGGACGGGGGGGGGGGGGGGTAGGAGATTGTAGTTGGTAGTCTGGAAGGAAGAAATAAAGATGAAGGGAAACACTGTGAAGTTGTCCTGAAACCTGAAATGTGATAAAAGTGAGAGTGTGAGAGGTCGGGTGGGACGTCGCCATTGCGATAGAACTGTCGAATTGGAGTCTAATTTGCAAAAATCTCTGCCAAATCTGAGTGAATGTCCTTATCGATCTCTCTTTCTCTTATCTTATCCCTTATGATTTGTCCTATAACAGTCAATCGTATCGTTATCTACGATCTACCCACTATTCTCTTCCATTTCTCGTTTTGAATGTTTATAATGTTTGTCTCTTTCTTTCTTTTGCATATTTCCCTTTCTGCCCTCTCTTTGTATTGTATATCTCCCTCCCTTCCCCCTCTCATTCCCTCCCTTTCCAGTTGCGAGTTCCCCGTTCTTCATCCTCGATGACGTCATTCTCCAGCCGAACCAGTTCTGTCACGAGCGCCCGATCCAGTGTTAGTCTTGAGGTCGGTTTTTCGGTTACTTTTTCTTTTATGTTCAATTTTTGTGGAGTTATGAACAAGTTCGACCTGAATGTATTAAAACCTCTGATGTTTATCAACGTTTACGGACAACTCGTCCCCAGCTCAAAAATTGATCAAATTAGTCTAAAACCTACAAATGGAATGAGGGATTAGGTTATATTTTATACTAAAGACTGTAGGCAAGGTCATATATATGAAACAACTGAAAATAAAATGGATTGATCATAATATGCCATAATTATCACAATTTTCATAAACTCATCGTTTTCTCTCAATTTCGTGACGACAAAATCAATTTCTCGAATGTATTTATGGCTAATTTGTATTCGATAATGGTTGGGAAACTTTACAAAATGTAATTTCACTTTGAAACCTAGTTTCAGCTACTTTTGTGATAAAACATTGAGGACGAGTTCTCGCATGATGGGGGGGGGGGGGGCGAGTTGTCGCGGAATCGTTTATCAAACTGGTCATAGTCGCTGAATAAAACTTACCTGCGAAACGAGAAACTAAGAGATGGAGATATAAGTTAGTAGTATGTTTACCAGTACATATGTCTAAAATAACCTGAAAGGTACATGTTCGGTGCTAACACGTGTTGCATGTTGAATTTGGTTCATATTTCCTTCATTGCAGGTCGATGATTTCGATATCGTGCGCGAGCAGGGTGGTGGTCGGAATGACGGTCCAGCCGGAACCGGAATGTCTGCCGGACAAGGCGGAACGACTGTCGGAGTAGCCGCGGTACCCATGCCACACAACTATGACCCCATTCTGCAGAAGAGTACGTTGTTTGATGATACTACGCTGTAGTCTATACAGAACAATGGTGTTTCATACATTTCGATCTAAAAATGTGTCTTCTGAAAAGTTTGATGCAATAAAGATTGATCTGAGAAGTTTTTTTTCAGATTCGAGAGTGTTTATTCGAGAGCGAAATTTCGAGTTTTGAGCTTGACCTCAACACCCTAGTTTAGATTACAGAAAATCATTTGCCCTATATTCCAGATATGCAAGCAGCTGCTGCCGCCCACGTGGAACCGGAGTATTCACAGGGCGCGGACTATGGGGATATCCCGGACCCCGCCCCCTCCACATCCTATACCTCTCACGGGAGGGCGGGGCCATGGGAGGGACTCACCGGCGCATTACAGGTTTGAATTGATTTGACGGTGTGATTAGTGGTTATGAGTGTGTGTTCTGATCAGGAATTCGATATTCATGTTGATATAAGATGTGTTTTTATCAATAATAATAATTCAAAAACATTTTACAATACAATTACAAAACATATACAAAATATAATATAAAAATACAAAATTAGTATACAAAACATTTTTGATTGTATCATTGTGCGTGAAATCTCGTATGTTTGACGTTGCACACAGTTGTTCAACAATGAACAAATTTAACGAGGTTTTTACACTTAGCGAAATGAGAACTTTGAATTCAACGAAACTAACTAACTTTACGCATAGGATTTCTTTCTAGGACATCGAGCGTCAACGCCGCGCGGGAATCGCCGCTTCCGACGTGGTTCTCCCGAATCTGTTCAACGACAGTCTGATCTCGGGCCAGAAGCCCCCGTCCCGCCCATCTAGCGCCGTCCCGAATGTGAAGGAAAGGACGAGAAGCAGATCAGTTAGAAGCGAGACGTCGGAAGAAAGCTTCTCCAGCTCTCTGGTGCATTATCCGCAGGTATGTTTGGGAGTGAATTTATGAAAATTTTAATGATATTTCATATTTGGGGGTTTTCTAGCACAATTTTGCACCCTTTGAAGATGTAATTTGTTGAACTTTCGAATGTTACTTGTGATTTGTGATGTTTTCTCGGGTCACCTGACAAGGTAACCCGTTGGGAAACTAAAATGTAAAACCGGGTACCTCTCAATCTAGGTTATCTTCCAGGTTAGCTACTCAACCGGGAAAAAAGGGTTACCATAAACTGGTTAGATAATAAAACGACCTACCATACTCATACGTGAAATAGTTTCGAATCGGGGCGAAAAAAAGTGAGCGTGAGCAGCCCCGAAAACACAAAATAATAGTAATTTTGCTTAGAATCTTCAACATTTACCCCAAAAAGTGATCATGACACAATTGGGAATCGGGCAAAAGTGAGCATCAGCCAGTATCAGAATAAGGGGGTATTTTACGTATGACCATACTTGTTGTTTGCAGGGTTCGTTCACGAGTATCGAAGACGAATTGGAGCGCGGAGACCCCCGTTGCGGGGACTCGGTGGCCTTCCAATATGCCCACTCCACCGGATACTGTACGTACCCCTTTCCGCATGAAATTGCCTATGAATGTACTCTGCCCTATTGTTAAATGCTGATGATAAACTGTGTTGTTTCATATCTATCCCGCTTTACACGTTGCTTATGACTGCTTGAACACGCTAACAAAAGATAAATACATTCTTCAGAACCAAGCTTTGCACAATTTGTATTGTTTTTTTTTTGCTTTGCACATTTTCAAGCATGTAACACATTGCATTCTGTGTTTGCTCAGTTTGCTGAAAATTGTTGAATTTACTATTTTCTAAAGTAAATACACACAATAGTTACTATAATCACTGTGTTTACCTCGTTTTTGTAAGGGTTTTTCGCTCAAAACAAAACAAATAAGAGAAACTAAATTCGTAGAAACGGGGGGTAATGAACATGAGGTTCGCCTTTCAAGTTTTTGCATCTATAACTTTCTAAAGTTGTTTTAAATAAGTTGAATAATGTTTGTAATTCAGGTGGAAGAATCTCGCCTGCTCTGGTGCCCTTCGTGGCTCCCCACATCACTCCGCCGCAGACGGCCGACTACTATGTAAGTTATTATCGATTGAAAAGGGCTTATTGTGTAGGAAATTCTTCCTTTAAACATTGTAAACCCCAGTTCTACCTATTCTGACCATGATGGTGGAACTTGTGGGGAACAGCTCGGTTTAGGGGTTTTCAATTCAACTCGGGAGTAGTTTACATTTGCCCCCCACCCTGGTCGAAAATGGGTTGAAAAGGGCCCGTACTACAATCGCCCCCCACCTTTGGGGGGCGATTATACACTATGCTTATTTACTGCAGGCTTGGGTTGAGTGGGGGGTGATTGTTCATCAGTTCCGGGTATGTACTATCACCCCCCATTTAGTATTGTGGGGGGTGATTGTTCATTGTCGAAGATGTACAATGTCCCCCCACCCATTTACCAATTACCTCCCACCTTTGCGCAACTTTTCTGGGATTTCAATTAGGTGGGGGGTAATAGTACCACGAGGGGGGTGATTGTTGGGTGCGGGGCGATTGTACATTTTTCCCTTCAACTCGAATAACAACGCTAGTTTGGTACCTAGAAAGACCGTTAAAGTATACGGTTGCCATCCAAAGCTAAAACACTTTACCACGAGACTTTAGAGCAGGAAATAGTGTGATGTTTAGAGGGGTGCATATCGGCGGCAAGGTCCCGCCCGCGAATTTCATGAATACGGACACCGCTTCTATTCTACCTCCCTTCCTTCGCTGAATAGCCCAATAGAAAACAGCACACATATGCTGACTGTAAAACACATAAAACTTAATTTCGCAACTTTGTTTCAAAGTTTATTCTATAATAGTTTCAAAGTTGTTGTTAATGGCAGGTGCCGCCCGCCCTGCCCTCGTCGTCGTATGGAATGGACCAGACGGGCGTTCTGTTGACGGCCCGGGCGGCCACGAATTTCCACCATCTGCCCCCATTCACAACTGGAAACTACAGGAATATGACACAGTTCCAGGTCAGATTAGACTTTATAATTAAAGTAAAAGCTCAAATACAGATAAAATGAATACGTTAAAATATTAGCGTAAGACTACATGTTTAGACCTTATTCAACTCTTTCCACTCAAATACTTTCGCGGAATGAAATCATTCTCCTTGCTGGCTTGTTATCAATAAAGTTTTTGGGTTTGAGATAACTTATTTGAAAGGATGTTTTTCTCGATTCGATGTTTGGGTCAAACCACATTGAAGTCAGTTTTCAGGGGAAAACCAGTTAACCAAGTTTTGAACCATACCACAAAACCCCGTTTTCGTAGAGAATTAACACATTTCCAAAAATAAGACTATCCAGTTATGATACAATGTTTGGAAAGTTAAGTTATCTATGTGTTTCTTTCAGATGACTGATCCTCCCCTCCGAAATGAGGATATCCTCCAGATGTACCGAGATCCGCAACTGGATAGGGACCTGGATTCTCTGTTGGTCCCCGAGGAGCTGCAGGAACTACGTCCCGGGGTATGTTTCAATATTAGTTGGAAACTATTATGATTCATGATAATATCACAAGTTGGGGCCGAGTGGTCGACTGGTTGTGTGCGCGCTAGCACTAAAAACACCATGGTTCGATCCCACTCGGCGCGGTATCTTCATGGCGGACCGCATGAGCTGATAATAACGCTCACCCATGCCTAGTTTCTCTTCTACGGACCCCACCCCTCTACGGATACTTCTATTTGATCACTTGTCTTGGTTGTATTGAAATGAATAAAGTAACACACGGCTGAAATAGTTGCCGTAAAAGATTATTATTATTATTATTATATCACACAAGTTTAACCGTGTCAATGAGACGATAATTCGGGAAAGTTCTCGAAGCTCCAGTAATGCCACGGCTCCAGTATTCTTCGAGAACTCGAGACTACAAGAGCAATTCTGATCACATAGGCTCAAGTTATCCATTTTTCTGAATAATTTAACTTAGTCCACCTCTTAACGGGTTACATCCTAAATATAATTCTAACCAATTCGGAGTATCACGAAACTTATTTTTATATTTTTCTGGTCACGCCACTCATTTTTTTTGTTCAGAATTTCGCGGACATGGGTGACAATTGGGTGGATCGTTACATGGACGATTCCGCTCTACTGGATTCGCTGAAAAGTCTGAACTTGGATATGGATGAGGGAGAAACTAGTGCGCAATCAAATCAAGGAAGACGCTAGGGTTCAGACTACAGACTACAGTACACTTGGGTGTATTTGGTGGGCGGTCATTATGCACACGTAGTGCATACAAGTAATAGCTGTATACGTGACTTATAGCAGTTCACAAGCAGTAAATGACGTGAAATACAACTTGTTGCTATAGTTCTCAATTCGATTTCACGTTATTTAGTTTTGATTCGGTCTAGAAGTTTTCTGTTTTGTGTATTTTTTCTATTTTTTAGCACTCTTTCATTTTATAGTCAATTAGGACCCTATTAAATGTTCCCAGAATGACTCGGTTTATTCGGAGTCATTTTTTTTATCGAAGATCTCCCACTAAAGTGTCAGTTGTTGATAGATTTATAAGTTGATGACACTTTTGTTCATTTTTATTTCCGGCTGATTTTCATTTTCCCGTGTGACACTTTGTTCTCTTTCGTACCCTTTTCTTTCTACCGGTTCGTACAACAACGCTTGTTACGCCAGTGTTTCTCACTACAATCCCATACACTTTGTTCACGAATCCCTATTTTCATACCCTATACACAATTCTTGCCATATCAGTCTCTCCCAGTGGTTCTGCTAGTAATCTCCTATGTTTTGTGTTGTTTTTAGTGTAGAATGTTGTTTCTCAGCATATTCATGGCCGATTCACATTGGTATAACTATAGAGAGGAGAGTGTGTAGGTCAAGGAGACGCAGACTGTTTGCGAGACTCAGATCTGCACACTCTTTCTGTCTGTGAATTGGCTTGAAAGTATCTGAAAATCTCTTGAATTTGTTAAATTGACCAAGATGTTTTGTTGGAGTGTCTCTGTGAGAGTGCACTATAAGCGGCGTATCTCTCTTTCTCTGTCCTTTCCTTGCCTCTCCGGCCAAAGGTCTCTCTCGTCTCTCCTTTTTTGTCTCGGTTCCCAACCGAACACGTTGCCTTTTTTCACGTACATGTATCTAGAAGATGTGTTATCGCTGGTATTTCATTGTTCAAATAGGGCCAATTCTATAGTTAATCGGGTTTTTGGTAACCGAATCCGGTAGGAAAGTAACCGAATTTGAACATGGTTACTGGTTCATGGTTTGGTTAACGGAAACTGAGGTTAAATATGGAATTGGCCTTCAAATCGACTACAACTCCTGCTTTGCGACTCACACACATGTACTCGTTGCCAAGGTTTTACACAGCAGAATTTTTTTCTAGGATCACATTGGCAACTAGTGTAGTGTGCGACGGAAGAAAGAGTTGGTCTAGATGAAGAATTGTAGTTCTACCCCCCCCCACCCCATGTATTTATGACTGTTGTAGTACCTCCATCTGAGTGCTTTCGAATAGGATATATGGGGGGGGGGGCAGAACTACAGTACTTTGTCCCAAGAAGTCTATGTACTGTATGTGTAGGTTAGAATGCCTTTTGTGCACGTTGTCTGTCGAAATGTGTGATGTAATATTGTTTCTCCTGCTACGGGAAAAGTCGTTCGTTTTTCTCATTCATCATGTCATTTCATATAGAAAAAGTAATATTACGGTATGCTATTGATTAGTTTTGTCGATTTTCACATTGGAAACAGTGCAGCATACCAGAAATTTACAGATTCACAGTTTGTACGTTCACACTCAGTGTTTTTCTCTTTCAATAAATGTTTTTCTCAGTTTTTGTGATCGATCGATAGAGTAGGTAGTTCAATATTACAAAAATATAATCTTTCACTTGCAGATATTGATAAAATAAACGAAAAGCTCGACATTTAAAGATTGAACTAAAAGAATATGAATAGTAAAGTAAAGACGCTTCGCTTTAATTAGTGAAATTTGAATCAATTCAATGTATTTGAAACAGAATCTGAAAAGTTTGAAACCTTCGAATGCTCGGATGTACGAATAATTGTATCTCGTCTGACCAAGTAAATTCCCACCAGCTGACTGGTTCGAGGTTGCATTAGAACCAGTCATATTTAGTTCAATCGCGCGCAGCGCGAAGCGCTGCGTGTGAGTTGTGTTTGGTTTGGCCATTGCGCACCCATTTTTGGCTTTCAAACCATAAAAGTCTTCAAATAAAAATTTTTTTCGAAATTTAAAGAAAGAGAGAGCTAGATATCTATTAAATACATGTTGTGTGAAAAAATTAGGAAAATCGGTCAAGGTTGAAAAAAGTTATGCTGTCGTGTCGTTATGATAATTTCCGTTGTCCCTCGTCGCTCGTCCCTCGTCCAATGTCCGCATAGAAAATTATTTTTTTAACTACTGGACCAATTCGGCTGAAATTTGGCACACATGTGTAAACCCCAAAGTTAGCGCGGCCCAAGAAGTTTGGTGATGTCACGTTCCGTTTGGCGCTTGGCGCGGGCGCCGATAGGCGCCAGTAGCAGGAACATATGTGTTCCCGTGGATGAAATGCTCCGAAATTTTGCACAGAGGTTAGATTAGTGAATCTCAGCCTTCTCTGGAAATTTGGTGTCATGGTTTATATTTGGCGCCAAACGCTGGCGCCCAGTGGCGCCAAATTAGAACAACGCCAGGCAAGTAGGGTAACGAGCGAAATGTTTCACAGATGTTCGAACTATGAACATAGTTAACGAATACGGCTTGAATTCCAACATTTCTTCGACATTCTGCGCCAATACGGTACTTTATCCGCCAAATGGCGCCAAAATTGAAAATAGGGTTTCTGAACCAAAAAACAGTCGGAAATTGTGCTAATTGGTCGAGGCCATTCATTCCGAGTTTTTGTTACTAATTAGAGTAATTTTATATTTGGCGCCAAACGCTGGCGCCCAGTGGCGCCAAATTAGAACAACGCCAGGCAAGTAGGGTAACGAGCGAAATGTTCCACAGATGTTCGAACTATGAACATAGTTAACGAATACGGCTTGGATAGCAACATTTCTTCGACATTCTGCGCCAAAACGGTACTTTATCCGCCAATTGGCGCCAAAATTGAAAATAGGGTTTCTGAACCAAAAAACAGTCGGAAATTGTGCTAATCGGTCGAGGCCATTCATTCCAAGTTATTTGTTACCAGTTAGAGTAACTTTATATGTGGCGCCAAACGCTGGCGCCCAGTGGCGCCAAATTATAACAACGCCAGGCAAGTAGGGTAACGAGCGAAATGTTCCACAGATGTCCGAACTATGAACATAGTTAACGAATACGGCTTGGATACCAACATTTCTTCGAAATTCTGCGCCAAAACGGTACTTTATCCGCCAATTGGCGCCAAAATTGAGAATAGGGTTTCTGAACCAAAAAACAGTCAGAAATTGTGCTAATTGGTCGAGGCCACTCATTCCAAGTTATTTGTTACTAATTAGAGTAACATGTTCTATATCTGGCGCCAATGGCTGGCGCCCGTTCGCGCCAATGGAGAAAATATTTTCTTACTGTAATGACGCAGATATTTCACAATACTCAGATTTCTATTACCGAAGCGGAAAAAAGCTGTTTTTTGAATTTTTCAGGATCACATCGTTTGAAAACCTGGAACTTTCAGATATCAGGATGTTTGATAGTCACCACTATTCAAAAATCGTTTTTCTGTCAACTCTAGAAGTGGTTGTACTAGTACAACTAGCAAAAAGAGAACAATTTGTAAAAAGTGGGGGACCAGGAAGTGTGTGAGTTCTGTTCGGTTTCACCGTTTTCTGCAAAAAGTGAACAATACGATGTTGTGAATGAGTGTGCAACAAAAAAGAACAATACATTTGTTTGCACAACGATTCACAAGAAACAGAATATACAAAGTATAACTTGAACGTAAAAGTGCATAGTGGTTTCCCCTAAGAACGTTGTGAACCGTTGTGCAAACAAATGTATTGTTCTTTTTTTGTTGCACACTCATTCACAACATCGTATTGTTCACTTTTTGCAGAAAACGGTGAAACCGAACAGAACTCACACACTTCCTGGTCCCCCACTTTTTACAAATTCGAGTTTGTACGCGAATTCAGGCTACAGTTTACAGATAAAGTTGGTCAATGATGGTTGAATTGATTTGTGATAAACGTGCTTTTTCTGATATTTCATGTGAACACTCAATTCTAAGAACTCGGTAAGAACACTGGATTCTGTTCGCCCCTGACATTTCTCTGTTTCACCCCGAAACCACCCCTGTTTTAGCAGGGGCCGAACCGCGGTCTGGCCCCTGCTAAGACAGGGAGAAAACAGAGGGATTTCTGGGTGAAATCAGAGAAATCTCAGTGATGAAAGAGAGAAATCACGGGTTGCTTCACAACAGAATATAAACGAATATTTTAGAAAGAAAAAAGTTTTTTCATTATCTAAAAGATAATATCAAAAACATTTTGTATGATTTAACTTTATATTAACCTTGTAGTTAATAATTGAGTACTCTGCCATTATAAATCATACACGACATGATTTCAAACTCGGAGTGAAACGATAAACGGCGGCCAGCCACGTCTGGCGGTGCGCCGTATCTAGTACGGGTTGGCTCCAATGTGTGCAAAACAGCTGATCGAGCCAGCTACTCTGGTGCGCCGCGCTCGAAATCGCTGTTTTCTCCCCGCCACATCCCTGCTAAATATCACCCTATAATATCCCGTACATATCCCTGAAATACCTCCGATATTTCCCTACTAAAAATTTCAAAATAAATGCTGGGAAATTACCGGGGAATCACCCTGAATTATCCCTGCTCTACCCCGATTCTCCCCCTACTTTTTCTCCGAAATTTCAGTGAAATTTTTTTCTCTGTTTTGTCAGGGAAGTCCAACTAACTATGAATATTCTGCGAAACGAAGCCTTTTTCTTTTCCTTCTCCTTGACACAGTGATTCTATAACGACAAGTAAACTACTAGTAAACTCCTACCACACCCCTATTTTACTACTAGAAAACTACTAGTTTTCTTGTAGTAATGTAGGCGTAGGGGAGGAGTTAAACTATAGTTCTACTCCTACCTAACTACTAGTGAGATGGTAGTCAGCTACTAGTTTATCTGTGGTAAAAGTCAATTTTGAAAAATAAAAAATAAAAAAAAATAAATTATATTTTTTAGGGTCATATATCTTCTATAAGTAGTTACTTTATCCTCTATTGCATTACTCTGCTGTTTACCATGTTTCGCACCATCCGGGACTCGAACCCTCGAGCTCTCGCTTCTGAAGCGAGACACTTACCACTGCGCCACGCTGCTGATGTCGGAAGGCGCGCCACAATCGTATACGATTACAGGCGCGCTTCACTGTTCAGCGCTCACTATGGAATAACGTGAATGCGCCACGAGCCCTAACAAAAAACATTATACTTAAGCCCGTTCTACAGTAGCACTAATTCGATAGAAATTTTCCCATATTATGAATGGTCAGCACTTTCCTGCCTAGTTAGTGTACTACAGGTTTCTACTGGCCTACGAGTAGGTTACTACTAGCCTACGAGTAAGTTACTACTAACGGTCTACGTGCTCATAATGCCTACAAATCACTGTGATTTAAATTCTGTGGAGATAATGTAACGTAAAAAGACTAGTTTCAGACTGCCAAAATGCATTTTTCAATTTGACGTCCGTATTTACTACTAGTTTTCTACCAGGATACCCCTACTCTACTACGAGAGTACTCCTCCTTAACTACTACCACTAGTTTACTACGAGTTTACCAATAGTCCCAGATTTCCTATGTGAGAAACACCAGTGGCTGGCAGTAACGCTCCCAGATTCGCACAGCAGAAATCGAGTTATGCCGTATATCATGGACCAATTACACATGCAACCGGATTGCAATGTAAAGACAGTTCGGTTGTTTTCCAAATGCAACCAAATTGCAGTAAAAACAGGAAAATGTACAAAAATTGATTGTTTGGTTGCATTCGAAAAGCAACCAAATTTTTTAACACATGCAACCTGGTTGCATGTGTAAACCGCCTACATATCATAACCCTACTACTATGTTAAAGTCAGACAACCTTCTCTGTAAAACCAACTAATGTTCACAAATTTTATTATCAATAGGATTTTCATTATATCAGACAAACAATGAAACAACCAGTGAAAAACTGTTCGAGCACACCTTTCCATGATTTCAATTCACAATCAAATAGGACGAAATCAAACATTACACAAGAGAAACGAGGAAACCCGCTTTCAAGCTGAGTTTTCACCATAATAAGAAGACTAGGAATGATGATTGAAAGTCGCTAAAATCGCTCGAAAACCACAAAAAATCACAAATATTGCGAAATTCTAACTCAATAACTAACTAAAAAGATGATATCATGATAAACACGAGAAAACGTTTACTTTCTCTTTCCTGGGGCAGCAGCAACTGCCTTCTTTTTTGGTTTTGGCGCCCCGCCAAATAGATTTGTCATCATTTCTCCCATATCTGGCATTTCCATCTTGGGAAGCTGCATTTGCTCCATTTCCTTTTGAAGCTCAGGGTCGTTGGCAGTCATTCTGAAACCATATCATATTTGTAGTTTGATCGAAGCCCACGTCACAATTGTTCGTAGGGGTATCTGACTACAAACTTAGGAGAACAGAACGAAATGTATAGTTTTGTCACATTTCGTTGGACGGTGGTACTTATTTTTTCGAAATACAACGTCAAAAGCCATGTTTACAAAAAGTATGCCCGAATCAATTCGGTTAACGAAAGAGCGGTTTTCATACAGTATATCTCGCTCACAGAACAACTATGGATAGAGTCTAACTATAACCCAATATGAACAGTTCCGGTACGTCTTTCTTAGGTTCGACCTCAACAAAGTCATATATGAAACCTACTTGGGTATGATGAGCATGACCAGTAGTGGGAGTACGAGCATGAGCACCATGGGGTTGGCCAGCATATCGGTCACCCTCCATTCCTCTCTTTTCCGGAAATATCTCGTCTGTTCACGGGCGGTCATCTTCAGGGGGTACGGTAGCTGGGTTACGGTATTCGGCTGGAAAAAAGTCCATTCAACCATGAGTCAGACAAGGAAAATATAAGTAACCTATAAATTGTCTTCACGAATTGGCCAGCTTCTCTAGTAGTAAACTCAACAGTTGCGAAGAAATCATTTATGTTTCTCAACTTATCTACCCATAATACCTTGGCTTATAACAACCGCCTAACAGTCTAACAGACATACTATTTAGAAATCTCAGGATTCTCAGACACATATCTTTACGTTGCGAACATTTTCTCGCGGTAACATTACATTTTTTGCATAATACCAGAATACCACGAATACATCTAAAGTATGCTTGGAAAAACTTGCACCGACCTGAAGTACCGAAAGCTTTCGGGCTCTAATCTTTCCCTTGGCGGTAATATCGACACGGATTGGCTCGAACACAAAGTCCACGTTTTCGATCTGAAAATGATACTCTGAGCTCCGACTGTAACATACAAACTACAAACACCACTGGATACACACCAACCGTACCATGGAACACATAGATGCATAGATCACCAAACCTTGACAAGGTTTGGTGAACAAATATTAATCGTCACTTCTGACATTTCACTGTTTTTCAGAACTATTTTCAGAACTATGCCAACGTAGGCTGGTTAATGAACAATCTGAACTTCCAAATACATTGAAAACAATGAAAACTGGGTAAAGGCCCGTAACTAAGTGTCAGCATCAAGCTAACTAGACCAAGTGAACCCACCTGCACAATATAACTGCCACTGGGCACATTGTCCACAACGAACCCCCCGTCCTCTCTGACGAACCCGATGAAGGAGCCGTGGTTGAGGAGAACTCGGCTGTTTCCCGCCCACCTCTTCCCATGGGAAGACGCCGGGAAGATTACCTGCGGGGAAAAGACATGAATATTGTACCGGTGGGGAATAAACTATTCATTATTGTTAAAGAAGGCCACATGTTCAAGTTTACTCATAAAACCTATCTGGAAGATTAAGTACAGTGATGCGGGAGGCTCTTGACTTTTCAACTTATTGACATGCTGTCTTGAAGGGACCAATAATCAATGGTTCAGCCCCAACTCATGGACGATGAACCAGGGTTCATCAACCAGAGGTTATTTACTACTCTTCAAAAATCAAGAATACTCCGTTTTTCCTTTCCCTGGGGATGGGCCAGAGAGTTCAACTGTTCAAAGCCTCATAATCGACCCAATTCAGAACTTGTGAACAATAGATCAAACTACAACTTTTCCTCAATACAAGTATAGACTACAACTACAACCCACATCTCCTTCCACCGAGAATGCATTCTTGTGCTGAACCACCACGTCTTCAGCGGCCAGAACCAGGGGAATAAGTAATGTAAATAAATACATTCTGTAAAGTAAACAAATTAATACTCAACACTTGATAATTGCATACTTTTTGTATGATAGTGTAGTATGCAAAGAGAACAAGAGCAAAAAACGAATGGCTTGAACCAGTAACATTGAAACCACTTCCATGGCAATTGAAAAGTTTATATAAAGACAATAAAACTTTGCACAGAATGAATAAATAAAAATTAGCACATGGATATCGGCAAATACAAGTGAACTTGAACGGGAAGGACGTAAAGCAACGTATGGTTTCTGGGTTGGGCATAATTGTAGAATAAGAGATAGATAGATGGTGAGGGAGGCAGAGATGAAAAGAGAGAGGAGAGAGAGAACAAGAAGGAAGAGAGAGAGAGAGAGAAAGCAAGAGTAGGGATTGAGAGTTACAAAAGAGAGCATAGATTGGAGGTGTGATAGAGTGATAGCGATACAATACGATCACTAATTTTCAATATTTCAAACGTGTATCTCATGCGTCCTACTAAACCATTTCAAACTAGCAAACGGGAATGTAAAGATACAAACTATAAACATAGGTTGCGCCTTATGGTTTAAAATTATCTGTGTCAAGAAGTCAAGCTAATTTCGGAAAAATATAAAACACTATATAAGAAATGAATAAACGCAAACATCAAAAACTTGTCATATTATCTACACGATGCATTTAGAGAACGGAGAACCTATTGAGCTCCAAGTCGAACTTATAAAACTTACACAAAAACATTCATGCTCACAGTGACGATGTGTACAAACTAGTAACTATCCCGTCATTGAAAAGCATAGCGAGAAAAAGAGAGAGCACAACAACTATGAACACGCAATATCAGTAGATCAAAAGGCAGCGTTTAACCGGCCTCACTGAATGAGCACAGAGCAGATGGGGGATACCGTAACCCTCTCAGTTGAATCGCTTCAGGAATTCTTCCGCCGAGACACGCGCGCGAGCATTCAGGGCCAGCTTCATGTCACTGATCTCCTAGAAACATTGGAATATGAAAAAAAAACTGGGAGCGGAGTTTTAGTTGTGAGACCCTGAAACACACTGTAATTTTTGTGATATGTGATCAGAGCACTATTTCACTGCGTATCGCGCGTATTTTCACGCGAATCATCCACTCAGGCAGTTGTGCACAAATTCTCATTCAAAAATTCGTTGTATATTTTTGTAAGTTGTATCAATTGAGATGATGATGTACCACTCGAACTCGACTATCTATAACTATTATTACAATACTATACAAAACAAAGAGAATCAACACTATAAAAAGCAAACCTTGTCAATTTCCTGCATGAAATGCAGAAGAAAGTCGACCAGCTTGTGTTTGTACATGGATTCCGTGTGCGAAGCGGTGATCAAAAACGAAATATCGTAGCCTGAAAGAAGAACCATTCGATGTAGATCAATAGCTAGAAAACCAAACCATTTTTCTATTTTCTCAGTTTAGTTCATGTAAAACACCACAAAGACCAACACATATCCAAATGTAGCCAATACGAATGTCCTATAATCCCAACTAATATGAAAATACGCCGGTTCAGTCGACTACCTATCTCCTTAAGAGACGGAAAACATCGAAAACTGGTTCTCAAACGTTGTCGAAGGCAAATGGCAAAAACATACCACTTGCCTCCCACGCACACGAGCTTCTACTAGTAAAACGACTAAATTGAGCACAAGCAAAATCTAATAAATCGAATGACTCTGTTTTCTATTTCTATCCAACATTAAACGCACAATGCAATCAATATTCTATCATAATCTATACACAGACGTATACAAAATACAACCCTAGACGACGTCTGAATTTTGGTCACCCAAAATTCATGAAATACTCAAAAATTCAGATAATCACCCAAAAATTTGCCGAAATTGGGTGATTATTTATTTACGAACAAAATAATATCATTTTGATCACCCAAAAAGTAGAAAGTTACACCATTTTCCGTTGTGTCACACAGAATTCAGAGAGTCGTCCAACAATTGTAAACGTCTGTCTATACACCAACCAGGAAGTGGTTTTCTCCGCAAAACGAAGAAATTATCCGCTCGCTGACACATGAATCGAGTGAATTTATGGCAGAGAATACGCTCGATTTCGTCGGATTGCTTGATGGCGATGGACACCCTGGAAATGAGCAAAAAATGATTAATAAACCTAATTAACTGAACGCATAAATGCATAATGCTTTGCGTCAAATGGATGAGCTACTTTAGCAAAATCTTCTCGAATCGAATACTCATTTTAACAATTCGTTCAATTTTGCTACTTTTTGATTAAAACTGAACAGACGATATCACAATGGTCATGGCTATATATCAGACATATATTCAAAACCTGACTGACTTTTCACTGACCCTAATGAGTTGTGTGACACATTCAAACAAGTTATATTTGCAAAACCACAGCCAATAGAAATTAGATTCATAAAACCAAAAAGTGATGAAATAAATAAAACCACGAAACTCTATTTACCTAACAGAATTGACAGACGGCTCAATGAACACTCGTTCCTGTTTGTTGCGCGCAACCATGACTGGAGTCATCAGAAGTTCCTTCGACGTGCGAACTTCCACCTAAATAGATAAAGCTAAAAATAATGCTGAATATACAGATCACCAATCGAAATATTTAGTTTTTAAAACTTTCTAGATAGGCGGGGAAAAGGTATAGTTTTCAAAATCATACACCAGTAGGATGCGGAAGATGTGGTAAGAAAATAAACCCGTTTTTCAAATTTAACACGGCAAAACATGATTTTACATAATAAATAAGCGAATTTCCTCGACATTGGCACAAATAAAGTCCATTGTTTTGGATGTTCTAATCATTCGGATCAAAACCGGAACAAACGATCAGATGCAGAGCACCGAGCCAAGAATATTTTAAACACTTCAGTTTTCTCACGTCAGTCAGTATTTATTGGCTGAGTAGAATAAAGTTAAAGGTGCACGTTACCTCAGGTTTGTTGTGTCGCTCGACGACTTGAGATGAGAACTGCTCGAGACAAAGGGCAGCCTGCAGAGTGTGTCTGACTGCCTCGAGATAGGGTTGGAGGGTAGCACTCTGAAAGATATGACTATGAGAATACACAGTTTTCGCAGTTTGGAAACGTTAGTAGCAAATTCCACAAGAAACCGCGAATTTCGTTAACCCTGCCAGTTAACCCGAGTTAACCGTGTTACAGTTGAACATTTTTCTATTAACCCTTTAGTAACCCTTTTTTCAACGTACTTTGGGTGAAATTCGCGGTTACCAAGTGGTTAACAAAGATGACAAGCATAAATTCGGTTAACGGTTAACTGGCGCGGTTAACGAAAAACGCGTTCTGACAAAGAATTGACCCCCAGAACCCAGAACGTTTATTTAAAAAAAACAAGGTTACTAAGCACTAAGCTACACTTTAAAGTAGGACGATTATGTGCTCCAATCTCGGCGCGTCAGTCCTTTAAACTGCAATTGAAAAATGTATTGCAGTTTAAATGACTGAAGCGTTGAGATTGGAGCACATAATCGTCCTCCTTTAAGGTGTATTGCAAATTTGCAAAACCAACATGCTTTCAAATTCAAGTGATGTGTTGTTTTAGCGTTATTGCACAGCGAATGCGAGACATCATGGTATCTAAATGTGAGATAAATGTATTGATAAAGAACCAACCATTTTATGGTTTTGATGTTGTCCTTCAAATCAACGTCGCTAGTGGAAGAGTTCGGCGTTTGGTATCCCGAGTTGGAGACTGCCTGAAAACAAATAAAGTAAAACATGACCATTTCATACGATGATGCGGTTCGGTGAACTGAAAGAAACAGAAACTCAGGTTAACCGTTTCAAGTCGTCGATTGCTCTGTCAAATGTAGGCGTCAAAGCAAGCTCTCGGTACAATGATTTTTACAAGGATATAACATTCAAATTACAGTCAGTCCAAAATACTGCTGCCGTTGTACAGAATTAATCGTAAAACTCAAGAACAAACCATTTCGTTCGCACAAATGGAAAGTTGATCACACGTTCATTTTCGCAGATACTGAGGGTGAAATATCAATGAAATAAGACATAGTGACAGAATAAAAAAACTAAAATAGAAAAAATAGATCAAGAATCAAGTTCTTTCGTATATTTGAAGCAAAGAGGGCGCCGTAAAATCCCCTATGATTGGACAAAATCAATACTGAGAGCGGATTGCTCACAGAATTGAGAGACCACGCGATTGTAGGAGAGTGCAGAACGTTACGCGTTTCAGATTCGCAATGGAGCACTATTTTTGGAGCGGGTCACGAATCATGGTTTACGGACAAATCCCCCCCGCCGCGTTGCGGTCGGACAATTCCCCCCTCTGCGCGGACAACTCCCCCCTCTAATTTTTCTCTAAAACCTGGATGTTAATCGAACATGCTTTGAATTTCATTACATGCTGACTTACCCTGTAAGTAAGCATGTATATGACGATTTACAACGCGAAAACTTCACTTTCATCTTTGAATTGAGGTTAAAAACCTACGTTATTCCGTGGACTTTGGTTAAATACTGTTTTATGTCATTTTTCGGCTAATAATAATGACTACACTAGGTCCACGAATGCTAATCATCTTATAGAGCTATTATAAACTATATCTTCTTGAATAAGATGAGTTAACTTCGAAAAATGACCATAACTAGTGTAAAATAGGTTGAGGGGGGAGTTGTCCGAGAGAGGGGGGAATTGTCCGACCGCGACGCGGGGGGGATTTGTCGCGTAATCACGAATCATTTCTGTAATTTTATCACGGTTTTACTTTATTTAAATTTAATTAATTAAAATTAATGGTAATAATTATTACCAAATTCTCAAATAAGTTATTTGTAATCTTGCTATGGCTTTTCAAAAGTCTAGTGAGTAAAATGATATAGTTTTTCGACCGAACCATTAGAAAAAGTGTTGAATAAGATGTGTAAATTGTACCAAGCGAGTGTACATGTGTAGGTAGTGATGAGCACTTCGAAACTTTCAAATTTTACCGAATTGCCAATTTCACCGTCTGACACGGCACGTATACGTTCGATGTTATTTTCCCAAAAATTTTCTGTTCGAACGTTCTCTGAAATTTTGATATGAAGAGCTCCTATTGTTAAATTGGTCTTTTTCCTTGCAGACTTATTGCTTTATTCGTGTGCTGTTTTGGTTACACGAACAAATGAAGCGTCGTCGGGAAGGCGAGTCTCGCATGCCATCTTCGGGGGTTTACAACGAGGAGGGCATACTCTTTCATCATGTGAGTTATTATTAACTTAACCGAGCTGACATTTAATGAATGTCGCACAGCGAATTAGTATAGAAAGACTGTTAAGGGTTACCTCAATACCTGGTTAACGCTTTTGTTAATCCCCTCTCTACCCTCTTTCACAATATCTCTCTGGGGAAGTTTGGAGTTAATCAGTTAATGTTTAACTGTTAGGGTTAACGAAATACCGGTTCGAATAAATAATTCGCCTGTAATATGCCCGTAGGTGAACGTTTGGATCATATACATGTCATGTGAACCTTATAAGGGTATATAGGGTATATGTGTAAGTGATCACAAAACTTGCCTGTTTTGGAATAACTTGCTAATGTTTTCAATTGGGTAATTGAATTCTTCTGTTGTTCCTGGGAGCTAGTAATATAATAATGGGGTGGAGATGAGTATGGGTGAGCTTTGTTACCAGCTCATGCGGTCCGCCAGATAGATACCGCGGCGAGCGGGGATCGAACGGTCTGTCGAGCGACAGCCGAACACTAACCACTTGACCACTGCCCCTTTTATTGTAAGAATGATTGCCGGTTTGCGTGTTCCTTGCTCCAGACGTCCGGACGCTTCCGAAGAGCGTACAAATATTTGATTTCTGGAAATTTCATACAAGATGTCACACTAGGAAACATTATTTCGTTTAGGTCAATGCAGGACATAACACATTCAAAGAAGAAGAAATTCTGCGACTGAAAGAACATGGTAAGTATTCCAACCATGTTACATGCTCAAAAAACTTCCCGTTCTCATAATAGATTTTTCAACTCATACTAAACGACAAGGTGTCAATCGTGAACTTTGTACGATAATCAACGATTCGCACTCCAGAATTATGAGTAGTGAAATTGTCAACACTTAACTGGAAGTGGGCAGAAAATTGTTTATAGTTACTGAGGCGCTTTTTTCTGCTAAGAACTAAAGTTTAAAAAACCCACACCAATCTCTAACTTTGTCTGGTTTTTCGCGCTGAGTAGCTGGTAAAAGTAGTATTTTCGAACACCGAATTTTTCGTCACATTAACATTAAAATTTTGCCTGTCAATTAAAATTAGTGAAAATATTAAAGTTTCTGGAAATCTAACAAAGGGCGCGGGTAGTCATCACGGCGTTCTCAACAACTGCTTCAAAGATGGCCTGGCAGGAACACAATCTCGTTCCTTGCGCTCCACGGTTAATTCGTTTGCTCCAACGCGAACACGCCTCAAAAACGAAGTTTTCGAATCTCCGCTAATGAATTGTAATTAACTGGTGCACAAAATATCAATTAGTTAGTTTTTGTGGCGTATTTGCATTGGAGCGACGGGATTAACCGTGGAGCGCAAGGCACGAGATTTGGTTCCTGTCAGACCACCTTTAACGAATAAGGAACTTGTGTCTTTGCTTTTCAAACGCTCCGCGTATGATTCGCGTAAAAATAAGCGCGATACGCAGCGAATTGGTGCTCTGACCATGCCGAATTGCGGTCGGATACAGTGTCCCACCACGGCAATTTCGCAGACGGAGCTCAAAATAAGTTTAATCGTAAAAATTACCGTAGACCAGAACATTCCCAGAGGCGCGCCGGCCTCGAAAATAGCAGACGCATAAATGTGTTTAGTTCCAGTTGGAAATACGCCCTGCTATTTCTCAAGTGAGCTCCTCCCTAATGATTTTTGTCAAAATGATATCCATACATTACTGAACTTTTGTTTTCATAGGGATTCCGTATAAAACCGAGTTCTTCGACGCTAATGAAGATCAGCTGATTCGGAGAAATTGGACTGATTTTGCTAAGGATTATGGAATTCCTTTCGAAGATGCCCATTTATATGTTTTTCAGGTAAATAGAAGCATAATATATTTTTCATAGTTCTTTTCATATATATATATATATATATATATATATATATATATATTTATTCTTAAAGTTACTCCAATTTCCATGGTAACATTTCAGCGTCGTACGAAGTACATGCAACACCTTTCGTTCAAGGATACGCGGTTTTGGCCACGGATGTGTAAGTGCTATTTCAACATTCTCCTCGCAGCGCAGATATCTAAGCAAGCTTTATCGTAAATCAATAAAATATTTAATACTAGTTTGTTAAACTAATTGATCTACCTGCAGAGGCTTGACTTGGGACAGTTTTCACCAGGTTACGTTCCCTATGCATAAAAATTTGAAAAAAAAAACTATGTAATCTTGATAATTTAACGAAAGACGAAAGACATACGTCATGATTATGTTGCAAAGTATAGTAGCGATGGTCGTGTTATTAGTTCTCATTGACACCTGTGTTTCTAGGTCGAGATCTGCCGCAACGCAGTGCTGTACAAGTCAGCCAGCGCATCGGGAAGATCCTAGATCGCGCAGTTCTGAGTGGCTCCGATGCAGTCACCTATAATGTGTGAGGGTTTTTTTAAGCTTCATTTAAGAAGGACGATTATGTGGTCCGATCGCAACGCTTGAGTCCTCCAAACTGCAATACATTTTTCAATTGCAGTTTAAAGGACCGTTGACACGGGAGCGGTCCACATAATTGTCCTGGTTTAACATTTCAGGCAGCCAGTTATGATGGCCGCCGTATAGCAGCCTAATCCCAATTGACACTAACACAAACGAAAATGACCCGTTCGTCAAGTAAAAATGCAGTTTTGCCCCAAACTGTTTGGCGAGTGCCTAGAACTGTAAATAAGACAGCTGGCTCAACCGGTTTACGGACAAATCCCCCCCGCCGCGTTGCGGTCGGACAATTCCCCCCTCTGCGCGGACAACTCCCCCCTCTAATTTTTCTCTAAAAATATGGTTGTTAATCGAACATGCCTTGAATTTGATTACATTCCGACTCACCCTTTTAGTAAGCATGTATATGAAGATTTTCAACGCCAAAACTTCACATTTATCTATAAATTGAGGTTAAAAACTTACGTTGTTCAGTGGATTTCGGGTAATGACTGTTTTATGTCATTTTTCGGCTATTAATAATGACTACACTAGTTACGCGAATGCTAATCATCTTATAGAGCTTTTATGAACTATATCTTCTTGAATAAGATAGGTTAACTTCTACAAATGACCATAACTACTGCAAAATAGGTTGAGGGGGGAGATGTCCGAGAGAGGGGGGAATTGTCCGACCGCGACGCGGGGGGGATTTGTCGCGTAATCGGCTCAACCAGAAATGTCACTGATGTATCTCTTCTTTTTTAGCTGTGTTTCTGTGAAATCTGAAATGACATCAGATTTTGTTTATTTGTTTACCTTACATTCGAGATAGCTAACTTGTGCGTATATGCTTGCCAGTTATATATATTTTAGTATGTCATATCATTATAGTATTCTTATCGATCTAATCTTTCAAACCCCCACAATTAGGCATGTTTTAGATAAGCTAGTGTCTGTTTCAGGAAAAATCCCATTAAGGGTGCTGAGCTACATTTGTTATTCAAATTATACAAAGAGCTTCGAGACTGGCAAAAAGTGGCAGAGGTGGGTCATATGTGCACACTTCAATACTTCAGTTTGGAAGTTTCTATTTTTGTGGTAAAAAAATAAGTTGCATTGGGTTCCAAATTTTTGAAATCGAACGATCTCTGTGATTCAGGCCATTTAGCGCTCTTTCTCGAATTCAGAAAATATATTTCATCAGGTATACTCTTTACGATGTCCTAGATTCGGTATATATTTGTTTGTCAAATGTGAACCATGTCGCATCGGGAAAATTGTATCATAACTGCGCCTTATTCAGTCGGTCACTGTAAAACAAACTTTGTTGTTGTGTACGCCTCTCAAAGAATTGTTTCTATTCTGCAAACTTTTGGGGTACCGCTATAGTTTCGATAGTTCAATATAATAATCACTAGATGAGCGCGTCACAGGGTATATTATACCCTTGTGGTTGTTTTAGTTGTAATATTCCAAATCTTCAAGTCTTTATGATCGGAAAGCTCAAACAGATGTCTTTTCTGGTTTCGGTGAATATCCATTTCTATAATTCGCCTATTTGGTTTGTTTGTTTGTGTGAAGCCTTTTTGCTGCACTTTTAGTCGAAAAATGGAGAGAAACTGAAGCAAATGCACTTTTTGCTGAAAACTGAGAAAAGCCGTGAGCAAACGTGAGCTGGATGCGTTTCATTTCTCATTGGCAGTAGTGTGGAATGGGTGGATCACAATTTTCAGAGAAAAATCTCGCGTTTGTTAAATAGAATTTTCGCCTCTCTCTATGTTAAGTGAAACCCTCGCGCCCTATGTTAGGAAAAAAATCCGCGCCATAGGTTAGGTAGAACTCCCGCGCCCTATGCTAGAGAGATATCCCACGCTCTCAGTTAAGGAGAGCTCCCGCGCCCTATGTTAAGGAGAGTTTGCGCGCTCTATGTTAGAGAGAACTCTCGCGCCATATACTAGAGAGATATCCCACGCTCTCAGTTAAGGAGAGCTCCCGCGCCCTATGTTAAAGAATCCGTCCCGCTTTAATTTTGACTTCTGAGTTAACGAGCTGAGCCTGTGGCAAATGTGAAACCATTATCGAAAATATATACTTTTATATTCCTATCTTGCGTCGTTTTCTCAAAAAGGCGGCAAGGGAGGCGGAGGCGGCTTAAGCCGCCGGCGACCTACCTTGTAGTATATATTGTGTTTCAGAAGCTCAACCGATCACGGCTCAAATGTGTTGATACGCACATCCGGTTTCTCAAAATTCAATTGGGCAAGAGGAGACAAGAGGGTGATGATTCTGCACAGATGGAAAGACGCCGTTTGTGGGGTCCGTTTCATCAATTTCATATCATCAATCAATCAATACCAGCTATATCATCAATTCCAAAGAGTGCACTATAATTTTTAGTAGTTGTTCTGTACTCAATACTTTTTTCAAATGTGAAAGGTAATGTGTGTGTTCTTTTATAGATAATGTAATAACCCGTACTGTTCTGCCTTTACCCGATGAACAAGAACTACCTCCAGAAAGCTTCAGGCAGGTGAGCACATCAGCGGCGGTCATGACATTCTTTATTCTCAGTGGAATTGAATGGTGTGCCTAACCCTAAAATGGCTGCCACCCCCTGCTAAAGTGTTGATTCATATGTTTAGCCCTGCAACATAAACCGGAAAGCGGCAATTTTGGGTCTGGGAGTATGGACGTTATATTTTTCGAGTGGCAATTTTAATTTATCTACGTTTATTAGTCTTATGGCCGGCTGCAGAATTTCTTCATGGGGAAAGAGAACGGGATAGCGGAGCACAGTTGTAAAACAACTAGCGGACTTCCATATCGCAGACATTTTCCTTGTATTATGTTAATAGGTCACGGCTTGTCTGATATCGGCCTGTCGCGTCATCATGATAATATAACAATTGTGTCGTATAATATCAATATTAACCACACACGTTTCATAAGATGGGTGGTGATGGAGAGGTCAGACGTTATGGTACCATGTGTTCAATTGTTATTATTGCAGATGGTAAAGCGGGCTATTCAAACGAATACGCTGGAGATCGTGCATTCATTGGAAGCTAGTATTCCCTTTATGGACATCTCCATTGATTTGTCGTCAGTGAAAGTGTGGTGCGAAAATGATTGGTGAGTGAACGGATTTTGGTTAGTGAGAAAATAGAGAGAGAGAGTTTGGGTGAATAGAGAAAGATTTAGTACATGGAGAGCATCAGTAGGAAAAGGTTTGTATCAGTTGCTGATTAACTTGTTGGTGCATTGTGAGAAGTCTTATTTTGCGACGTGACACTGTAAAGATAAAACCGGCGTTGTACTATAGTATCAACACCGTACTACCACCGTTTTACTGGTAGTAATCGTGATTCAACGTTACCAGAAGTTTACCACTGAATCGCGGGACCTTTAACACCGCATCATCATAGTTTAACGATGACTAACGTTCTACCGGGGTCCTATAATTACCTATAAATGTACGCGTAGTATGAGAGAGTTCGCTTACTTCACCTATATTCAGGAAAATGATTCTGGATAGATTGCAATTGAAATTCAACAGTCTGGTGGAAGAAGAAAGGAATGAGGAAGAAGCGTGGGTGGAGTGCTTTCGAGAGGTAAATCTCTCTTTCTTTCTCTCTTTGTTGCTCGTTTTATCTCTCTTTCACCTTTTCCTTCCCCTCCCCTCTTCGTATCGATGTCTCGTGTCTCCTCTTCACTTCCTCTTTGCAACTTCACTAGTTCAACGCTATCCTGTTATACGCTTGTACACCGTTACAGAACGAAAGAATTTCCATTTTCTAGGTTCTGGGTGACCTGGGACATATCACTTTGACAAGTTACTGTTTATTTCTCCGTCATTTGGCAGATGCCACTCCTCTGAACATTCTGCTCGGATGTCTCCGTTCCAAGTACTACGATTTGGACAAATTGAGCGAGCAGTGAGTTATCAGTGTTTCCGTATTCGATGTTTATGTTCATGAAAAAAGAAGTTGTATTGTTGAAAATTGTTTTTACCAGAGAAGGGTTTTGAACAAAGAACATAAATTCCTGCTGCGAGACTAGATCACATAACAGAGCTTCTCTAAGCAAAAAAAGTGAGGTTGTCTATAGTATGTTCTGCTCCGTTTGAAAATAAGTAACACAAAGTATAACTTTGTAGTTTGGTTCCAGGCTCAAACTCGACGATGTTTGTGAATTCTTCTGTGAAAATATGTCCGAAGTCGATTTTCTCATCTCAAAGACACAAACCATCTTGTCAAGAAGTCAGATGTTGCTGTTCAATCGATTGAAACGGCGCTACTCTTTGAAAGGTAGTATTATCGTTTAAAAACAGTAGATCATTTTCAGTTCTAAGCTGGTACTAGCATTTAGCAGTAGGCCAGCTGCCAGCTTGTCTAATGACACGAGACTTGGTAAAAACAGGGAGCTGTCAATCGATAATCATACTTTCTACAAAACTATTGGTTGATTTCAAAGCGTCTCACATTGAACCAAAATCACTTAACATGACAAAAAAGTGTCACTTTAGACAAATTTGGTTGCATTTGAAAGCAACCAATAGTTTTATACAGAATTAAAAAGAGTTTTACAAATAAATTATGTGCGTACATGTCAAATACCGTTATTCAGACCGTCTCCTCGTGTTGAGTAGTGCCTTCTCCCGTCAATTGCAACAACACGGCCAGCCACTACCCCAGGTGGACATAGAGGTGTTCAATGGGAGAATTCAGGAACAGGCGACGGTTAGTTGGGGGAGATGTTTGTAGTTTGAAGTCTCTGTATTTGTAGCTCGTATATTATGCTGTGTTTTCTCATCAATTGAGCTAGACTGCATTGTGTTTCGTGTCAAATGGAGATAACTTGGAATGGAAATTTATACCTCAAAAAGTTATCGGTCTTAACTGTTTGACTTGTTGATTACGGAGCCTTACATTACGGGTGTTCTTCGAACATATTCTCATTTCCAGAACAGTCCGAATGTGTTTCCTTCACTTGAAAGCGGAGCTTTGGTTGAAGCTCTGATTCTTCATACGACTTCTATTCAAAACGACTGGAAACCACCTGCGAAGTTGAAGAAATATGTGAGTGAACTGAATCTATGAAACACGTTTCCCTGATTAAAGTTTGTTAGTTCAAGGGTGATCAGCGAAAGGAACTAAGGGTAAAAGGAACTAAGGGGGGACACATGGTAAAAGGAACTAGGGTTGAAAACTAGGCAAAGCCGGAAAGAGTACTACTTTATTGGGTTTGACTATTTTGTGTCCTATGGAATTGTTTGTTTTGACTATATATAGACGATATAATAGTTAATTACAGATTTCAATCTTTTGCTAGTCATGATATTTCTGAAACTTAGTTCCTTTTTCCATGATCTTAGTTCCTTTTCCCCTGAGTTCCCCCCTAGTTCCTTTTGCTGTTGGCCTAGTTCAAGGTACCCAAACAGTCGTTTTTCAGGCTTACGCTGCCAAACAGTAGTTCTGAAATTGAATTAGCACCACATTTCGTATCTGCTAGAAAGTGTAACACGTCTTCAACATCTTTATTCACGCATTGATCCTTCAAAGGTCAAGCACAGAAAAACTCTCGAGTTTCTCCTAAATGTAGCGGTTACAGCGGAAGTGAATGAATTACATATTTGCCTGCTTTTGTCAGAACGACATCAGCCATTCTTGTTGTCATTCCAGGTGAAGTCAGAGGATGTGTTGAGCCTGTTTTCTGCCCAGAAAAATAACGACGAATGGCTGAAGGAAAGCGACATCGTACAACCATATTTGGTAAGTTTTAGATACAACTGCTCTTGACATTTTCAAGCGTGTGACAAAGACAATAGACTCGTCTATGGAGTTGGCTCTTTTCGAAGCGAGCCTTCACGGTATATGGCGCCCTATGGCGCTGTGTTGTTCTTTGATCCCTGTGCTCCCTGTGGTCGGGATTCGGAAATTCTGCCGTGAGACGAGATCAATCTACAACACAGATATGTTTCCTCTCTATATTAGGTGTTAACATTCTATTCTATTTTCTTTTCAGTGTGAATCCGATTCAGAAGAGGAAGTTGAGATGAGTGAAAAGTCCGTTGAAAAACTGGCTTCGATTGAGAATCAATGTGACGATCGATCTGCGAACAGAGTGCACAGGAAAAAGAAGAAACGGAACAAGGAATGTCTCAAGTCAGTCATTTATGAGTTTCTTTTCGATGATTCCATCATCATCTCTCTTCGTGCCGAAATTTGTTTACATCAAACATGTTGTTTAGAACAAAAGCAGCCCGTTCCTTGAATTTTTCGCATTCTAAGTCAGGCTTGAAAGAACTGAAACGAAGAGCGAGGTTATAAAAACCTTCAGAACCTTTAAAAATCAACTTTTCCTAGTTTTTATAGACGCTTTTACTGATTCCTTGCTCATTCAGGTTTGCAGAGGAGGTCTCCGTACCCGAATCTGTCCCACCGAAGAAAAAGAAGCGAAAGAAGGAAAAACACAATGATTGAGTCGATTTCATGTCGAGCTAGACTTCGTTTCACTTACAGTAGGCGGTTTAGTACGGCAGTGTTGCGTATTTCGAGCGCGGGTTACAAAAATCCGAATGCTTTAGTAAACTTTTTTTTATAGTGAAATAGAAGTTGTTTGGTTGTTATCTGGTGTAAAGTATGACTGATAGATTTTTGAGGACGTCTGGAGAAATAGGGAACTGGCAGATATGTAACGTTATTGATTCTTCTCTTACTGCTGCATTTTATAGGTTACTGTGGTGCTATTCATAATTCTAAATTAAGTTAAGCGACATGCCTTGCCTTTTATACTTTTTGGGAATTCACCAGTTATGTCGTGTTAGAGTTATAAGCTGTTTTGTTTGTACATTTTTGAGTATTGTTACCACCCGTCTGAAGTTTGAAAGATCTCCACGATGTTAGATGTTGTTATACTGTTGAAGTTGTTATTATACGAAACTTGTTTTTTGTTTCAAAATTGGTCATTACTTTGTCGTCGAACCAGCATTTGACGAAATATGCTATAAAAGTTTTGGTTGAATCAAAATACACAGCAAAAGAAAACAAACTGCTACCACTGCTATGAAATCAGAAACATCCGAAGTTCCAGTTGTTCATTCATTTGGCTGTGTTGACGAGTTTATCATGCAGTAACTATTATGGGTCATTGGTTATAAAAACTATAAAATATCTATAAACTACACACACAGCCAAAATCTCAGTTGTTCATTTATTTTGCTGTGTTTTCTTAACGCTAGGATGCGTACTATGGTCGATGACTCACCAAGTCATGTTGTTTGTGTAATAGCCTCTGGGTGTTTACATTTAAGCGGTGATATAACAGGGTCCGGTCTCGTGTCTAATCAATTGAAGATGAGTCCCAATCTACACTTTCTCTTATTTCTATTCTCTTTATTATTACTGGTAGGACATCTTCAATCTTTTCCAATTTATAATCCTCATCATTGCTATCTGGACTTTTGTAATTGCTAGAATAATTTTGGCCAATTCTATATGTAACCGGGTTTTTTGGTAACCTTACCGGTTTTGGTAACCCTTTTTTCAGGGTACTTCACAGGTAACCGGTAGGTAACCTAAAAGTAAAATCCGGTTACCGTTCAAACTAACGCTAAAAACCATATTTTACGTTAGAAAAACAGGTAACCGGTTTTTCATTTTTGGTTACCAACCGGTTACCTGCTGAGGTAACCTGAAAAAAAGGTTACCAAAACCCCCGGTTACATATAGAATTCGCCAGTAATTTTCACGCAATTATGAATGATAAACCGGTTCGAAAGAGTTTCGAAAGGTGTTCAATGAGTGATCGATTGTCCCGTGTAGTTTTATCCTGATCCTTGCCATAACTCACTAATTCAACGTTATTAAACTACAAGAGCGAGATGAAAACCATGGCCATCTTTCCTACTGAGACTAACACAGTACACTTTCGAATTTCCCAATCTTTATTTTCTAATGAAAACTTAATCTTCATCAAGAGAGAGTTCGAACACCTCTTGTGAACAGGTGAACAGATTCGAATGCAAAATTTGTAAACAATTTTGATGATACTCACGTCACTGAAACGGGCTTGAAATTTTGTGATCTTACTGTAGGAGTCTCAGTAGGAATGAAACAGACTACCGTATTGTATAAAAAGGGCGTATTGTATAAAAATGGCATAAAAATACATGCGGAAATATCTCATACATCCAAAATGCGTACTGTAGATGTTCACGGGTGCGTGCAACGGACTATACGGTGATCAAATTAAATTTTATTGAAATATCAATCGTTTGAAAAAATTAAACAGATTTCAACTGAAATAAATTCTCACCGTTTTCAGACCATGAACTCCAATGCATGTGACGAAAAGCCGAAGGATGAATTGGACATAAAAAGTTGGTTGTTTTCATATTCACATATCTGTACCATTTGGAATATTGATTGCAAGAGTAATACAAAAAGTGAACGTGAAATAATTTGCTCTTAGTGGAGAGATGAATAGTGGGTTAGGTTTGACCTACATAGGGAACTCTTCATTTTTGAGCGCGGCGGGTAGGGCACCGCAGAACTAGAAACACAGTATACTCCTGTCAATGACAGGGCAACAATTTGATCATTTGGCCCAGTCATGGGCACACTTGTGACATATAAACATCAATTGAGTCTGTGCAGCCAGATAATATTAGTCGATACAACTATGCATTGATTGGTTTTCCAGGGATCGGCAACAGACTGGTTTTGGGTGCACGTGCACCCGGAATGGGCCGTCGTCCCCTCCCCCGCCCTCCCATGCCTAGATCAGACTACAATAATGACATACCCCAACCCAAGACAGACACAAAACAATGATTGCTCTCAATATGCTTTAAACGTTTTGTAAATAGTTTGTGTAAATACGTTGTGAATACTTTCATGCTTCATGATCTTTGTCATTACAATCTGAACGTTGGTCTAGTAATGACAGACTTATAGACATTCGCAAGGCGGACTGTACAGAGCAGCTACAGAAACACAAATATAGTCCAGACAAACTGTTCAATGTTTTTTTCTACAATGCATACGAGTCAGTGTATCCAGTGGTACTGTACTGAGAGTAACCACGAGAGTGTATCCCTTTTCTCTGGCAGGCAGTGAATTCAAATTACGTAATAACCTAATAACCAAGCTAAAAACTAATCAATTCAATCGAAACTTTGAAAATGACATCACTACAAGAAAATGTTTCTATTGGAACATTTTTTTTTCAGCTATGACGTTATCAAATATTCTGAAGTCCAGATGACGTCATCAATGAAAAGTGGAGATTTGAAGTCAAATATGTTTTCATACATCACAGAGAATTAATATTCGGGGATTTTTCAGGATCCGTTCGGGGTACCGTCATCAATCGTTCGGGGTACGATTCATGAAACGTTCACCGAACGATTGCTGACGGGACGGTGAACAAACCCTGAAAAACCCCTGAAATTTCCCGGTTGTCATCTTACAATTACTCAGTAAAAATTAATAGGATTTTTTCTTGTTAAAAGTATTTTCCACAAATATTATCAAAAAAATATTTTCCTAAAAATTATTTTTTTAAATATTATAAAATATTGAGACAGTAAAGTTCATCAAAGTAAAAATTTATTATGTCTTTCCTGTCCATCTTCAGCCTTCGAAGTTGAGCTTCGATTTTCCAAATATCAAATCAGGGCACCCCTGGCCGCGCCGTATCTAGTACTGGTTACGCGATTGCCGCGGCAAAGGGCTTCTTCAGGATTCCCACCCAGTTTTAACCCTGACAAAGTACCATCAGTTCACCGTCCGTTCAATGTCACTGTAAAGATAAAACCGGCGTCCTACTACAGTAGCGACACCGTACTACTGCCGTTTTACTGGTAGTGTTACTGCAGTATCACCAGTCGTAAAACGGTAGTAGTACGGTGTCGCTACTGCAGTAAAACGCCAGTAAAGTTGTAGTTCAACTGCAGTAAAACAGCAGTAAAATTATTTCGAATTATCGAAAATAAAACACTTAAAAATTATTTTTTCATAAAACAAAATTTAATTATCTTTTAATGGCCCCTCTAGTATCTAGTCCTCACGTACTAAATTCTAAGTTCGCTTCAGAGGTGAAAAGTACCTCAAACTTGGGTAATTAAACCGAAAACAGCCAGAAGCCGGCAGAGCAGTCTCGCAGACATCCGTATCTAGTATAGGTATCACGTGTGGTATTAGATATCTAGTTCATTTCTGAGGTTACTTGAGATACACTACCGATTTACTGGTAGTAATCGTGATTCAACGTCACCAGAAGTTTACCACTGAATCGCGGGACGTTTACGATCATATCACCACAGTTTAACTGTAACTACCGTTCTACCAGTGTCTTAACTGTAGGCTAGAAGTTCCTATGTCTTGACACCGAACTTTATTTCGGAGTTTTATCAGCGTCAAATTTCTGAAATTTCCGTGTTTTTTCATTGATTTTACCCTGAATTTTCCCTGAACCTCCGTTCATTGAAACATAACTGCTTTTTCGGGGTTCGTTCAGGAAGAATTCAGCAAATTTTCAGTGTTCGTTCGGTGTTTTAATCTTGAAATATTCCTGAAAGATCCCTGAACAAGGCGTTCCCCTGAACGTACGGTGATTTTTCACCAACCCAAGATTTCCTATGATTTTAAATAGTTGAATACTCTTCAAATAATGAGGAAACATATGTGAAGGTGGCATCATGTGAGATTCTAGATGTCAGATGACGTCATCTTTGCAAAGTGCAAAACTGACGTTAATTTTTCTTTCAAATGACGATGATAGTTGGCAAGTGAGTTGGTAACAATGAAGCTTCGTCCAAACATGAGGTATTCTAGGATTCTGAAGGCCAGATGACGTCAAATTCGAAAAGTGCAAAGTTGACGTCAAATATTCTTTCAAATGATCATAATACATGGCAAGTGCTGTATTAACGATGAAACCAAGTGCATGAAACTTCATCTGAATATGTTCTGGATTCTGATGGTCCGATGATGTTATTAGCGAAATGTGCAAAGTTAGCGTCAAAAATGTTTTTTCTCCAAACTGTAGCCTTATGAGCGAATGAATTTATGTTTTCCATTTCGAGAGCAAAATAGTTGGGTAGTTAAAAATGTAGACATGCCTTGGGAATGTCTACAAAAAGTGTAAAATTCATCAAAAAGTGGGGGACCAACAATGGTGTGATTTGTACGAGCTACTCAAGGACGAATTAACTACTAGGGACACTGCAACAAAAAGGGAAAAAAATAAAGTGTGATTCTTCAGAAGTTATGATGCCACGAAAAGCGAAAAATATTTTGGTAACTAGTTCACGGTAGATCACAAATCACACAGCTTTTCTGTTCATCTATGCCACGGAATTTAAAAACAGTGAGTGAAACTACTGTTGTCGACAACAGAAAACTGTGTGATTAGTTTTTGTGGCATCATAACTTCTGAAGAATCACACTTTGTTTTTTTTTTCCTTTTTGCTGCAGCCTAGTGTCCCTAGTAGTTAGTCCGTCCTTGAGTAGCTCGTACAAATCACACCATTGTTGGTCCCCCACTTTTTGATCAATCGATGATGAACTTTACTATTCATCGGAAAATTGGGCACCCGGAAAAACCTAGGGTGTTTCGGGGAAATGGAATTTCCGGGAAATCCTCGAGAACGTTCAAGGTATTTTCAGGGTGAAATGGAGGTATAAACTCTACAAATTCTCGGAAATTTCAGGGAAACTCAGTATCAGGGAAAAGTGCGGGAAAAATATGATAAAATACCCTACAATTTCTCGATAATTTCTGGGTAACTCAGCATCGGGGAAAAGCATCGGAAAAAGGGCATGGATAAGCCTTTCGCCGCGGCAATCGCGTAACCCGTACTAGATACGGCGCGGCCAGGGGTGCCGTGATTTGATATTTTGTAAATTATCAGCTCAACATCGAGGTCTGAATATCGATAGGGATGATACAATGAAGTTCATTTCATGAAGTTTTTACTTAAGTGCCATACATACTTGGTGCGTCTGCGGGCGGCTGCGGGCGTCTGCGGCGCGGGTAAACTAGTGGTTTGCCCGCAGACGCCCGCAAACGCCCGCAGACGCCCGCAAACGCACTACAATTGAAGTATGTACGCGCGTCTGCGGCTGGCTGCGGCGCGGTTCCCCTCATTTGAATTTCAAATAGAAAGTTCGAACTTATTGTTGAAATTATGATTCCCTCCACTTATTAGGAATATTTTTCGCAGAGCGAAACTTCTCTTTGTCTCTCGGGGAGCTTTCGCAGAGTGCGAAACATATATCCGTCGAATAGTTTGAATATTGCTCCATTCAGTAATTGACACATGTAGTGTGTACTGGTAGCTGAAAAACCTAGAAAATTTCGTTTCGTTCTGGCGCCAGACTCGTGTGTCAATTGACGCAGGAATGAAAAAAAGTTTCAACGAAGGTTTTTGATGTGGTATTGGAAATAATGGCTATATTGTAAGTGAGTTGGTGTCTCTAATTGTAGATTTGTCAATGGCGCCAATCCCCATCGCTTATCGCCGCTAAAAGCGGTGTACATGTCAATCGGAACGTTTAGCGTTTTTGTTCAGTTGTTGATAGTCACAGAGCCAGTAACCTGCGTTATATTACAACACCAGCAATTTTATGGTCTGCATTCGGCTTCGTGCACACACAAAACTGAGATTCCCATATTAATATAATGAGTTCACAAGATCCACTCTGTGAATAGGCAACATATGAAGTTGTAGGAGTACAACTAGCAAAAAAAGGACAATTAGTAAAAAGTGGGGGAACCAACAAATGTGTGAGTTGTGTTTGGTTCGACCTTGATATCAGCAAAAAGTGAACGATACGAATTGCTGTGATACTGTAGCAGAAGTATTCTGCAAAAATAGAACAATACAAATGTTGCACAATGGTTCACAACGCACGCATGTCGTCAAAGTACTCATGAAATACCCTTCGGCAATTTCTGAAATATCATGCGGGCTTCGTGAACCATTGTGCAACATTTGTATTGTTCTATTTTTGCAGAATACTTCTGCTACAGTATCACAGCAATTCGTATCGTTCACTTTTTGCTGATATCAAGGTCGAACCAAACACAACTCACACATTTGTTGGTTCCCCCACTTTTTACTAATCATTATTAGATTACCGCTTACCGAATCAACTGAATCTTCTTAAACGTTTTTTTTTCCATTCTGAAACTTTTTTTCGAATACAAAACAAAAGAAAAGGAGACATTCACTTTAAACTGATTAAAAACTGATAATAGAGTGCAGTGAACATCGAGTAGAATACAAACATATATTTAAATGAACTATACTAAAGTAACTTGATGGGTTTAATAATGATTTTTAGAACATTAGTGATGATATGTCGAGAATGATCAATCCAGACGCAGAGAGCCGCTGCGGCAATATTGAATTGAATCATTATTGCCGCAACTGCTTTTGCGGCTGTCGGCGGCCCCGCCCGCAGACGCCCGCAGCCGCCCGCAGCCGCCCGCAGCCGCCCGCAGCCGCTTTTGCCCGCCGAAGTATGAATGCGCGGCAAAACGCCGGGAGCCGCCACCAGCCGCACATTTGATCAATAATCAGGGGCGCCATACTTATATCATATGCCGCCCGCAGACGCCCGCAGCCGCAGCCAAGTATGTAGGGCACTTAATGAAATATGCACTTCTATTCTCTTCATATATTATTAATATTTTGAAAAATATTTTTTAGAAATATATTTTTCAAGAAAATATATTTTTGATAACATTTTCGAAAAATACTTTTACCAAGAAAAAATATTATTAGTTTTTTCAATCACGTGTGAAAAATTTCTGAGAAGTTACTGAGAAATTGTAAGGTGACAACCGGGAAATTCCCGGGATTTTTCCCGGTTTTCACCTTCTTTTCGCTCTGATCATTTCGCGAAATGATCCCGGAACGATTGAGGTAGAATCAGGGAAAAAATCGGGGAATTTCAGGGAAACCGGCGCTCCTGTGTTAGTAGTTTACTAAATTATCGATAGTAGCTAGCCGTTTTCCTATGCGTTTTCTTTTGTATCTTCGACCACTGTAAAGGCGCTCTAATCGTAATCTCATTCGCGCGCGCCGTTCAAATATTCAAAAACTTTCTCCGAACCGCCACCGATCGATTTTTGCCTTCTTTTTTTGTAATTAATTCGAATTATATTACTTGCTCTTTGGATTTGTTAATTATCATTTTTTTTCTATTTCACTACTACACTGGATCTATCTGCTGATTTGATTTATATTAGGTTGGTATATTTCTCACTAGTTCAAATTCGTTGCAATTGCTTCGTTCGGATTTATGTGAGTCGCGTGGATTCAAATTCCGAGAAGGAATAGTTGGAATAGAGTTTTCATAGATTTACGTTGTAACCATTACGTTCTATTCCGCGATTCGTCCCAGTTGGTTCGGTTGGAGTAAAAGTATTTAGTACGCTCTTTTTTGTTAGTGGATTTTGTAGCAATTTTGAATGTGTTCGTGATTGTAGTACGATTACACGATCTAATTAACAAAAGAGAGTAAAGCGTAAGTGTTGTGACGAAAGCCAACTCACTTCTTAGGAAATACTATTTTTCAACGTTTTCACCACCACATTCACGGAATTCACGCAAACCCCTCCCTCGACCATTTACGTTTCTATTCACCAGGACAGGTAGTGATTACGAATTGGAGTTATTCCAGGGTGAATTCTATGTCCGAATGACGTGTCGGGTGCAAGATTCTAGTCTTCGCCTGCCAGCGGCGGGGGTGTACAACGAAGAGGGTATACTTTTTCATCATGTAAGTTATGCTTGCATTTCACTTTTACATTTCACATAGACGGTTTTATTTGATGCACAGAACGATTCTGAATCAGAATTTGTGATTAATGTTACGATGTTGTATTGTACTTTTGGTCATCACGCACAGGCTTGCCAGGTTCACTACACACACCACAATCATTATTATCAAAACACACGTGGCAGAGTAGTCTGTAGAACAGTAGAACGCAGTTTCCATTCTGCTCAAAATAGCTTGGCCCAGGCTGAACTTACAAAATACGGCGTGGTTTGTTTTGTCAGATATTCAAAATTGATTTCTTTGGAATACAATAGAATAAACCACATGAAAATTTAATATTTTCAGCTAAACGCGGGCCATACAAACATAAAAGAAGAACATATTACGCGACTGAAAGAATATGGTAAGTACCCCAACATGTATTAGATATTTATTATTCACTTAATTACTTATTTAACATTTCCACACTTACCTATGCGCCAGATGGTGATGCGGATGTACTGCTAATTAAGTTATCTTTGATTTATCTGGGAGTTTTCAATAACGAAAAAATTTAGAGTTTTCTTCTTAATTTGTAGTTTTTAGGGATAACTCTTGATACTCGGTGTTTTACCGTTGCGGAAGATGATATTATTCGAAGGAATTGGACTGAATTTGCTAGCGACTTTGGAGTTCCCTTCCAAGATGCCAATTTATATGTGTTTCAGGTAAAGTATTGTAATGTATATTCTGATATAGACATATTTTCTCCCATTTCTCTGATCTTTATCCAATCCTTGTTCAGAAAAAATGTGTAATTGACAATTTCAGTCAGCAAAATGGTAACATTTCAGCGTCGCACAAAGTACATGGCACACCTCTCTTTCAAGAAAACGCGATTCTGGCCACGAATGTGTAAGTTCTCTTCCCTCGAATTTCCCCGAACTTCACGTTGAGCCGACGAAATAACTAGTACTAGTTTGTTAAATTTTTAATTTCTTCATATTCAATTCACTGCAGAGTAGAGACTGTGGGGTAATTTTCTGTAACACGATTCTCATGAATTTCATAGTTGCAAGAGGCTCATTTCATTGTAACATATAACTGTATTTGTAGGTCGCGATCTTCCCCATCGAAGTGCAATACAAGTCAATCATCGAATTCAAAGAATTTTGGATCGTGCGGCGCTTAGTGGCTCAGATGCTGTGACTTATAGTGTGTGAGTTTTCGTTTTATCATAGAGGACTGTCGAGAGTTCAAATCGTACCATCGAGAAATTTATGATTATTTTCCAGAAAAAAAATATGAGTTTTTAGTCCATTTCCACAGAGAACTATTTTGCTTAAACATGTCAGTCAATAATCAACCGCGTTGAAAGGTTTCGAACCAGTTGACCTGGTATTCGGTTAATTGAAGAATTTTCACAATTTTATTCCGTAGATGGCTGAAAAGTAGAACATACGTTTTTATATACTCATCTTGATTGCACTATAGATGACTTTGCACAGCCGAGATATACAAATTGTGTTCATTTTTAGGAGAAACCCCATTGTTGGTGCCGAGCGAGAATTACTATTTAAACTTTACAAACAGTTCAGGAGTTGGGATATTGTAGCAGAGGTGAGTGATGGC
This sequence comes from Litoditis marina, assembly GCA_964036275.1. Taxonomy (NCBI): domain Eukaryota; kingdom Metazoa; phylum Nematoda; class Chromadorea; order Rhabditida; family Rhabditidae; genus Litoditis; species Litoditis marina. Next base: position 12,833,718 of record OZ038435.1, on the reverse strand, counting down.
ACGGTTAAAGAATGACCTTATCGGTTTGGTTACTCTACGAACTCTACGTCTACTTTTGAAGACCAATTAAAATATGGATCGAGTATTTGAGGAAATGATTGCTTTTCTTCTTTCATTTTCTTCTGAAAATCTGGTTCCCAGAAAGATTTCAGAAAAATTGGTTCTCATTCACTTTAATACTGGCGTTATCCTTGTCAGAAATCAAGTAGGACCAACCAGAATAGTCAGCGAATGGTGGAAAGGTTAAAGATGGCCTGACAGGAACCGAATTTCGTACCTTGCGCTCCAGGGTTAAGTCATTCGCTCAACGGTGATACGCGAATGTGCTCCAAAAACGAAGTTTCCGAATCTCCGCTAATGAATTAAGATTAAATAATCCACAAACATCAATAAATTAGTTTATGTACCGTATTTGCATTGGTGCGACGGAACTAACCGTGGAGAAAGGCACGAGATTTGGTTCCTATAAGACCACCTTTAAGCGAGGATCACTCTTTGAAGCAGGACGATTATGTGGACCAATCCCGGCGCATCGGTCCTTTAGATTGCAATTGAAAAATGTATTGCAGATTGAAGCGTTGGGATTGGACCACATAATCTCCTTCTTTAAGACGTATTTCTAGAAGCTTCGCCGAACTCGGTCAAAGTGTGTGAGGCAATACTACGATCACCTGAGATCTCAGTTGGGCAAGAAGATGAAAGAAGGTGACTATTCCCCCCAGATGGAAAGACGACGTTTATGGGGTTAGTTGTACATTTGTATATTTATCAATTCATTAAATAGCGAGGTGCGCTAAACGGAAATTAAAGGTTCTATTGGAATTGTCCAGAAGGCCTTGCGTTATTTGAAGTTTGTTGTGAACTGAGATAATAAGACACCGATATACAAGTTGTAAGGCTTACATTCTTTAAAAACTGTACAATTCTCGGCCCACAGTAGAAACTGAGTGATTTTGTCTGTACCATTCCAAAAAGTTGTTGTGAGTTTGGGGAAAAACCACCTTTATTTATTTCGTTTGGACTGTTGGAATCTGTTTGTGGTTCAAAAAAGTTGTGCCTGAAAAAAAGAACCTGAAACTTTTTCTTCATGTAGTTATTTGTGTCCTTTACAGATCATGTAGTGGCACGTACCGTCCTTCCCGTTTCCACTAAGCAGCAAAACCCCCCACAAGGCTTTAGACAGGTGAGAATAGGTCACATATCCGGCAACAGCAGTCAACGCTCGCAGTTTTTTTCCAATAAAAAACAAAAACTCGCCAAAACATTTTGCATCATTCGGGTAGTGCTGACTTGAAAAATATCGAGAACCGAAGCATTTTTGGTTTTTGATGAAAAATATGTGTGAAATCGTCATTCCGGTACCACAGAACCTCCTTTCGGCCAATATATGAGAGTGATTAGTGGTAACTCGAGTGGTTAAGCGCGCTTTTCTTGCTTTTCGTTCTTTTGTGTCTCATCGTTATGGTATTGCAGATCATAAAGCGGGCTGTTCAAACGAATAAACTGGATAGTGTGCATGACTTGGAAACCAGTATTCCATTTCTGAACATTTCGATCGATTTGACCTCCGTGAAAGTGTGGTGCGAAAATGATTGGTGAGTAAATATTGGACTGAGTAGGCGAATATATTAAACGAAAACGGGGTCTTTTTCTGCCAAAACTGGAACAGTTTGAACACTCTGTAAGGCAGGGTTCATACTTTTTGTTACGGGATTCAAGCAAGCAGCAGTCCTAGAAAGAATTTAGAATATTCAAATCAAGTTCAGTTTCGAAATTTTTTTGATTATAGTGAGCCTATCAGGTGAAGAGAATTGTGGTTGGAGTTGTAACATGTGCTTCATTGGTATATGTAATTAAAACTTGTTTTTCGTAGCAATCTGCGCGCAGTGCAAAGGCTAATTTGTCTGACTTTGTCTTACTCTCATTCAGGAGATTAATTCTGGAAAGTTTGCAATCCAACTTCAACAGACTGGTGCAAGAAGGAGGAAATGAGAAGGATGCGTGGTTGGGATGTTTTCAAGAGGTAAATCTCTATTCTTTAATCATTCTCTCTTTGTATAACACTTTCACACGCACTCTCTATGTCCCTTTCCTTCTTCCTTTTCTTTCTCTCCATCCGTTCCTTTCATTCATAAAAGCTTAACAAATTGCATGTATGGTTTTTGTTATTCACTTGTTGTTCACAGCTGAATAGAACAATTTACATTTTTAGGTTCTGGGTGACCTGGGACATATCACTTTGACAAGTTACTGTAAATTTCTCCGTCATTTGGCAGATGAAACTCCTCCGAACATTCTGCTCGGATGTCTCCGTTCCAAGTACTACGATTTGGACAAATTGAGCGAGCAGTGAGTTTGTATAATAATACCCATGACTTACTCATTGAAAGTTGTACTATTTTCTTTGTAATTTTGTACTATTTTCTTTGTAATTTCCGCTGTAAAAAAACGCAAAAAAAGTGATACCAATTCAAATCAAGTTCAGAGGACAAGTGAGAGTGCTTCTTGGCTTCTTCACGTAATTTATGAGCTCCCAATCGGTAGCATGTTTTTTTGTGTATTAAAAAGGATCATCACAAAGTATAACCTTGTAGTTTGGCTCCAGGCTCAAACTCGACGATGTCTGTGAATTCTTCTGTGAAAATATGTCCGAAGTCGATTTTCTCATCTCAAAGACACAGACCATCTTGTCTAGAAGTCAGATGTTGCTGTTCAATCGATTGAAACGGCGCTACTCTTTGAAAGGTATTCATTTGCAGTTTAGTGCTAGGCTTTTGGGCTCTTATATACTAGTTTATTGTACACTTTATTGATTTCCGGGCGAACGTCACGGTAAAAGTGGCACCAGTCATACTCCATTAACGTTGTTCAAATAGTCATGAAATCGAAAAACAAATTTCTATCCAAAAGCATGGATATTTGGTAATTTTTATTTGAAACCGCGAAATCAGGAAATTTCACGTGTATAAATCGAAAAACGACTTCCTTCACACCTTGCTGGTGTTTGTCACCAGCAGTAGTTCTGCAATTTACCGGCTGTCGTCTTGTTTTATTGAGGGGCAGCACCGAATCTACTCCCTATTGTTCGTTGTTGATGTTGTTGTTGTTTGTTTGTTTATCAATACCGTATTTCAGACCGCCTTCTTGTGTTGAGTAGTGCATTTTCCCGTCAATTGCAGCAACACGGCCAGCCACTACCCCAGGTGGACATTGAGGAGTTCAATGGGAGAATTCAGGAACAGGCCACGGTTAGTTGGAGAGAGATGTTTGTAGTTTGAACCTGTTGTCTTCGTAGTATGAATACTAAAGAGGGAGACTGTGGAAAAGTTGTAGTTTGAACTTGACGTACAACATAATTTACGAATTTTGACCGAAAAATAACTGTATCAAACTACAAACGCAGTATTGGCTTGCTTCGAAACGAGCGACCCTATAGATTCATCAAATGTCAAACTGTATTTAAGCTATTTAAGCTAATATAGCTGTGTTTAATCATCAAATGAGCTTCAATGTATTGTATTGCGCGTCCAATGTGAGATTAATTCCGGGCAGTCGTGTATTGTATATAAGACTCTGCAATCTAAATTTTTCTCAAAAGTCGAAAAAGTTTGAAATTCGTTGAGTATTTGGGAACCGAACTTTTTGAATTCCCAGTTTTCGAACCTTTGAGGAAAAAAGTTGGTTTTGGGAGGCATATCAAAATGAAAATAATATTTCCTACTTTTTCAATGATTATTATTTTGGGATCCTATTTTTTCAATGATTGATATTTTGGGATCCCATTTTTTCAATGATTGATATTTTGGGATACATTTCTATAAATTCCACTTCAAGTGGTGCTTCGAATGCCCTCGCGCGGAAATAAACGCAACACGAGGCGCGTATCTGGCTGCGCCGTATTTGGTATTGGTATTATTTTAGCGTATTTGTCTCGGCGCCCCTTTCTCTGCGCCCCTTTCTCTGCGCCTCTCATTTTCCGTGTACTAATGCTTAGTTACAGCTCGCGCATGAACACGAGACGCAGAGACAGAGATGCAGAGACAGTTATCGTCTGAAAAACCACACATACTAGATACGGCGCAGCCGAGAACGTGCATTACTGAATGAGTTGTTTTCATTCGCGCGAGAAGTGTAAGCTGATTTTGAAAGGTGTACTCAGCAACTATAGATAAGCTTTCCCAATTTAACAATGATTGATAAAGTGGGATCCCAATTTATCAATGATTGATAAAGTGGGATCCCATCTTTTCAATGATTGAAGTCTTGGGACATGAAAAATTAATCTTTTGAAGCAATCGTGGATAAAGTTTGCATCAAAAAGTGGAATATTTTCTTTCCCAGAAAATATTTCTTTCTCGAGAAAAAATAGATTCTGAGATTTATTTAGATTGCAGCGTCTTATATGTTTCTCTTTCCAGAACAGTCCGAATGTGTTTCCTTCACTCGAAAGTGAGGCCTTGGTTGAAGCTCTCATTCTTCATACAACTTCGATTCAAAACGACTGGAAACCACCTGCGAAGTTGAAGAAATATGTGAGTAGACGGACAAGTTTCTTTTCATCAGTTGTTTTACTTTACTACAAGGTTGCTGAACTGATCTGGAAAGGGTGAGATTTGGATGGAAAGAAGCACTTAATCTCAGTTTTAGCAAATGTTTTGGGAAATGTGTTTTCTGTGTTTTCAGGTGAAATCGGAGGATGTTTTAAACTTGTTTCCTGCACAGAAAAATAACGACGAATGGCTGAAGGAGAAGGACATTGTGAAGCCTTATTTGGTAAGTTATAGATACAAATCATAATGACATTTTAGTAATAATACAGGTCAATCGGACGCGTTGTTGTTCTGTTTAGAACAAACAACAGAGTTGGTACATAATCAGGTTTTTTTGACACGTATCCTTCTTAATTTTGATAATATGTATGCTCCTACATTGGCGATCATCGACTGAGCATAAACTATAATGTGTGACGAGATCAAACTACAACACAGATATGTACCCTATCTATGTTCGGGGTTACATTTTTTTTGGAATATTCATTCGAAACTCTTCCTTCAATACAAATACAATCACAAATAAATACACTGAGAAAGATACTTCACCAATGTATGTGAACATTTATAAATATCTACATCACTAGATCTTCTCCGCTCGAACTAAATACCAACTGTAGGCTACCGTATGAATACGACTTCTCAGCAGTATTCATACGGTAGCCCAGTTGGCAAACCTGGTCGATGATATCATTAGTGGCGAAGCGTTGCTGATAACTGTAGTGGGGGCGATGTACTGCCAGGAACATGTCACGAGCGTTTTCCACTTTTCGGTCAATCAAATGGAGGCGTCTTGGCAGAGATGGGTCAGAGTAGGCACTTTCCTCGATCTTCTGAGCGAGTTCAGTCTGACGAAGACGGTTCATTTCGAGTTAACATTCTATTCCATTCTCCTTTTCAGTGTGAATCCGACTCGGAAGAAGAGGCTGAGATGAGTGAGAAGTCCGTTGAAAAACTGACATCGATTGAGAATCAATGTGACGATGAATCTGCGAAAAGAGTGCACAAGAAAAAGCAGAAACGGAACAAGGAATGTCTCAAGTCAGTCATTTATAAATCTGTTTTCAGTGGTTCGATCATTATGTGACTTGCCGAACTTTGTCTACATCAAACTTGTTCTGAACAAAAATAGCCCGTTCCTTGAATTTTTTCGCCTTTCAAGTCAAGAACTCAACGAAGAGCGAGGTACCCAAAACGTTCAGTTTGTAGTTTGATGTACTCTAGACGTTGTTCGAAATTTCTGCTGTGTTTCACCGATCACTGTGATCAGACAGAAAATCAACTTCTGCTAATTTTTATAGACGTTTTTACTGATTCCTTGCTCATTTAGGTCTGCAGAGGAGGTCTCCGTACCCGAATCTGTCTCACCAAAGAAAAAGAAACGAAAGAAGGAAAAACACAATGATTGAGTCGATTTTATGTCGAGCTAGACTTCGTTTCACTTACTGTGGAAGTAGGCGGTTTAGTACGGCAGTGATGCGGTTTCAGAGCGCGAGTTACAAAAATCTGAAAGCTTTAGTGTACCTCTGTTCATAGTGAACTAGAGTTTGTTTGGTTGTTATCTGGTGTAAAGTATGACTGATAGATTTTTGAGGACGTCTGGAGAAATAGGGAACTGGCAGATATGTAACGTTATTGATTCTTCTCTTACTTCTGCATTTTAGGTTACTGTGGTGCTATTCATAATTCTATAATTAAGTTAAGCGACATGCCTTGCCTTTTATACTTTTTGGGAACTCACCAGTTATGTCGTGTCAGAGTTATAAGCTGTTTTGTTTGTACATTTTTGAGTATTGTTACCACCCGTCTGAAGTTTGAAAGATCTCCACGAGGTTAGATGTTGTTCTACTGTTGAAGTTGTTATTATATGAAACTTGTTTTTTTAATATGAAACTTAGTTTTTTGTTTCAAAATTGGTCATTACTTTGTCGTCGAACCAGCATTTGACAAAATATGCTATAAAAGTTTTGGTTGAACCGAAATACACAGCAAAAGAAAACAAACTGCTACCACTGCTATAGTGCTATGAAATCAGAAACATCCTAAGTTCCAGTTGTTCATTTATTTGGCTGTGTTGACGAGTTTATCATGCACTAACTATTATGGGTCATTGGTTATAAAAACTATAAAATATCTATAAACTACACACACAGCCAAAATCTCAGTTGTTCATTTATTTTGCTGTGTTTTCTCAACGCTAGGATGCGTACTATGGTCGATGACTCACCAAGTCATGTTGTTTGTGTAATAGCCTCTGGTGTTTACATTTAAACGGTGATATAGCAGAGTCCAGTCTTGTGTCTAATCAATTGAAGATGAGTCCCAATCTACACTTTCTCTTATTTCTATTCTCTTTATTATTACTGGACAAAATATGCTATAAAAGTTTTGGTTGAACCGAAATACACAGCAAAAGAAAACAAACTGCTACCACTGCTATAGTGCTATGAAATCAGAAACATCCTAAGTTCCAGTTGTTCATTTATTTGGCTGTGTTGACGAGTTTATCATGCACTAACTATTATGGGTCATTGGTTATAAAAACTATAAAATATCTATAAACTACACACACAGCCAAAATCTCAGTTGTTCATTTATTTTGCTGTGTTTTCTCAACGCTAGGATGCGTACTATGGTCGATGACTCACCAAGTCATGTTGTTTGTGTAATAGCCTCTGGTGTTTACATTTAAACGGTGATATAGCAGAGTCCAGTCTTGTGTCTAATCAATTGAAGATGAGTCCCAATCTACACTTTCTCTTATTTCTATTCTCTTTATTATTACTGGTAGGACATTTCTCTTTCATAATTTCGATGTTATCTAGTCGTTATAATTACTATGTGGACTTTTGTATTTGCTAGAATAATTTTCACGCAATTATGAATGATAAACCGGTTTGAAAGAGTTTCGAAAGGTGTTCAATGACTGATCGAATCCTCCGTGTAGTTTGATACTGATCCTTGCCATAATTCACTAATTCAACGTGATTAAACTACAAGAGCGAGATGGAAAACCATATACCGTATTATGTATTAGAAAGGGCTAAACCTAAACATGCGGAAATATCTCATACATCCAAAATGCGTGCTGTAGATGTTCACGGGTGCGTGCAACGGACTATACGGTGATCAAATTCAATTTGATTGAAGTATTCATCGTTTAATTTTATTGGAATATTCATTGTAAGATGTCCAACTATCACCGTGTTTAGGCCATGAACTCCAATGCATCATGTGACGAGAAGCCGAAGGGTGAATTGGACATAAAAAGTTGGTTGTTACCATTATTTACATTTATGTACTATTTGTGCATATGCATTATTTACATGTATGTACTAGAGTAACGATTGAAAAAGTAATAAACGCGATATGATCTTCTCTAACTGGAGAAATGAAAAAGGGGTTAGATTCGGCCTATATAGGTATTCCCAAGGCTTTTGGCGCTGTCCGACGCACAGTAAAAATAGAGACATCGTACACTGTCAATAACGAGGCGTCGAGTTTGACCACGTTGTCAGCTCCAGTCAGACATTTGCAATAACATCAATTCAGCTTGTGCAGCCAGATACTATTAATCGATACGAGTATTTATTGATTGCTTTTCCAGGGATCGGCAACAGACTGGGTTTGGGTGCACGTGCACCCGGAATGGGCCGCCGTCCCCTCCCCCGTCCTCCCATGCCTAGATCAGACTACAATTACATACCCCAACCCAAGACGGACACAAAACAATGATTCCTCTAAAAATATTTTAAACGTTTTTGTAAATATTTTGTGTAAGTACGTTGTGAATAGATGAATATTCCATACCATAGTCCTCTTCATTTCGATCTGAAATACTTTGATCTAGAAATGACAGACGAATGAGCAAGGGCAGAAATACAAAGAGTTTTGTTTTTAGGTGTTTTTGGTTAGCAGCGGCACTCAATTATTTCGGGACTGTTTCAACTTATGCAAATAAGATGAACATTTTTAAGTTTCTACACATGAGAGGAGTTCAAAAATACCAAGTTTGAACACTGAATCCCACGTAGGGCGAAAATCGCAACTCCATTCACGTCAACTTGGGGGTGTTTTTGGTTAGCACCGCCACTCAATTATTTCGGGACTGTTTCAACTTATGCAAATAAGATGGACATTTTTAAGTTTCTACACATGAGAGGAGTTCAAAAATACCAAGTTTGAACACTAAATCCCACGTAGAGCGAAAATCGCAACTCCATTCACGTCAATTTGGGGGTGTTTTTGGTTAGCACCGCCACTCAATTATTTCGGGACTGTTTCAACTTATGCAAATAAGATGGACATTTTTAAGTTTCTACACATGAGAGGAGTTCAAAAATACCAAGTTTGAACACTGAATCCCACGTAGGGCGAAAATCGCAACTCCATTCACGTCAACTTGGGGGTGTTTTTGGTTAGCACCGCCACTCAATTATTTCGGGACTGTTTCAACTTATGCAAATAAGATGGACATTTTTAAGTTTCTACACATGAGAGGAGTTCAAAAATACCAAGTTTGAACACTGAATCCCACGTAGGGCGAAAATCGCAACTCCATTCACGTCAACTTGGGGGTGTTTTTGGTTAGCACCGCCACTCAATTATTTCGGGACTGTTTCAACTTATGCAAATAAGATGGACATTTTTAAGTTTCTACACATGAGAGGAGTTCAAAAATACCAAGTTTGAACACTGAATCCCACGTAGGGCGAAAATCGCAACTCCATTCACGTCAACTTGGGGGTGTTTTTGGTTAGCAGCGGCACTCAATTATTTCGGGACTGTTTCAACTTATGCAAATAAGATGAACATTTTTAAGTTTCTACACATGAGAGGAGTTCAAAAATACCAAGTTTGAACACTGAATCCCACGTAGGGCGAAAATCGCAACTCCATTCACGTCAACTTGGGGGTGTTTTTGGTTAGCACCGCCACTCAATTATTTCGGGACTGTTTCAATTTATGCTAATAAGATGAACATTTTTAAGTTTCTACACATGAGAGGAGTTCAAAAATACCAAGTTTGAACACTAAATCCCACGTAGGGCGAAAATCGCAACTCCATTCACGTTAATTTGGGGGGTGTTTTTGGTTAGCACCGCCACTCAATTATTTCGGGACTGTTTCAACTTATGCAAATAAGATGGACATTTTTAAGTTTCTACACATGAGAGGAGTTCAAAAATACCAAGTTTGAACACTGAATCCCACGTAGGGCGAAAATCGCAACTCCATTCACGTCAACTTGGGGGTGTTTTTGGTTAGCACCGCCACTCAATTATTTCGGGACTGTTTCAACTTATGCAAATAAGATGGACATTTTTAAGTTTCTACACATGAGAGGAGTTCAAAAATACCAAGTTTGAACACTGAATCCCACGTAGGGCGAAAATCGCAACTCCATTCACGTCAATTTGAGAGTGTTTTTGGTTAGCACCGCCACTCAATTATTTCGGGACTGTTTCAACTTATGCAAATAAGATGGACATTTTTGAGTTTCTACACATGAGAGGAGTTCAAAAATACCAAGTTTGAACACTAAATCTCACGTAGGGCGAAAATCGCAACTCCATTCACGTCAATTTGAGAGTGTTTTTGGTTAGCACCGCCACTCAATTATTTCGGGACTGTTTCAACTTATGCAAATAAGATGGACATTTTTAAGTTTCTACACATGAGAGGAGTTCAAAAATACCAAGTTTGAACACTGAATCCCACGTAGGGCGAAAATCGCAACTCCATTCACGTCAATTTGAGAGTGTTTTTGGTTAGCACCGCCACTCAATTATTTCGGGACTGTTTCAACTTATGCAAATAAGATGAACATTTTTGAGTTTCTACACATGAGAGGAGTTCAAAAATACCAAGTTTGAACACTAAATCTCACGTAGGGCGAAAATCGCAACTCCATTCACGTCAACTTGGGGGTGTTTTTGGTTAGCACCGCCACTCAATTATTTCGGGACTGTTTCAACTTATGCAAATAAGATGATCATTTTTAAGTTTCTACACATGAGAGGAGTTCAAAAATACCAAGTTTGAACACTAAATCTCACGTAGGGCGAAAATCGCAACTCCATTCACGTCAATTTGAGAGTGTTTTTGGTTAGCACCGCCACTCAATTATTTCGGGACTGTTTCAACTTATGCAAATAAGATGAACATTTTTGAGTTTCTACACATGAGAGGAGTTCAAAAATACCAAGTTTGAACACTAAATCCCACGTAGGGCGAAAATCGCAACTCCATTCACGTCAACTTGGGGGTGTTTTTGGTTAGCACCGCCACTCAATTATTTCGGGACTGTTTCAACTTATGCAAATAAGATGGACATTTTTAAGTTTCTACACATGAGAGGAGTTCAAAAATACCAAGTTTGAACACTGAATCCCACGTAGGGCGAAAATCGCAACTCCATTCACGTCAACTTGGGGGTGTTTTTGGTTAGCACCGCCACTCAATTATTTCGGGACTGTTTCAACTTATGCAAATAAGATGGACATTTTTGAGTTTCTACACATGAGAGGAGTTCAAAAATACCAAGTTTGAACACTAAATCTCACGTAGGGCGAAAATCGCAACTCCATTCACGTCAATTTGAGAGTGTTTTTGGTTAGCACCGCCACTCAATTATTTCGGGACTGTTTCAACTTATGCAAATAAGATGGACATTTTTAAGTTTCTACACATGAGAGGAGTTCAAAAATACCAAGTTTGAACACTGAATCCCACGTAGGGCGAAAATCGCAACTCCATTCACGTCAATTTGAGAGTGTTTTTGGTTAGCACCGCCACTCAATTATTTCGGGACTGTTTCAACTTATGCAAATAAGATGAACATTTTTGAGTTTCTACACATGAGAGGAGTTCAAAAATACCAAGTTTGAACACTAAATCACACGTAGGGCGAAAATCGCAACTCCATTCACGTCAACTTGGGGGTGTTTTTGGTTAGCACCGCCACTCAATTATTTCGGGACTGTTTCAACTTATGCAAATAAGATGGACATTTTTAAGTTTCTACACATGAGAGGAGTTCAAAAATACCAAGTTTGAACACTGAATCCCACGTAGGGCGAAAATCGCAACTCCATTCACGTCAACTTGGGGGTGTTTTTGGTTAGCACCGCCACTCAATTATTTCGGGACTGTTTCAACTTATGCAAATAAGATGGACATTTTTAAGTTTCTACACATGAGAGGAGTTCAAAAATACCAAGTTTGAACACTGAATCCCACGTAGGGCGAAAATCGCAACTCCATTCACGTCAACTTGGGGGTGTTTTTGGTTAGCACCGCCACTCAATTATTTCGGGACTGTTTCAACTTATGCAAATAAGATGAACATTTTTAAGTTTCTACACATGAGAGGAGTTCAAAAATACCAAGTTTGAACACTGAATCCCACGTAGGGCGAAAATCGCAACTCCATTCACGTCAACTTGGGGGTGTTTTTGGTTAGCACCGCCACTCAATTATTTCGGGACTGTTTCAACTTATGCAAATAAGATGGACATTTTTAAGTTTCTACACATGAGAGGAGTTCAAAAATACCAAGTTTGAACACTGAATCCCACGTAGGGCGAAAATCGCAACTCCATTCACGTCAACTTGGGGGTGTTTTTGGTTAGCACCGCCACTCAATTATTTCGGGACTGTTTCAACTTATGCAAATAAGATGAACATTTTTAAGTTTCTACACATGAGAGGAGTTCAAAAATACCAAGTTTGAACACTGAATCCCACGTAGGGCGAAAATCGCAACTCCATTCACGTCAACTTGGGGGTGTTTTTGGTTAGCACCGCCACTCAATTATTTCGGGACTGTTTCAACTTATGCAAATAAGATGGACATTTTTAAGTTTCTACACATGAGAGGAGTTCAAAAATACCAAGTTTGAACACTGAATCCCACGTAGGGCGAAAATCGCAACTCCATTCACGTCAACTTGGGGGTGTTTTTGGTTAGCACCGCCACTCAATTATTTCGGGACTGTTTCAACTTATGCAAATAAGATGGACATTTTTAAGTTTCTACACATGAGAGGAGTTCAAAAATACCAAGTTTGAACACTGAATCCCACGTAGGGCGAAAATCGCAACTCCATTCACGTCAACTTGGGGGTGTTTTTGGTTAGCAGCGGCACTCAATTATTTCGGGACTGTTTCAACTTATGCAAATAAGATGAACATTTTTAAGTTTCTACACATGAGAGGAGTTCAAAAATACCAAGTTTGAACACTAAATCCCACGTAGGGCGAAAATCGCAACTCCATTCACGTCAACTTGGGGGTGTTTTTGGTTAGCACCGCCACTCAATTATTTCGGGACTGTTTCAATTTATGCTAATAAGATGAACATTTTTAAGTTTCTACACATGAGAGGAGTTCAAAAATACCAAGTTTGAACACTAAATCCCACGTAGGGCGAAAATCGCAACTCCATTCACGTTAATTTGGGGGGTGTTTTTGGTTAGCACCGCCACTCAATTATTTCGGGACTGTTTCAACTTATGCAAATAAGATGGACATTTTTAAGTTTCTACACATGAGAGGAGTTCAAAAATACCAAGTTTGAACACTGAATCCCACGTAGGGCGAAAATCGCAACTCCATTCACGTCAATTTGAGAGTGTTTTTGGTTAGCACCGCCACTCAATTATTTCGGGACTGTTTCAACTTATGCAAATAAGATGAACATTTTTGAGTTTCTACACATGAGAGGAGTTCAAAAATACCAAGTTTGAACACTAAATCTCACGTAGGGCGAAAATCGCAACTCCATTCACGTCAATTTGAGAGTGTTTTTGGTTAGCACCGCCACTCAATTATTTCGGGACTGTTTCAACTTATGCAAATAAGATGAACATTTTTGAGTTTCTACACATGAGAGGAGTTCAAAAATACCAAGTTTGAACACTAAATCCCACGTAGGGCGAAAATCGCAACTCCATTCACGTCAACTTGGGGGTGTTTTTGGTTAGCACCGCCACTCAATTATTTCGGGACTGTTTCAACTTATGCAAATAAGATGGACATTTTTAAGTTTCTACACATGAGAGGAGTTCAAAAATACCAAGTTTGAACACTGAATCCCACGTAGGGCGAAAATCGCAACTCCATTCACGTCAACTTGGGGGTGTTTTTGGTTAGCACCGCCAGTCAATTATTTCGGGACTGTTTCAACTTATGCAAATAAGATGAACATTTTTGAGTTTCTACACATGAGAGGAGTTCAAAAATACCAAGTTTGAACACTAAATCCCACGTAGGGCGAAAATCGCAACTCCATTCACGTCAACTTGGGGGTGTTTTTGGTTAGCACCGCCACTCAATTATTTCGGGACTGTTTCAACTTATGCAAATAAGATGAACATTTTTGAGTTTCTACACATGAGAGGAGTTCAAAAATACCAAGTTTGAACACTAAATCCCACGTAGGGCGAAAATCGCAACTCCATTCACGTCAACTTGGGGGTGTTTTTGGTTAGCACCGCCACTCAATTATTTCGGGACTGTTTCAACTTATGCAAATAAGATGAACATTTTTGAGTTTCTACACATGAGAGGAGTTCAAAAATACCAAGTTTGAACACTAAATCCCACGTAGGGCGAAAATCGCAACTCCATTCACGTCAACTTGGGGGTGTTTTTGGTTAGCACCGCCACTCAATTATTTCGGGACTGTTTCAACTTATGCAAATAAGATGGACATTTTTAAGTTTCTACACATGAGAGGAGTTCAAAAATACCAAGTTTGAACACTGAATCCCACGTAGGGCGAAAATCGCAACTCCATTCACGTCAACTTGGGGGTGTTTTTGGTTAGCACCGCCACTCAATTATTTCGGGACTGTTTCAACTTATGCAAATAAGATGGACATTTTTGAGTTTCTACACATGAGAGGAGTTCAAAAATACCAAGTTTGAACACTAAATCTCACGTAGGGCGAAAATCGCAACTCCATTCACGTCAATTTGAGAGTGTTTTTGGTTAGCACCGCCACTCAATTATTTCGGGACTGTTTCAACTTATGCAAATAAGATGAACATTTTTGAGTTTCTACACATGAGAGGAGTTCAAAAATACCAAGTTTGAACACTAAATCTCACGTAGGGCGAAAATCGCAACTCCATTCACGTCAATTTGAGAGTGTTTTTGGTTAGCACCGCCACTCAATTATTTCGGGACTGTTTCAACTTATGCAAATAAGATGAACATTTTTGAGTTTCTACACATGAGAGGAGTTCAAAAATACCAAGTTTGAACACTAAATCACACGTAGGGCGAAAATCGCAACTCCATTCACGTCAACTTGGGGGTGTTTTTGGTTAGCACCGCCACTCAATTATTTCGGGACTGTTTCAACTTATGCAAATAAGATGGACATTTTTAAGTTTCTACACATGAGAGGAGTTCAAAAATACCAAGTTTGAACACTGAATCCCACGTAGGGCGAAAATCGCAACTCCATTCACGTCAACTTGGGGGTGTTTTTGGTTAGCACCGCCACTCAATTATTTCGGGACTGTTTCAACTTATGCAAATAAGATGGACATTTTTAAGTTTCTACACATGAGAGGAGTTCAAAAATACCAAGTTTGAACACTGAATCCCACGTAGGGCGAAAATCGCAACTCCATTCACGTCAACTTGGGGGTGTTTTTGGTTAGCACCGCCACTCAATTATTTCGGGACTGTTTCAACTTATGCAAATAAGATGAACATTTTTAAGTTTCTACACATGAGAGGAGTTCAAAAATACCAAGTTTGAACACTGAATCCCACGTAGGGCGAAAATCGCAACTCCATTCACGTCAACTTGGGGGTGTTTTTGGTTAGCACCGCCACTCAATTATTTCGGGACTGTTTCAACTTATGCAAATAAGATGGACATTTTTAAGTTTCTACACATGAGAGGAGTTCAAAAATACCAAGTTTGAACACTGAATCCCACGTAGGGCGAAAATCGCAACTCCATTCACGTCAACTTGGGGGTGTTTTTGGTTAGCAGCGGCACTCAATTATTTCGGGACTGTTTCAACTTATGCAAATAAGATGAACATTTTTAAGTTTCTACACATGAGAGGAGTTCAAAAATACCAAGTTTGAACACTGAATCCCACGTAGGGCGAAAATCGCAACTCCATTCACGTCAACTTGGGGGTGTTTTTGGTTAGCACCGCCACTCAATTATTTCGGGACTGTTTCAGTTTATGCTAATAAGATGAACATTTTAAAGTTTCTACACATGAGAGGAGTTCAAAAATACCAAGTTTGAACACTAAATCCCACGTAGGGCGAAAATCGCAACTCCATTCACGTCAACTTGGGGGTGTTTTTGGTTAGCACCGCCACTCAATTATTTCGGGACTGTTTCAACTTATGCAAATAAGATGGACATTTTTAAGTTTCTACACATGAGAGGAGTTCAAAAATACCAAGTTTGAACACTGAATCCCACGTAGGGCGAAAATCGCAACTCCATTCACGTCAACTTGGGGGTGTTTTTGGTTAGCAGCGGCACTCAATTATTTCGGGACTGTTTCAACTTATGCAAATAAGATGAACATTTTTAAGTTTCTACACATGAGAGGAGTTCAAAAATACCAAGTTTGAACACTGAATCCCACGTAGGGCGAAAATCGCAACTCCATTCACGTCAACTTGGGGGTGTTTTTGGTTAGCACCGCCACTCAATTATTTCGGGACTGTTTCAATTTATGCTAATAAGATGAACATTTTTAAGTTTCTACACATGAGAGGAGTTCAAAAATACCAAGTTTGAACACTAAATCCCACGTAGGGCGAAAATCGCAACTCCATTCACGTCAACTTGGGGGTGTTTTTGGTTAGCACCGCCACTCAATTATTTCGGGACTGTTTCAACTTATGCAAATAAGATGGACATTTTTAAGTTTCTACACATGAGAGGAGTTCAAAAATACCAAGTTTGAACACTGAATCCCACGTAGGGCGAAAATCGCAACTCCATTCACGTCAACTTGGGGGTGTTTTTGGTTAGCACCGCCACTCAATTATTTCGGGACTGTTTCAACTTATGCAAATAAGATGGACATTTTTAAGTTTCTACACATGAGAGGAGTTCAAAAATACCAAGTTTGAACACTGAATCCCACGTAGGGCGAAAATCGCAACTCCATTCACGTCAATTTGAGAGTGTTTTTGGTTAGCACCGCCACTCAATTATTTCGGGACTGTTTCAATTTATGCTAATAAGATGAACATTTCTAAGTTTCTACACATGAGAGGAGTTCAAAAATACCAAGTTTGAACACTAAATCCCACGTAGGGCGAAAATCGCAACTCCATTCACGTCAATTTGAGAGTGTTTTTGGTTAGCACCGCCACTCAATTATTTCGGGACTGTTTCAATTTATGCTAATAAGATGAACATTTTTAAGTTTCTACACATGAGAGGAGTTCAAAAATACCAAGTTTGAACACTAAATCCCACGTAGGGCGAAAATCGCAACTCCATTCACGTCAATTTGGGGGTGTTTTTGGTTAGCACCGCCACTCAATTATTTCGGGACTGTTTCCACTCATGCAAATAAGATGAACATTTTTGAGTTTCTACACATGAGAGGAGTTCAAAAATACCAAGTTTGAACACTAAATCTCACGTAGGGCGAAAATCGCAACTCCATTCACGTCAACTTGGGGGTGTTTTTGGTTAGCACCGCCACTCAATTATTTCGGGACTGTTTCAACTTATGCAAATAAGATGGACATTTTTAAGTTTCTACACATGAGAGGAGTTCAAAAATACCAAGTTTGAACACTGAATCCCACGTAGGGCGAAAATCGCAACTCCATTCACGTCAATTGGGGGGTGTTTTTGGTTAGCACCGCCACTCAATTATTTCGGGACTGTTTCCATTTATGCTAATAAGATGAACATTTTCAAGTTTCTACACATGAGAGGAGTTCAAAAATACCAAGTTTGAACACTAAATCCCACGTAGGGCGAAAATCGCAACTCTATTCACGTCAATTTGAGAGTGTTTCTGGTTAGCACCGCCACTCAATTATTTCGGGACTGTTTCCACTCATGCAAATAAGTTGAACATTTTTGAGTTTCTACACATGAGAGGAGTTCAAAAATACCAAGTTTGAACACTAAATCTCACGTAGGGCGAAAATCGCAACTCCATTCACGTCAACTTGGGGGTGTTTTTGGTTAGCACCGCCACTCAATTATTTCGGGACTGTTTCAACTTATGCAAATAAGATGGACATTTTTAAGTTTCTACACATGAGAGGAGTTCAAAAATACCAAGTTTGAACACTGAATCCCACGTAGGGCGAAAATCGCAACTCCATTCACGTCAACTTGGGGGTGTTTTTGGTTAGCACCGCCACTCAATTATTTCGGGACTGTTTCAACTTATGCAAATAAGATGGACATTTTTAAGTTTCCACACATGAGAGGAGTTCAAAAATACCAAGTTTGAACACTGAATCCCACGTAGGGCGAAAATCGCAACTCCATTCACGTCAACTTGGGGGTGTTTTTGGTTAGCACCGCCACTCAATTATTTCGGGACTGTTTCAACTTATGCAAATAAGATGGACATTTTTAAGTTTCTACACATGAGAGGAGTTCAAAAATACCAAGTTTGAACACTGAATCCCACGTAGGGCGAAAATCGCAACTCCATTCACGTCAACTTGGGGGTGTTTTTGGTTAGCACCGCCACTCAATTATTTCGGGACTGTTTCAACTTATGCAAATAAGATGGACATTTTTAAGTTTCTACACATGAGAGGAGTTCAAAAATACCAAGTTTGAACACTGAATCCCACGTAGGGCGAAAATCGCAACTCCATTCACGTCAATTTGAGAGTGTTTTTGGTTAGCACCGCCACTCAATTATTTCGGGACTGTTTCAATTTATGCTAATAAGATGAACATTTTTAAGTTTCTACACATGAGAGGAGTTCAAAAATACCAAGTTTGAACACTAAATCCCACGTAGGGCGAAAATCGCAACTCCATTCACGTCAACTTGGGGGTGTTTTTGGTTAGCACCGCCACTCAATTATTTCGGGACTGTTTCAACTTATGCAAATAAGATGGACATTTTTAAGTTTCTACACATGAGAGGAGTTCAAAAATACCAAGTTTGAACACTGAATCCCACGTAGGGCGAAAATCGCAACTCCATTCACGTCAACTTGGGGGTGTTTTTGGTTAGCACCGCCACTCAATTATTTCGGGACTGTTTCAACTTATGCAAATAAAATGGACATTTTTAAGTTTCTACACATGAGAGGAGTTCAAAAATACCAAGTTTGAACACTGAATCCCACGTAGGGCGAAAATCGCAACTCCATTCACGTCAATTTGAGAGTGTTTTTGGTTAGCACCGCCACTCAATTATTTCGGGACTGTTTCAACTTATGCAAATAAGATGAACATTTTTGAGTTTCTAAACATGAGAGGAGTTCAAAAATACCAAGTTTGAACACTGAATCCCACGTAGGGCGAAAATCGCAACTCCATTCACGTCAACTTGGGGGTGTTTTTGGTTAGCACCGCCACTCAATTATTTCGGGACTGTTTCAACTTATGCAAATAAGATGGACATTTTTAAGTTTCTACACATGAGAGGAGTTCAAAAATACCAAGTTTGAACACTGAATCCCACGTAGGGCGAAAATCGCAACTCCATTCACGTCAATTTGAGAGTGTTTTTGGTTAGCACCGCCACTCAATTATTTCGGGACTGTTTCAACTTATGCAAATAAGATGAACATTTTTGAGTTTCTAAACATGAGAGGAGTTCAAAAATACCAAGTTTGAACACTGAATCCCACGTAGGGCGAAAATCGCAACTCCATTCACGTCAACTTGGGGGTGTTTTTGGTTAGCACCGCCACTCAATTATTTCGGGACTGTTTCAACTTATGCAAATAAGATGGACATTTTTAAGTTTCTACACATGAGAGGAGTTCAAAAATACCAAGTTTGAACACTGAATCCCACGTAGGGCGAAAATCGCAACTCCATTCACGTCAATTTGAGAGTGTTTTTGGTTAGCACCGCCACTCAATTATTTCGGGACTGTTTCAATTTATGCTAATAAGATGAACATTTCTAAGTTTCTACACATGAGAGGAGTTCAAAAATACCAAGTTTGAACACTAAATCCCACGTAGGGCGAAAATCGCAACTCCATTCACGTCAATTTGAGAGTGTTTTTGGTTAGCACCGCCACTCAATTATTTCGGGACTGTTTCAATTTATGCTAATAAGATGAACATTTTTAAGTTTCTACACATGAGAGGAGTTCAAAAATACCAAGTTTGAACACTAAATCCCACGTAGGGCGAAAATCGCAACTCCATTCACGTCAATTTGGGGGTGTTTTTGGTTAGCACCGCCACTCAATTATTTCGGGACTGTTTCCACTCATGCAAATAAGATGAACATTTTTGAGTTTCTACACATGAGAGGAGTTCAAAAATACCAAGTTTGAACACTAAATCTCACGTAGGGCGAAAATCGCAACTCCATTCACGTCAACTTGGGGGTGTTTTTGGTTAGCACCGCCACTCAATTATTTCGGGACTGTTTCAACTTATGCAAATAAGATGGACATTTTTAAGTTTCTACACATGAGAGGAGTTCAAAAATACCAAGTTTGAACACTGAATCCCACGTAGGGCGAAAATCGCAACTCCATTCACGTCAATTTGAGAGTGTTTTTGGTTAGCACCGCCACTCAATTATTTCGGGACTGTTTCAATTTATGCTAATAAGATGAACATTTTCAAGTTTCTACACATGAGAGGAGTTCAAAAATACCAAGTTTGAACACTAAATCCCACGTAGGGCGAAAATCGCAACTCCATTCACGTCAATTTGAGAGTGTTTCTGGTTAGCACCGCCACTCAATTATTTCGGGACTGTTTCCACTCATGCAAATAAGATGAACATTTTTGAGTTTCTACACATGAGAGGAGTTCAAAAATACCAAGTTTGAACACTAAATCTCACGTAGGGCGAAAATCGCAACTCCATTCACGTCAACTTGGGGGTGTTTTTGGTTAGCACCGCCACTCAATTATTTCGGGACTGTTTCAACTTATGCAAATAAGATGGACATTTTTAAGTTTCTACACATGAGAGGAGTTCAAAAATACCAAGTTTGAACACTGAATCCCACGTAGGGCGAAAATCGCAACTCCATTCACGTCAACTTGGGGGTGTTTTTGGTTAGCACCGCCACTCAATTATTTCGGGACTGTTTCAACTTATGCAAATAAGATGGACATTTTTAAGTTTCCACACATGAGAGGAGTTCAAAAATACCAAGTTTGAACACTGAATCCCACGTAGGGCGAAAATCGCAACTCCATTCACGTCAACTTGGGGGTGTTTTTGGTTAGCAGCGGCACTCAATTATTTCGGGACTGTTTCAACTTATGCAAATAAGATGAACATTTTTAAGTTTCTACACATGAGAGGAGTTCAAAAATACCAAGTTTGAACACTGAATCCCACGTAGGGCGAAAATCGCAACTCCATTCACGTCAATTTGGGAGTGTTTCTGGTTAGCACCGCCACTCAATTATTTCGGGACTGTTTCAACTTATGCAAATAAGATGAACATTTTTGAGTTTCTACCCATGAGAGGAGTTCAAAAATACCAAGTTTGAACACTAAATCCCACGTAGGGCGAAAATCGCAACTCCATTCACGTCAACTTGGGGGTGTTTTTGGTTAGCACCGCCACTCAATTATTTCGGGACTGTTTCAACTTATGCTAATAAGATGAACATTTTTAAGTTTCTACACATGAGAGGAGTTCAAAAATACCAAGCTTGAACACTAAATCCCACGTAGGGCGAAAATCGCAACTCCATTCACGTCAACTTGGGGGTGTTTTTGGTTAGCACCGCCACTCAATTATTTCGGGACTGTTTCAACTTATGCAAATAAGATGGACATTTTTAAGTTTCTACACATGAGAGGAGTTCAAAAATACCAAGTTTGAACACTGAATCCCACGTAGGGCGAAAATCGCAACTCCATTCACGTCAACTTGGGGGTGTTTTTGGTTAGCACCGCCACTCAATTATTTCGGGACTGTTTCAACTTATGCTAATAAGATGAACATTTTTAAGTTTCTACACATGAGAGGAGTTCAAAAATACCAAGCTTGAACACTAAATCCCACGTAGGGCGAAAATCGCAACTCCATTCACGTCAACTTGGGGGTGTTTTTGGTTAGCACCGCCACTCAATTATTTCGGGACTGTTTCAACTTATGCAAATAAGATGGACATTTTTAAGTTTCTACACATGAGAGGAGTTCAAAAATACCAAGTTTGAACACTGAATCCCACGTAGGGCGAAAATCGCAACTCCATTCACGTTAATTTGAGAGTGTTTTTGGTTAGCACCGCCACTCAATTATTTCGGGACTGTTTCAACTTATGCAAATAAGATGAACATTTTTAAGTTTCTACACATGAGAGGAGTTCAAAAATACCAAGTTTGAACACTAAATCCCACGTAGGGCGAAAATCGCAACTCCATTCACGTCAACTTGGGGGTGTTTTTGGTTAGCACCGCCACTCAATTATTTCGGGACTGTTTCAACTTATGCAAATAAGATGGACATTTTTAAGTTTCTACACATGAGAGGAGTTCAAAAATACCAAGTTTGAACACTGAATCCCACGTAGGGCGAAAATCGCAACTCCATTCACGTCAACTTGGGGGTGTTTTTGGTTAACACCGCCACTCAATTATTTCGGGACTGTTTCAACTTATGCAAATAAGATGGACATTTTTAAGTTTCTACACATGAGAGGAGTTCAAAAATACCAAGTTTGAACACTGAATCCCACGTAGGGCGAAAATCGCAACTCCATTCACGTCAATTTGAGAGTGTTTTTGGTTAGCACCGCCACTCAATTATTTCGGGACTGTTTCAACTTATGCAAATAAGATGAACATTTTTGAGTTTCTACACATGAGAGGAGTTCAAAAATACCAAGTTTGAACACTGAATCCCACCACTGAACTAGGGCGAAAATCGCAACTCCATTCACGTCAATTTGGGGGTGTTTTTGGTTAGCACCGCCACTCAATTATTTCGGGACTGTTTCAACTTATGCTAATAAGATGAACATTTTTGAGTTTCTACACATGAGAGGAGTTCAAAAATACCAAGTTTGAACACTGAATCCCACGTAGGGCGAAAATCGCAACTCCATTCACGTCAACTTGGGGGTGTTTTTGGTTAGCACCGCCACTCAATTATTTCGGGACTGTTTCAACTTATGCTAATAAGATGAACATTTTTGAGTTTCTACACATGAGAGGAGTTCAAAAATACCAAGTTTGAACACTGAATCCCACGTAGGGCGAAAATCGCAACTCCATTCACGTCAATTTGAGAGTGTTTTTGGTTAGCACCGCCACTCAATTATTTCGGGACTGTTTCAACTTATGCAAATAAGATGAACATTTTTGAGTTTCTACACATGAGAGGAGTTCAAAAATACCAAGTTTGAACACTGAATCCCACCACTGAACTAGGGCGAAAATCGCAACTCCATTCACGTCAATTTGGGGGTGTTTTTGGTTAGCACCGCCACTCAATTATTTCGGGACTGTTTCAACTTATGCTAATAAGATGAACATTTTTGAGTTTCTACACATGAGAGGAGTTCAAAAATACCAAGTTTGAACACTGAATCCCACGTAGGGCGAAAATCGCAACTCCATTCACGTCAACTTGGGGGTGTTTTTGGTTAGCACCGCCACTCAATTATTTCGGGACTGTTTCAACTTATGCTAATAAGATGAACATTTTTGAGTTTCTACACATGAGAGGAGTTCAAAAATACCAAGTTTGAACACTGAATCCCACGTAGGGCGAAAATCGCAACTCCATTCACGTCAATTTGAGAGTGTTTTTGGTTAGCACCGCCACTCAATTATTTCGGGACTGTTTCAACTTATGCAAATAAGATGAACATTTTTGAGTTTCTACACATGAGAGGAGTTCAAAAATACCAAGTTTGAACACTAAATCTCACGTAGGGCGAAAATCGCAACTCCATTCACGTCAATTTGGGGGTGTTTTTGGTTAGCATCGCCACTCAATTATTTCGGGACTGTTTCAACTTATGCTAATGAGATGAACATTTTTGAGTTTCTACACATGAGAGGAGTTCAAAAATACCAAGTTTGAACGCTAAATCTCACGTAGGGCGAAAATCGCAACTCCATTCACGTCAACTTGGGGGTGTTTTTGGTTAGCACCGCCACTCAATTATTTCGGGACTGTTTCAACTTATGCAAATAAGATGAACATTTTTAAGTTTCTACACATGAGAGGAGTTCAAAAATACCAAGTTTGAACACTAAATCTCACGTAGGGCGAAAATCGCAACTCCATTCACGTCAACTTGGGGGTGTTTTTAGTTAGCACCGCCACTCAATTATTTCGGGACTGTTTCAACTTATGCAAATAAGATGAACATTTTTAAGTTTCTACACATGAGAGGAGTTCAAAAATACCAAGTTTGAACACTGAATCCCACGTAGGGCGAAAATCGCAACTCCATTCACGTCAACTTGGGGGTGTTTTTGGTTAGCACCGCCACTCAATTATTTCGGGACTGTTTCAACTTATGCAAATAAGATGAACATTTTTAAGTTTCTACACATGAGAGGAGTTCAAAAATACCAAGTTTGAACACTGAATCCCACGTAGGGCGAAAATCGCAACTCGATTCACGTCAACTTGGGGGTGTTTTTGGTTAGCACCGCCACTCAATTATTTCGGGACTGTTTCAACTTATGCAAATAAGATGAACATTTTTAAGTTTCTACACATGAGAGGAGTTCAAAAATACCAAGTTTGAACACTGAATCCCACGTAGGGCGAAAATCGCAACTCCATTCACGTCAACTTGGGGGTGTTTTTGGTTAGCACCGCCACACAATTATTTCGGGACTGTTTCAACTTATGCAAATAAGATGATCATTTTTAAGTTTCTACACATGAGAGGAGTTCAAAATACCAAGTTTGAACACTGAATCCCACGTAGGGCGAAAATCGCAACTCGATTCACGTCAACTTGGGGGTGTTTTTGGTTAGCACCGCCACTCAATTATTTCGGGACTGTTTCAACTTATGCAAATAAGATGGACATTTTTAAGTTTCTACACATGAGAGGAGTTCAAAAATACCAAGTTTGAACACTGAATCCCACGTAGGGCGAAAATCGCAACTCCATTCACGTCAACTTGGGGGTGTTTTTGGTTAGCACCGCCACTCAATTATTTCGGGACTGTTTCAACTTATGCAAATAAGATGAACATTTTTAAGTTTCTACACATGAGAGGAGTTCAAAAATACCAAGTTCGAACACTGAATCCCACGTAGGGCGAAAATCGCAACTCCATTCACGTCAACTTGGGGGTGTTTTTGGTTAGCACCGCCACTCAATTATTTCGGGACTGTTTCAACTTATGCAAATAAGATGGACATTTTTAAGTTTCTACACATGAGAGGAGTTCAAAAATACCAAGTTTGAACACTGAATCCCACGTAGGGCGAAAATCGCAACTCCATTCACGTCAATTTGAGAGTGTTTTTGGTTAGCACCGCCACTCAATTATTTCGGGACTGTTTCAACTTATGCAAATAAGATGAACATTTTTGAGTTTCTACACATGAGAGGAGTTCAAAAATACCAAGTTTGAACACTAAATCTCACGTAGGGCGAAAATCGCAACTCCATTCACGTCAATTTGGGGGTGTTTTTGGTTAGCATCGCCACTCAATTATTTCGGGACTGTTTCAACTTATGCAAATAAGATGGACATTTTTAAGTTTCTACACATGAGAGGAGTTCAAAAATACCAAGTTTGAACACTGAATCCCACGTAGGGCGAAAATCGCAACTCCATTCACGTCAACTTGGGGTGTTTTTGGTTAGCACCGCCACTCAATTATTTCGGGACTGTTTCAACTTATGCAAATAAGATGGACATTTTTAAGTTTCTACACATGAGAGGAGTTCAAAAATACCAAGTTTGAACACTGAATCCCACGTAGGGCGAAAATCGCAACTCCATTCACGTCAATTTGAGAGTGTTTTTGGTTAGCACCGCCACTCAATTATTTCGGGACTGTTTCAACTTATGCAAATAAGATGAACATTTTTGAGTTTCTACACATGAGAGGAGTTCAAAAATACCAAGTTTGAACACTAAATCTCACGTAGGGCGAAAATCGCAACTCCATTCACGTCAGTTTTTGGTTAGCATCGCCACTCAATTATTTCGGGACTGTTTCAACTTATGCTAATGAGATGAACATTTTTGAGTTTCTACACATGAGAGGAGTTCAAAAATACCAAGTTTGAACGCTAAATCTCACGTAGGGCGAAAATCGCAACTCCATTCACGTCAACTTGGGGGTGTTTTTGGTTAGCACCGCCACTCAATTATTTCGGGACTGTTTCAACTTATGCAAATAAGATGAACATTTTTAAGTTTCTACACATGAGAGGAGTTCAAAAATACCAAGTTTGAACACTAAATCTCACGTAGGGCGAAAATCGCAACTCCATTCACGTCAACTTGGGGGTGTTTTTGGTTAGCACCGCCACTCAATTATTTCGGGACTGTTTCAACTTATGCAAATAAGATGAACATTTTTAAGTTTCTACACATGAGAGGAGTTCAAAAATACCAAGTTTGAACACTGAATCCCACGTAGGGCGAAAATCGCAACTCCATTCACGTCAACTTGGGGGTGTTTTTAGTTAGCACCGCCACTCAATTATTTCGGGACTGTTTCAACTTATGCTAATGAGATGAACATTTTTGAGTTTCTACACATGAGAGGAGTTCAAAAATACCAAGTTTGAACACTGAATCCCACGTAGGGCGAAAATCGCAACTCCATTCACGTCAACTTGGGGGTGTTTTTAGTTAGCACCGCCACTCAATTATTTCGGGACTGTTTCAACTTATGCTAATGAGATGAACATTTTTGAGTTTCTACACATGAGAGGAGTTCAAAAATACCAAGTTTGAACACTGAATCCCACGTAGGGCGAAAATCGCAACTCCATTCACGTCAACTTGGGGGTGTTTTTAGTTAGCACCGCCACTCAATTATTTCGGGACTGTTTCAACTTATGCAAATAAGATGAACATTTTTAAGTTTCTACACATGAGAGGAGTTCAAAAATACCAAGTTTGAACACTAAATCTCACGTAGGGCGAAAATCGCAACTCCATTCACGTCAACTTGGGGGTGTTTTTGGTTAGCACCGCCACTCAATTATTTCGGGACTGTTTCAACTTATGCAAATAAGATGAACATTTTTAAGTTTCTACACATGAGAGGAGTTCAAAAATACCAAGTTTGAACACTGAATCCCACGTAGGGCGAAAATCGCAACTCGATTCACGTCAACTTGGGGGTGTTTTTGGTTAGCACCGCCACTCAATTATTTCGGGACTGTTTCAACTTATGCAAATAAGATGGACATTTTTAAGTTTCTACACATGAGAGGAGTTCAAAAATACCAAGTTTGAACACTGAATCCCACGTAGGGCGAAAATCGCAACTCCATTCACGTCAATTTGAGAGTGTTTTTGGTTAGCACCGCCACTCAATTATTTCGGGACTGTTTCAACTTATGCAAATAAGATGAACATTTTTGAGTTTCTACACATGAGAGGAGTTCAAAAATACCAAGTTTGAACACTAAATCCCACGTAGGGCGAAAATCGCAACTCCATTCACGTCAATTTGAGAGTGTTTTTGGTTAGCACCGCCACTCAATTATTTCGGGACTGTTTCAACTTATGCAAATAAGATGAACATTTTTGAGTTTCTACACATGAGAGGAGTTCAAAAATACCAAGTTTGAACACTGAATCCCACGTAGGGCGAAAATCGCAACTCCATTCACGTCAATTTGGGGGTGTTTTTGGTTAGCACCGCCACTCAATTATTTCGGGACTGTTTCAACTTATGCAAATAAGATGGACATTTTTAAGTTTCTACACATGAGAGGAGTTCAAAAATACCAAGTTTGAACACTGAATCCCACGTAGGGCGAAAATCGCAACTCCATTCACGTCAATTTGAGAGTGTTTTTGGTTAGCACCGCCACTCAATTATTTCGGGACTGTTTCAACTTATGCAAATAAGATGAACATTTTTAAGTTTCTACACATGAGAGGAGTTCAAAAATACCAAGTTTGAACACTGAATCCCACGTAGGGCGAAAATCGCAACTCCATTCACGTCAATTTGAGAGTGTTTTTGGTTAGCACCGCCACTCAATTATTTCGGGACTGTTTCAACTTATGCAAATAAGATGAACATTTTTGAGTTTCTACACATGAGAGGAGTTCAAAAATACCAAGTTTGAACACTGAATCCCACGTAGGGCGAAAATCGCAACTCCATTCACGTCAATTTGAGAGTGTTTTTGGTTAGCACCGCCACTCAATTATTTCGGGACTGTTTCAACTTATGCAAATAAGATGAACATTTTTGAGTTTCTACACATGAGAGGAGTTCAAAAATACCAAGTTTGAACACTAAATCTCACGTAGGGCGAAAATCGCAACTCCATTCACGTCAATTTGGGGGTGTTTTTGGTTAGCATCGCCACTCAATTATTTCGGGACTGTTTCAACTTATGCTAATGAGATGAACATTTTTGAGTTTCTACACATGAGAGGAGTTCAAAAATACCAAGTTTGAACGCTAAATCTCACGTAGGGCGAAAATCGCAACTCCATTCACGTCAACTTGGGGGTGTTTTTGGTTAGCACCGCCACTCAATTATTTCGGGACTGTTTCAACTTATGCAAATAAGATGAACATTTTTAAGTTTCTACACATGAGAGGAGTTCAAAAATACCAAGTTTGAACACTAAATCTCACGTAGGGCGAAAATCGCAACTCCATTCACGTCAACTTGGGGGTGTTTTTAGTTAGCACCGCCACTCAATTATTTCGGGACTGTTTCAACTTATGCAAATAAGATGAACATTTTTAAGTTTCTACACATGAGAGGAGTTCAAAAATACCAAGTTTGAACACTGAATCCCACGTAGGGCGAAAATCGCAACTCCATTCACGTCAACTTGGGGGTGTTTTTGGTTAGCACCGCCACTCAATTATTTCGGGACTGTTTCAACTTATGCAAATAAGATGAACATTTTTAAGTTTCTACACATGAGAGGAGTTCAAAAATACCAAGTTTGAACACTGAATCCCACGTAGGGCGAAAATCGCAACTCGATTCACGTCAACTTGGGGGTGTTTTTGGTTAGCACCGCCACTCAATTATTTCGGGACTGTTTCAACTTATGCAAATAAGATGAACATTTTTAAGTTTCTACACATGAGAGGAGTTCAAAAATACCAAGTTTGAACACTGAATCCCACGTAGGGCGAAAATCGCAACTCCATTCACGTCAACTTGGGGGTGTTTTTGGTTAGCACCGCCACTCAATTATTTCGGGACTGTTTCAACTTATGCAAATAAGATGAACATTTTTAAGTTTCTACACATGAGAGGAGTTCAAAAATACCAAGTTCGAACACTGAATCCCACGTAGGGCGAAAATCGCAACTCCATTCACGTCAACTTGGGGGTGTTTTTGGTTAGCACCGCCACTCAATTATTTCGGGACTGTTTCAACTTATGCAAATAAGATGGACATTTTTAAGTTTCTACACATGAGAGGAGTTCAAAAATACCAAGTTTGAACACTGAATCCCACGTAGGGCGAAAATCGCAACTCCATTCACGTCAATTTGAGAGTGTTTTTGGTTAGCACCGCCACTCAATTATTTCGGGACTGTTTCAACTTATGCAAATAAGATGAACATTTTTGAGTTTCTACACATGAGAGGAGTTCAAAAATACCAAGTTTGAACACTAAATCTCACGTAGGGCGAAAATCGCAACTCCATTCACGTCAATTTGGGGGTGTTTTTGGTTAGCATCGCCACTCAATTATTTCGGGACTGTTTCAACTTATGCAAATAAGATGGACATTTTTAAGTTTCTACACATGAGAGGAGTTCAAAAATACCAAGTTTGAACACTGAATCCCACGTAGGGCGAAAATCGCAACTCCATTCACGTCAACTTGGGGGTGTTTTTGGTTAGCACCGCCACTCAATTATTTCGGGACTGTTTCAACTTATGCAAATAAGATGGACATTTTTAAGTTTCTACACATGAGAGGAGTTCAAAAATACCAAGTTTGAACACTGAATCCCACGTAGGGCGAAAATCGCAACTCCATTCACGTCAATTTGAGAGTGTTTTTGGTTAGCACCGCCACTCAATTATTTCGGGACTGTTTCAACTTATGCAAATAAGATGAACATTTTTGAGTTTCTACACATGAGAGGAGTTCAAAAATACCAAGTTTGAACACTAAATCTCACGTAGGGCGAAAATCGCAACTCCATTCACGTCAATTTGGGGGTGTTTTTGGTTAGCATCGCCACTCAATTATTTCGGGACTGTTTCAACTTATGCTAATGAGATGAACATTTTTGAGTTTCTACACATGAGAGGAGTTCAAAAATACCAAGTTTGAACGCTAAATCTCACGTAGGGCGAAAATCGCAACTCCATTCACGTCAACTTGGGGGTGTTTTTGGTTAGCACCGCCACTCAATTATTTCGGGACTGTTTCAACTTATGCAAATAAGATGAACATTTTTAAGTTTCTACACATGAGAGGAGTTCAAAAATACCAAGTTTAAACACTAAATCTCACGTAGGGCGAAAATCGCAACTCCATTCACGTCAACTTGGGGGTGTTTTTGGTTAGCACCGCCACTCAATTATTTCGGGACTGTTTCAACTTATGCAAATAAGATGAACATTTTTAAGTTTCTACACATGAGAGGAGTTCAAAAGTACCAAGTTTGAACACTGAATCCCACGTAGGGCGAAAATCGCAACTCCATTCACGTCAACTTGGGGGTGTTTTTAGTTAGCACCGCCACTCAATTATTTCGGGACTGTTTCAACTTATGCTAATGAGATGAACATTTTTGAGTTTCTACACATGAGAGGAGTTCAAAAATACCAAGTTTGAACACTGAATCCCACGTAGGGCGAAAATCGCAACTCCATTCACGTCAACTTGGGGGTGTTTTTAGTTAGCACCGCCACTCAATTATTTCGGGACTGTTTCAACTTATGCTAATGAGATGAACATTTTTGAGTTTCTACACATGAGAGGAGTTCAAAAATACCAAGTTTGAACACTGAATCCCACGTAGGGCGAAAATCGCAACTCCATTCACGTCAACTTGGGGGTGTTTTTAGTTAGCACCGCCACTCAATTATTTCGGGACTGTTTCAACTTATGCAAATAAGATGAACATTTTTAAGTTTCTACACATGAGAGGAGTTCAAAAATACCAAGTTTGAACACTAAATCTCACGTAGGGCGAAAATCGCAACTCCATTCACGTCAACTTGGGGGTGTTTTTGGTTAGCACCGCCACTCAATTATTTCGGGACTGTTTCAACTTATGCAAATAAGATGAACATTTTTAAGTTTCTACACATGAGAGGAGTTCAAAAATACCAAGTTTGAACACTGAATCCCACGTAGGGCGAAAATCGCAACTCGATTCACGTCAACTTGGGGGTGTTTTTGGTTAGCACCGCCACTCAATTATTTCGGGACTGTTTCAACTTATGCAAATAAGATGAACATTTTTAAGTTTCTACACATGAGAGGAGTTCAAAAATACCAAGTTTGAACACTGAATCCCACGTAGGGCGAAAATCGCAACTCGATTCACGTCAACTTGGGGGTGTTTTTGGTTAGCACCGCCACTCAATTATTTCGGGACTGTTTCAACTTATGCAAATAAGATGAACATTTTTGAGTTTCTACACATGAGAGGAGTTCAAAAATACCAAGTTTGAACACTAAATCTCACGTAGGGCGAAAATCGCAACTCCATTCACGTCAATTTGAGAGTGTTTTTGGTTAGCACAGCCACTCAATTATTTCGGGACTGTTTCAACTTATGCAAATAAGATGAACATTTTTAAGTTTCTACACATGAGAGGAGTTCAAAAATACCAAGTTTGAACACTGAATCCCACGTAGGGCGAAAATCGCAACTCGATTCACGTCAACTTGGGGGTGTTTTTGGTTAGCACCGCCACTCAATTATTTCGGGACTGTTTCAACTTATGCAAATAAGATGGACATTTTTAAGTTTCTACACATGAGAGGAGCTCAAAAATACCAAGTTTGAACACTGAATCCCACGTAGGGCGAAAATCGCAACTCCATTCACGTCAATTTGAGAGTGTTTTTTGTTAGCACCGCCACACAATTATTTCGGGACTGTTTCAACTTATGCTAATGAGATGAACATTTTTGAGTTTCTACACATGAGAGGAGTTCAAAAATACCAAGTTTGAACACTAAATCTCACGTAGGGCGAAAATCGCAACTCCATTCACGTCAACTTGGGGGTGTTTTTGGTTAGCATCGCCACTCAATTATTTCGGGACTGTTTCAACTTATGCTAATGAGATGAACATTTTTGAGTTTCTACACATAAGAGGAGTTCAAAAATACCAAGTTTGAACACTAAATCCCACGTAGGGCGAAAATCGCAACTCCATTCACGTCAACTTGGGGGTGTTTTTGGTTAGCACCGCCACTCAATTATTTCGGGACTGTTTCAACTTATGCAAATAAGATGAACATTTTTGAGTTTCTACACATGAGAGGAGTTCAAAAATACCAAGTTTGAACACTAAATCTCACGTAGGGCGAAAATCGCAACTCCATTCACGAATATTTGGGGGTGTTTTTGGTTAGCATCGCCACTCAATTATTTCGGGACTGTTTCAACTTATGCTAATGAGATGAACATTTTTGAGTTTCTACACATGAGAGGAGTTCAAAAATACCAAGTTTGAACGCTAAATCTCACGTAGGGCGAAAATCGCAACTCCATTCACGTCAACTTGGGGGTGTTTTTGGTTAGCACCGCCACTCAATTATTTCGGGACTGTTTCAACTTATGCAAATAAGATGAACATTTTTAAGTTTCTACACATGAGAGGAGTTCAAAAATACCAAGTTTGAACACTGAATCCCACGTAGGGCGAAAATCGCAACTCCATTCACGTCAACTTGGGGGTGTTTTTAGTTAGCACCGCCACTCAATTATTTCGGGACTGTTTCAACTTATGCAAATAAGATGAACATTTTTAAGTTTCTACACATGAGAGGAGTTCAACCAAGTTTGAACACTAAATCTCACGTAGGGCGAAAATCGCAACTCCATTCACGTCAACTTGGGGGTGTTTTTGGTTAGCACCGCCACTCAATTATTTCGGGACTGTTTCAACTTATGCAAATAAGATGAACATTTTTGAGTTTCTACACATGAGAGGAGTTCAAAAATACCAAGTTTGAACACTAAATCTCACGTAGGGCGAAAATCGCAACTCCATTCACGAATATTTGGGGGTGTTTTTGGTTAGCATCGCCACTCAATTATTTCGGGACTGTTTCAACTTATGCTAATGAGATGAACATTTTTGAGTTTCTACACATGAGAGGAGTTCAAAAATACCAAGTTTGAACGCTAAATCTCACGTAGGGCGAAAATCGCAACTCCATTCACGTCAACTTGGGGGTGTTTTTGGTTAGCACCGCCACTCAATTATTTCGGGACTGTTTCAACTTATGCAAATAAGATGAACATTTTTAAGTTTCTACACATGAGAGGAGTTCAAAAATACCAAGTTTGAACACTGAATCCCACGTAGGGCGAAAATCGCAACTCCATTCACGTCAACTTGGGGGTGTTTTTAGTTAGCACCGCCACTCAATTATTTCGGGACTGTTTCAACTTATGCAAATAAGATGAACATTTTTAAGTTTCTACACATGAGAGGAGTTCAACCAAGTTTGAACACTAAATCTCACGTAGGGCGAAAATCGCAACTCCATTCACGTCAACTTGGGGGTGTTTTTGGTTAGCACCGCCACTCAATTATTTCGGGACTGTTTCAACTTATGCAAATAAGATGAACATTTTTAAGTTTCTACACATGAGAGGAGTTCAAAAATACCAAGTTTAAACACTGAATCCCACGTAGGGCGAAAATCGCAACTCCATTCACGTCAATTTGAGAGTGTTTTTGGTTAGCATCGCCACACAATTATTTCGGGACTGTTTCAACTTATGCTAATGAGATGAACATTTTTGAGTTTCTACACATGAGAGGAGTTCAAAAATACCAAGTTTGAACACTAAATCTCACGTAGGGCGAAAATCGCAACTCCATTCACGTCAACTTGGGGGTGTTTTTGGTTAGCATCGCCACTCAATTATTTCGGGACTGTTTCAACTTATGCTAATGAGATGAACATTTTTGAGTTTCTACACATAAGAGGAGTTCAAAAATACCAAGTTTGAACACTAAATCCCACGTAGGGCGAAAATCGCAACTCCATTCACGTCAACTTGGGGGTGTTTTTGGTTAGCACCGCCACTCAATTATTTCGGGACTGTTTCAACTTATGCTAATGAGATGAACATTTTTGAGTTTCTACACATAAGAGGAGTTCAAAAATACCAAGTTTGAACACTAAATCCCACGTAGGGCGAAAATCGCAACTCCATTCACGTCAACTTGGGGGTGTTTTTGGTTAGCATCGCCACTCAATTATTTCGGGACTGTTTCAACTTATGCTAATGAGATGAACATTTTTGAGTTTCTACACATAAGAGGAGTTCAAAAATACCAAGTTTGAACACTAAATCCCACGTAGGGCGAAAATCGCAACTCCATTCACGTCAACTTGGGGGTGTTTTTGGTTAGCACCGCCACTCAATTATTTCGGGACTGTTTCAACTTATGCAAATAAGATGGACATTTTTAAGTTTCTACACATGAGAGGAGTTCAAAAATACCACGTTTGAACACTGAATCCCACGTAGGGCGAAAATCGCAACTCCATTCACGTCAATTTGAGAGTGTTTTTGGTTAGCACCGCCACACAATTATTTCGGGACTGTTTTAACTTATGCAAATAAGATGAACATTTTTGAGTTTCTACACATGAGAGGAGTTCAAAAATACCAAGTTTGAACACTAAATCTCACGTAGGGCGAAAATCGCAACTCCATTCACGTCAATTTGAGAGTGTTTTTGGTTAGCACCGCCACTCATTTATTTCGGGACAGTTTCAACTTATGCAAATAAGATGGACATTTTTTAGTTTCTACACATGAGAGGAGTTCAAAAATACCAAGTTTGAACACTGAATCCCACGTAGGGCGAAAATCGCAACTCCATTCACGTCAATTTGAGAGTGTTTTTGGTTAGCACCGCCACTCAATTATTTCGGGACTGTTTCAACTTATGCAAACAAAATGATCATTTTTAAGTTTCTACACATGAGAAGAGTTCAAAAATACCAAGTTTGAACACTAAATCCCACGTAGGGCGAAAATCGCAACTCCATTCACGTCAATTTGAGAGTGTTTTTGGTTAGCACCGCCACTCAATTATTTCGGGACTGTTTCAACTTATGCAAATAAGATGAACATTTTAAAGTTTCTACACATGAGAGGAGTTCAAAAATACCAAGTTTGAACACTAAATCCCACGTAGGGTGAAAATCGCAACTCCATTCACGTCAATTTGAGAGTGTTTCTGGTTAGCACCGCCACTCAATTATTTCGGGACTGTTTCAACTTATGCAAATAAGATGAACATTTTTAAGTTTCTACACATGAGAGGAGTTCAAAAATACCAAGTTTGAACACTAAATCCCACGTAGGGCAAAAATCGCAACTCCATTCACGTCAATTTGAGAGTGTTTTTGGTTAGCACCGCCACTCAATTATTTCGGGACTGTTTCAACTTATGCAAATAAGATGAACATTTTTAAGTTTCTACACATGAGAGGAGTTCAAAAATACCAAGTTTGAACACTAAATCCCACGTAGGGCGAAAATCGCAACTCCATTCACGTCAACTTGGGGGTGTTTTTGGTTAGCAGCGGCACTCAATTATTTCGGGACTGTTTCAACTTATGCAAATAAGATGAACATTTTTAAGTTTCTACACATGAGAGGAGTTCAAAAATACCAAGTTTGAACACTAAATCCCACGTAGGGTGAAAATCGCAACTCCATTCACGTCAATTTGAGAGTGTTTCTGGTTAGCACCGCCACTCAATTATTTCGGGACTGTTTCAACTTATGCAAATAAGATGATCATTTTTAAGTTTCTACACATGAGAGGAGTTCAAAAATACCAAGTTTGAACACTAAATCCCACGTAGGGTGAAAATCGCAACTCCATTCACGTCAATTTGAGAGTGTTTCTGGTTAGCACCGCCACTCAATTATTTCGGGACTGTTTCAACTTATGCAAATAAGATGATCATTTTTAAGTTTCTACACATGAGAGGAGTTCAAAAATACCAAGTTTGAACACTAAATCCCACGTAGGGCGAAAATCGCAACTCCATTCACGTCAATTTGAGAGTGTTTCTGGTTAGCACCGCCACTCAATTATTTCGGGACTGTTTCAACTTATGCAAATAAGATGATCATTTTTAAGTTTCTACACATGAGAGGAGTTCAAAAATACCAAGTTTGAACACTAAATCCCACGTAGGGCGAAAATCGCAACTCCATTCACGTCAATTTGAGAGTGTTTCTGGTTAGCACCGCCACTCAATTATTTCGGGACTGTTTCAACTTATGCAAATAAGATGATCATTTTTAAGTTTCTACACATGAGAGGAGTTCAAAAATACCAAGTTTGAACACTAAATCCCACGTAGGGTGAAAATCGCAACTCCATTCACGTCAATTTGAGAGTGTTTCTGGTTAGCACCGCCACTCAATTATTTCGGGACTGTTTCAACTTATGCAAATAAGATGAACATTTTTAAGTTTCTACACATGAGAGGAGTTCAAAAATACCAAGTTTGAACACTAAATCCCACGTAGGGCAAAAATCGCAACTCCATTCACGTCAATTTGAGAGTGTTTTTGGTTAGCACCGCCACTCAATTATTTCGGGACTGTTTCAACTTATGCAAATAAGATGAACATTTTTAAGTTTCTACACATGAGAGGAGTTCAAAAATACCAAGTTTGAACACTAAATCCCACGTAGGGCGAAAATCGCAACTCCATTCACGTCAATTTGAGAGTGTTTCTGGTTAGCACCGCCACTCAATTATTTCGGGACTGTTTCAACTTATGCAAATAAGATGATCATTTTTAAGTTTCTACACATGAGAGGAGTTCAAAAATACCAAGTTTGAACACTAAATCCCACGTAGGGTGAAAATCGCAACTCCATTCACGTCAATTTGAGAGTGTTTCTGGTTAGCACCGCCACTCAATTATTTCGGGACTGTTTCAACTTATGCAAATAAGATGAACATTTTTAAGTTTCTACACATGAGAGGAGTTCAAAAATACCAAGTTTGAACACTAAATCCCACGTAGGGTGAAAATCGCAACTCCATTCACGTCAATTTGAGAGTGTTTCTGGTTAGCACCGCCACTCAATTATTTCGGGACTGTTTCAACTTATGCAAATAAGATGAACATTTTTAAGTTTCTACACATGAGAGGAGTTCAAAAATACCAAGTTTGAACACTAAATCCCACGTAGGGCGAAAATCGCAACTCCATTCACGTCAATTTGAGAGTGTTTCTGGTTAGCACCGCCACTCAATTATTTCGGGACTGTTTCAACTTATGCAAATAAGATGAACATTTTTAAGTTTCTACACATGAGAGGAGTTCAAAAATACCAAGTTTGAACACTAAATATCACGTAGGGTGAAAATCGCAACTCCATTCACGTCAATTTGAGAGTGTTTCTGGTTAGCACCGCCACTCAATTATTTCGGGACTGTTTCAACTTATGCAAATAAGATGAACATTTTTAAGTTTCTACACATGAGAGGAGTTCAAAAATACCAAGTTTGAACACTAAATCCCACGTAGGGTGAAAATCGCAACTCCATTCACGTCAATTTGAGAGTGTTTCTGGTTAGCACCGCCACTCAATTATTTCGGGACTGTTTCAACTTATGCAAATAAGATGAACATTTTTAAGTTTCTACACATGAGAGGAGTTCAAAAATACCAAGTTTGAACACTAAATCCCACGTAGGGTGAAAATCGCAACTCCATTCACGTCAATTTGAGAGTGTTTCTGGTTAGCACCGCCACTCAATTATTTCGGGACTGTTTCAACTTATGCAAATAAGATGAACATTTTTAAGTTTCTACACATGAGAGGAGTTCAAAAATACCAAGTTTGAACACTAAATCCCACGTAGGGTGAAAATCGCAACTCCATTCACGTCAATTTGAGAGTGTTTCTGGTTAGCACCGCCACTCAATTATTTCGGGACTGTTTCAACTTATGCAAATAAGATGAACATTTTTAAGTTTCTACACATGAGAGGAGTTCAAAAATACCAAGTTTGAACACTAAATATCACGTAGGGTGAAAATCGCAACTCCATTCACGTCAATTTGAGAGTGTTTCTGGTTAGCACCGCCACTCAATTATTTCGGGACTGTTTCAACTTATGCAAATAAGATGATCATTTTTAAGTTTCTACACATGAGAGGAGTTCAAAAATACCAAGTTTGAACACTAAATCCCACGTAGGGCGAAAATCGCAACTCCATTCACGTCAACTTGGGGGTGTTTTTGGTTAGCACCGCCACTCAATTATTTCGGGACTGTTTCAACTTATGCAAATAAGATGAACATTTTTAAGTTTCTACACATGAGAGGAGTTCAAAAATACCAAGTTTGAACACTAAATATCACGTAGGTTGAAAATCGCAACTCCATTCACGTCAATTTGAGAGTGTTTCTGGTTAGCACCGCCACTCAATTATTTCGGGACTGTTTCAACTTATGCAAATAAGATGATCATTTTTAGGTTTCTACACATGATAGGAGTTCAAAAATACCAAGTTTGAACACTAAATATCACGTAGGGCGAAAATCGCAACTCCATTCACGTCAATTTGAGAGTGTTTCTGGTTAGCACCGCCACTCAATTATTTCGGGACTGTTTCAACTTATGCTAATAAGATGAACATTTTTGAGTTTCTACACATGAGAGGAGTTCAAAAATACCAAGTTTGAACACTAAATCCCACGTAGGGCGAAAATCGCAACTCCATTCACGTCAACTTGGGGGTGTTTTTGGTTAGCACCGCCACTCAATTATTTCGGGACTGTTTCAACTTATGCAAATAAGATGATCATTTTTAAGTTTCTACACATGAGAGGAGTTCAAAAATACCAAGTTTGAACACTAAATCCCACGTAGGGCGAAAATCGCAACTCCATTCACGTCAACTTGGGGGTGTTTTTGGTTAGCACCGCCACTCAATTATTTCGGGACTGTTTCAACTTATGCAAATAAGATGATCATTTTTAAGTTTCTACACATGAGAGGAGTTCAAAAATACCAAGTTTGAACACTAAATATCACGTAGGGCGAAAATCGCAACTCCATTCACGTCAATTTGAGAGTGTTTCTGGTTAGCACCGCCACTCAATTATTTCGGGACTGTTTCAACTTATGCAAATAAGATGATCATTTTTAAGTTTCTACACATGAGAGGAGTTCAAAAATACCAAGTTTGAACACTAAATATCACGTAGGGCGAAAATCGCAACTCCATTCACGTCAACTTGGGGGTGTTTTTGGTTAGCACCGCCACTCAATTATTTCGGGACTGTTTCAACTTATGCAAATAAGATGATCATTTTTAAGTTTCTACACATGAGAGGAGTTCAAAAATACCAAGTTTGAACACTGAATCCCACGTAGGGCGAAAATCGCAACTCCATTCACGTCAATTTGAGAGTGTTTCTGGTTAGCACCGCCACTCAATTATTTCGGGACTGTTTCAACTTATGCAAATAAGATGATCATTTTTAAGTTTCTACACATGAGAGGAGTTCAAAAATACCAAGTTTGAACACTGAATCCCACGTAGGGCGAAAATCGCAACTCCATTCACGTCAATTTGAGAGTGTTTCTGGTTAGCACCGCCACTCAATTATTTCGGGACTGTTTCAACTTATGCTAATAAGATGAACATTTTTGAGTTTCTACACATGAGAGGAGTTCAAAAATACCAAGTTTGAACACTAAATCCCACGTAGGGCGAAAATCGCAACTCCATTCACGTCAACTTGGGGGTGTTTTTGGTTAGCACCGCCACTCAATTATTTCGGGACTGTTTCAACTTATGCAAATAAGATGATCATTTTTAAGTTTCTACACATGAGAGGAGTTCAAAAATACCAAGTTTGAACACTAAATCCCACGTAGGGCGGAAATCGCAACTCCATTCACGTCAACTTGGGGGTGTTTTTGGTTAGCACCGCCACTCAATTATTTCGGGACTGTTTCAACTTATGCAAATAAGATGATCATTTTTAAGTTTCTACACATGAGAGGAGTTCAAAAATACCAAGTTTGAACACTGAATCCCACGTAGGGCAAAAATCGCAACTCCATTCACGTCAACTTGGGGGTGTTTTTGGTTAGCACCGCCACTCAATTATTTCGGGACTGTTTCAACTTATGCTAATAAGATGAACACTTTTAAGTTTCTACACATGAGAGGAGTTCAAAAATACCAAGTTTGAACACTAAATCCCACGTAGGGCGAAAATCGCAACTCCATTCACGTCAACTTGGGGTGTTTTTGGTTAGCACCGCCACTCAATTATTTCGGGACTGTTTCAACTTATGCAAATAAGATGGACATTTTTAAGTTTCTACACATGAGAGGAGTTCAAAAATACCAAGTTTGAACACTGAATCCCACGTAGGGCGAAAATCGCAACTCCATTCACGTCAACTTGGGGGTGTTTTTGGTTAGCACCGCCACTCAATTATTTCGGGACTGTTTCAACTTATGCAAATAAGATGAACATTTTTAAGTTTCTACACATGAGAGGAGTTTAAAAATACCAAGTTTGAACACTGAATCCCACGTAGGGCGAAAATCGCAACTCCACTCACGTCAACTTGGGGGTGTTTCTGGTTAGCACCGCCACTCAATTATTTCGGGACTGTTTCAACTTATGCTAATAAGATGAACATTTTTGAGTTTCTACACATGAGAGGAGTTCAAAAATACCAAGTTTTAACACTAAATCCCACGTAGGGCGAAAATCGCAACTCCATTCACGTCAACTTGGGGGTGTTTTTGGTTAGCACCGCCACTCAATTATTTCGGGACTGTTTCAACTTATGCAAATAAGATGATCATTTTTAAGTTTCTACACATGAGAGGAGTTCAAAAATACCAAGTTTGAACACTAAATCCCACGTAGGGCGGAAATCGCAACTCCATTCACGTCAACTTGGGGGTGTTTTTGGTTAGCACCGCCACTCAATTATTTCGGGACTGTTTCAACTTATGCAAATAAGATGATCATTTTTAAGTTTCTACACATGAGAGGAGTTCAAAAATACCAAGTTTGAACACTGAATCCCACGTAGGGCAAAAATCGCAACTCCATTCACGTCAACTTGGGGGTGTTTTTGGTTAGCACCGCCACTCAATTATTTCGGGACTGTTTCAACTTATGCTAATAAGATGAACACTTTTAAGTTTCTACACATGAGAGGAGTTCAAAAATACCAAGTTTGAACACTAAATCCCACGTAGGGCGAAAATCGCAACTTCATTCACGTCAACTTGGGGGTGTTTTTGGTTAGCACCGCCACTCAATTATTTCGGGACTGTTTCAACTTATGCAAATAAGATGGACATTTTTAAGTTTCTACACATGAGAGGAGTTCAAAAATACCAAGTTTGAACACTGAATCCCACGTAGGGCGAAAATCGCAACTCCATTCACGTCAACTTGGGGGTGTTTTTGGTTAGCACCGCCACTCAATTATTTCGGGACTGTTTCAACTTATGCAAATAAGATGAACATTTTTAAGTTTCTACACATGAGAGGAGTTTAAAAATACCAAGTTTGAACACTAAATCCCACGTAGGGCGGAAATCGCAACTCCATTCACGTCAACTTGGGGGTGTTTTTGGTTAGCACCGCCACTC
This sequence comes from Litoditis marina, assembly GCA_964036275.1. Classification (NCBI taxonomy): domain Eukaryota; kingdom Metazoa; phylum Nematoda; class Chromadorea; order Rhabditida; family Rhabditidae; genus Litoditis; species Litoditis marina. The sequence continues at coordinate 12,791,956 of OZ038435.1, read as the reverse complement.
AATTATTTCGGGACTGTTTCAACTTATGCAAATAAGATGATCATTTTTAAGTTTCTACACATGAGAGGAGTTCAAAAATACCAAGTTTGAACATTGAATCCCACGTAGGGCAAAAATCGCAACTCCATTCACGTCAACTTGGGGGTGTTTTTGGTTAGCACCGCCACTCAATTATTTCGGGACTGTTTCAACTTATGCTAATAAGATGAACACTTTTAAGTTTCTACACATGAGAGTTCAAAAATACCAAGTTTGAACACTAAATCCCACGTAGGGCGAAAATCGCAACTCCATTCACGTCAACTTGGGGGTGTTTTTGGTTAGCACCGCCACTCAATTATTTCGGGACTGTTTCAACTTATGCAAATAAGATGGACATTTTTAAGTTTCTACACATGAGAGGAGTTCAAAAATACCAAGTTTGAACACTGAATCCCACGTAGGGCGAAAATCGCAACTCCATTCACGTCAACTTGGGGGTGTTTTTGGTTAGCACCGCCACTCAATTATTTCGGGACTGTTTCAACTTATGCAAATAAGATGAACATTTTTAAGTTTCTACACATGAGAGGAGTTTAAAAATACCAAGTTTGAACACTGAATCCCACGTAGGGCGAAAATCGCAACTCCACTCACGTCAACTTGGGGGTGTTTCTGGTTAGCACCGCCACTCAATTATTTCGGGACTGTTTCAACTTATGCAAATAAGATGAACATTTTTAAGTTTCTACACATGAGAGGAGTTCAAAAATACCAAGTTTGAACACTAAATCCCACGTAGGGTGAAAATCGCAACTCCATTCACGTCAATTTGAGAGTGTTTCTGGTTAGCATCGCCACTCAATTATTTCGGGACTGTTTCAACTTATGCAAATAAGATGAACATTTTTAAGTTTCTACACATGAGAGGAGTTCAAAAATACCAAGTTTGAACACTAAATCCCACGTAGGGCGAAAATCGCAACTCCATTCACGTCAATTTGAGAGTGTTTCTGGTTAGCACCGCCACTCAATTATTTCAGGACTGTTTCAACTTATGCAAATAAGATGAACATTTTTAAGTTTCTACACATGAGAGGAGTTCAAAAATACCAAGTTTGAACACTAAATATCACGTAGGGTGAAAATCGCAACTCCATTCACGTCAATTTGAGAGTGTTTCTGGTTAGCATCGCCACTCAATTATTTCGGGACTGTTTCAACTTATGCAAATAAGATGAACATTTTTAAGTTTCTACACATGAGAGGAGTTCAAAAATACCAAGTTTGAACACTAAATCCCACGTAGGGCGAAAATCGCAACTCCATTCACGTCAATTTGAGAGTGTTTCTGGTTAGCACCGCCACTCAATTATTTCAGGACTGTTTCAACTTATGCAAATAAGATGAACATTTTTAAGTTTCTACACATGAGAGGAGTTCAAAAATACCAAGTTTGAACACTAAATATCACGTAGGGTGAAAATCGCAACTCCATTCACGTCAATTTGAGAGTGTTTCTGGTTAGCACCGCCACTCAATTATTTCGGGACTGTTTCAACTTATGCAAATAAGATGAACATTTTTAAGTTTCTACACATGAGAGGAGTTCAAAAATACCAAGTTTGAACACTAAATCCCACGTAGGGTGAAAATCGCAACTCCATTCACGTCAATTTGAGAGTGTTTCTGGTTAGCACCGCCACTCAATTATTTCGGGACTGTTTCAACTTATGCAAATAAGATGAACATTTTTAAGTTTCTACACATGAGAGGAGTTCAAAAATACCAAGTTTGAACACTAAATCCCACGTAGGGTGAAAATCGCAACTCCATTCACGTCAATTTGAGAGTGTTTCTGGTTAGCACCGCCACTCAATTATTTCGGGACTGTTTCAACTTATGCAAATAAGATGATCATTTTTAAGTTTCTACACATGAGAGGAGTTCAAAAATACCAAGTTTGAACACTAAATCCCACGTAGGGTGAAAATCGCAACTCCATTCACGTCAATTTGAGAGTGTTTCTGGTTAGCACCGCCACTCAATTATTTCGGGACTGTTTCAACTTATGCAAATAAGATGAACATTTTTAAGTTTCTACACATGAGAGGAGTTCAAAAATACCAAGTTTGAACACTGAATCCCACGTAGGGCGAAAATCGCAACTCCATTCACGTCAACTTGGGGGTGTTTTTGGTTAGCACCGCCACTCAATTATTTCGGGACTGTTTCAACTTATGCAAATAAGATGAACATTTTTAAGTTTCTACACATGAGAGGAGTTTAAAAATACCAAGTTTGAACACTGAATCCCACGTAGGGCGAAAATCGCAACTCCACTCACGTCAACTTGGGGGTGTTTCTGGTTAGCACCGCCACTCAATTATTTCGGGACTGTTTCAACTTATGCTAATAAGATGAACATTTTTGAGTTTCTACACATGAGAGGAGTTCAAAAATACCAAGTTTTAACACTAAATCCCACGTAGGGCGAAAATCGCAACTCCATTCACGTCAACTTGGGGGTGTTTTTGGTTAGCACCGCCACTCAATTATTTCGGGACTGTTTCAACTTATGCAAATAAGATGATCATTTTTAAGTTTCTACACATGAGAGGAGTTCAAAAATACCAAGTTTGAACACTAAATCCCACGTAGGGCGGAAATCGCAACTCCATTCACGTCAACTTGGGGGTGTTTTTGGTTAGCACCGCCACTCAATTATTTCGGGACTGTTTCAACTTATGCAAATAAGATGATCATTTTTAAGTTTCTACACATGAGAGGAGTTCAAAAATACCAAGTTTGAACACTGAATCCCACGTAGGGCAAAAATCGCAACTCCATTCACGTCAACTTGGGGGTGTTTTTGGTTAGCACCGCCACTCAATTATTTCGGGACTGTTTCAACTTATGCTAATAAGATGAACACTTTTAAGTTTCTACACATGAGAGGAGTTCAAAAATACCAAGTTTGAACACTAAATCCCACGTAGGGCGAAAATCGCAACTTCATTCACGTCAACTTGGGGGTGTTTTTGGTTAGCACCGCCACTCAATTATTTCGGGACTGTTTCAACTTATGCAAATAAGATGGACATTTTTAAGTTTCTACACATGAGAGGAGTTCAAAAATACCAAGTTTGAACACTGAATCCCACGTAGGGCGAAAATCGCAACTCCATTCACGTCAACTTGGGGGTGTTTTTGGTTAGCACCGCCACTCAATTATTTCGGGACTGTTTCAACTTATGCAAATAAGATGAACATTTTTAAGTTTCTACACATGAGAGGAGTTTAAAAATACCAAGTTTGAACACTAAATCCCACGTAGGGCGGAAATCGCAACTCCATTCACGTCAACTTGGGGGTGTTTTTGGTTAGCACCGCCACTCAATTATTTCGGGACTGTTTCAACTTATGCAAATAAGATGATCATTTTTAAGTTTCTACACATGAGAGGAGTTCAAAAATACCAAGTTTGAACATTGAATCCCACGTAGGGCAAAAATCGCAACTCCATTCACGTCAACTTGGGGGTGTTTTTGGTTAGCACCGCCACTCAATTATTTCGGGACTGTTTCAACTTATGCTAATAAGATGAACACTTTTAAGTTTCTACACATGAGAGTTCAAAAATACCAAGTTTGAACACTAAATCCCACGTAGGGCGAAAATCGCAACTCCATTCACGTCAACTTGGGGGTGTTTTTGGTTAGCACCGCCACTCAATTATTTCGGGACTGTTTCAACTTATGCAAATAAGATGGACATTTTTAAGTTTCTACACATGAGAGGAGTTCAAAAATACCAAGTTTGAACACTGAATCCCACGTAGGGCGAAAATCGCAACTCCATTCACGTCAACTTGGGGGTGTTTTTGGTTAGCACCGCCACTCAATTATTTCGGGACTGTTTCAACTTATGCAAATAAGATGAACATTTTTAAGTTTCTACACATGAGAGGAGTTTAAAAATACCAAGTTTGAACACTGAATCCCACGTAGGGCGAAAATCGCAACTCCACTCACGTCAACTTGGGGGTGTTTCTGGTTAGCACCGCCACTCAATTATTTCGGGACTGTTTCAACTTATGCAAATAAGATGAACATTTTTAAGTTTCTACACATGAGAGGAGTTCAAAAATACCAAGTTTGAACACTAAATCCCACGTAGGGTGAAAATCGCAACTCCATTCACGTCAATTTGAGAGTGTTTCTGGTTAGCATCGCCACTCAATTATTTCGGGACTGTTTCAACTTATGCAAATAAGATGAACATTTTTAAGTTTCTACACATGAGAGGAGTTCAAAAATACCAAGTTTGAACACTAAATCCCACGTAGGGCGAAAATCGCAACTCCATTCACGTCAATTTGAGAGTGTTTCTGGTTAGCACCGCCACTCAATTATTTCAGGACTGTTTCAACTTATGCAAATAAGATGAACATTTTTAAGTTTCTACACATGAGAGGAGTTCAAAAATACCAAGTTTGAACACTAAATATCACGTAGGGTGAAAATCGCAACTCCATTCACGTCAATTTGAGAGTGTTTCTGGTTAGCATCGCCACTCAATTATTTCGGGACTGTTTCAACTTATGCAAATAAGATGAACATTTTTAAGTTTCTACACATGAGAGGAGTTCAAAAATACCAAGTTTGAACACTAAATCCCACGTAGGGCGAAAATCGCAACTCCATTCACGTCAATTTGAGAGTGTTTCTGGTTAGCACCGCCACTCAATTATTTCAGGACTGTTTCAACTTATGCAAATAAGATGAACATTTTTAAGTTTCTACACATGAGAGGAGTTCAAAAATACCAAGTTTGAACACTAAATATCACGTAGGGTGAAAATCGCAACTCCATTCACGTCAATTTGAGAGTGTTTCTGGTTAGCACCGCCACTCAATTATTTCGGGACTGTTTCAACTTATGCAAATAAGATGAACATTTTTAAGTTTCTACACATGAGAGGAGTTCAAAAATACCAAGTTTGAACACTAAATCCCACGTAGGGTGAAAATCGCAACTCCATTCACGTCAATTTGAGAGTGTTTCTGGTTAGCACCGCCACTCAATTATTTCGGGACTGTTTCAACTTATGCAAATAAGATGAACATTTTTAAGTTTCTACACATGAGAGGAGTTCAAAAATACCAAGTTTGAACACTAAATCCCACGTAGGGTGAAAATCGCAACTCCATTCACGTCAATTTGAGAGTGTTTCTGGTTAGCACCGCCACTCAATTATTTCGGGACTGTTTCAACTTATGCAAATAAGATGAACATTTTTAAGTTTCTACACATGAGAGGAGTTCAAAAATACCAAGTTTGAACACTAAATCCCACGTAGGGTGAAAATCGCAACTCCATTCACGTCAATTTGAGAGTGTTTCTGGTTAGCACCGCCACTCAATTATTTCGGGACTGTTTCAACTTATGCAAATAAGATGAACATTTTTAAGTTTCTACACATGAGAGGAGTTCAAAAATACCAAGTTTGGACACTAAATCTCACGTAGGGCGAAAATCGCAACTCCATTCACGTCAACTTGGGGGTGTTTTTGCTTAGCACCGCCACTCAATTATTTCGGGACTGTTTCAACTTATGCAAATAAGATGAACATTTTTATGTTTCTACACATGAGAGGAGTTCAAAAATACCAAGTTTGAACACTAAATCTCACGTAGGGCGAAAATCGCAACTCCATTCACGTCAACTTGGGGGTGTTTTTGGTTAGCACCGCCACTCAATTATTTCGGGACTGTCTCAACTTATGCAAATAAGATGATCATTTTTAAGTTTCTACACATGAGAGGAGTTCAAAAATACCAAGTTTGAACACTAAATCCCACGTAGGGCGAAAATCGCAACTCCATTCACGTCAACTTGGGGGTGTTTTTGGTTAGCACCGCCACTCAATTATTTCGGGACTGTTTCAACTTATGCAAATAAGATGAACATTTTTAAGTTTGTACACATGAGAGGAGTTTAAAAATACCAAGTTTGAACACTGAATCCCACGTAGGGCGAAAATCGCAACTCCATTCACGTCAACTTGGGGGTGTTTTTGGTTAGCACCGCCACTCAATTATTTCGGGACTGTTTCAACTTATGCAAATAAGATGAACATTTTTAAGTTTCTACACATAAGAGGAGTTCAAAAATACCAAGTTTGAACACTGAATCCCACGTAGGGCGAAAATCGCAACTCCATTCACGTCAACTTGGGGGTGTTTTTGGTTAGCACCGCCACTCAATTATTTCGGGACTGTTTCAACTTATGCAAATAAGATGAACATTTTTAAGTTTCTACACATGAGAGGAGTTCAAAAATACCAAGTTTGAACACTGAATCCCACGTAGGGCGAAAATCGCAACTCCATTCACGTCAACTTGGGGGTGTTTTTGGTTAGCACCGCCACTCAATTATTTCGAGACTGTTTCAACTTATGCAAATAAGATGGACATTTTTAAGTTTCTACACATGAGAGGAGTTCAAAAATACCAAGTTTGAACACTGAATCCCACGTAGGGCGAAAATCGCAACTCCATTCACGTCAATTTGAGAGTGTTTTTGGTTAGCACCGCCACTCAATTATTTCGGGACTGTTTCAACTTATGCAAATAAGATGAACATTTTTAAGTTTCTACACATGAGAGGAGTTCAAAAATACCAAGTTTGAACACTAAATCTCACGTAGGGCGAAAATCGCAACTCCATTCACGTCAACTTGGGGGTGTTTTTGGTTAGCACCGCCACTCAATTATTTCGGGACTGTTTCAACTTATGCGAATAAGATGAACATTTTTGAGTTTCTACACATGAGAGGAGTTCAAAAATACCAAGTTTGAACACTAAATCTCACGTAGGGCGAAAATCGCAACTCCATTCACGTCAATTTTGGGGTGTTTTTGGTTAGCATCGCCACTCAATTATTTCGGGACTGTTTCAACTTATGCTAATGAGATGAACATTTTTGAGTTTCTACACATGAGAGGAGTTCAAAAATACCAAGTTTGAACACTGAATCCCACGTAGGGCGAAAGTCGCAACTCCATTCACGTCAATTTGGGGGTGTTTTTGGTTAGCACCGCCACTCAATTATTTCGGGACTGTTTCAACTTATGCGAATAAGATGAACATTTTTGAGTTTCTACACATGAGAGGAGTTCAAAAATACCAAGTTTGAACACTGAATCCCACGTAGGGCGAAAGTCGCAACTCCATTCACGTCAATTTTGGGGTGTTTTTGGTTAGCATCGCCACTCAATTATTTCGGGACTGTTTCAACTTATGCTAATGAGATGAACATTTTTGAGTTTCTACACATGAGAGGAGTTCAAAAATACCAAGTTTGAACACTAAATCTCACGTAGGGCGAAAATCGCAACTCCATTCACGTCAACTTGGGGGTGTTTTTGGTTAGCACCGCCACTCAATTATTTCGGGACTGTTTCAACTTATGCTAATGAGATGAACATTTTTGAGTTTCTACACATGAGAGGAGTTCAAAAATACCAAGTTTGAACACTGAATCCCACGTAGGGCGAAAGTCGCAACTCCATTCACGTCAACTTGGGGGTGTTTTTGGTTAGCACCGCCACTCAATTATTTCGGGACTGTTTCAACTTATGCGAATAAGATGAACATTTTTGAGTTTCTACACATGAGAGGAGTTCAAAAATACCAAGTTTGAACACTGAATCCCACGTAGGGCGAAAGTCGCAACTCCATTCACGTCAATTTTGGGGTGTTTTTGGTTAGCATCGCCACTCAATTATTTCGGGACTGTTTCAACTTATGCTAATGAGATGAACATTTTTGAGTTTCTACACATGAGAGGAGTTCAAAAATACCAAGTTTGAACACTAAATCTCACGTAGGGCGAAAATCGCAACTCCATTCACGTCAACTTGGGGGTGTTTTTGGTTAGCACCGCCACTCAATTATTTCGGGACTGTTTCAACTTATGCGAATAAGATGAACATTTTTGAGTTTCTACACATGAGAGGAGTTCAAAAATACCAAGTTTGAACACTAAATCTCACGTAGGGCGAAAATCGCAACTCCATTCACGTCAATTTTGGGGTGTTTTTGGTTAGCATCGCCACTCAATTATTTCGGGACTGTTTCAACTTATGCTAATGAGATGAACATTTTTGAGTTTCTACACATGAGAGGAGTTCAAAAATACCAAGTTTGAACACTGAATCCCACGTAGGGCGAAAGTCGCAACTCCATTCACGTCAATTTGGGGGTGTTTTTGGTTAGCACCGCCACTCAATTATTTCGGGACTGTTTCAACTTATGCGAATAAGATGAACATTTTTGAGTTTCTACACATGAGAGGAGTTCAAAAATACCAAGTTTGAACACTGAATCCCACGTAGGGCGAAAGTCGCAACTCCATTCACGTCAATTTTGGGGTGTTTTTGGTTAGCATCGCCACTCAATTATTTCGGGACTGTTTCAACTTATGCTAATGAGATGAACATTTTTGAGTTTCTACACATGAGAGGAGTTCAAAAATACCAAGTTTGAACACTAAATCTCACGTAGGGCGAAAATCGCAACTCCATTCACGTCAACTTGGGGGTGTTTTTGGTTAGCACCGCCACTCAATTATTTCGGGACTGTTTCAACTTATGCTAATGAGATGAACATTTTTGAGTTTCTACACATGAGAGGAGTTCAAAAATACCAAGTTTGAACACTGAATCCCACGTAGGGCGAAAGTCGCAACTCCATTCACGTCAACTTGGGGGTGTTTTTGGTTAGCACCGCCACTCAATTATTTCGGGACTGTTTCAACTTATGCGAATAAGATGAACATTTTTGAGTTTCTACACATGAGAGGAGTTCAAAAATACCAAGTTTGAACACTGAATCCCACGTAGGGCGAAAGTCGCAACTCCATTCACGTCAATTTTGGGGTGTTTTTGGTTAGCATCGCCACTCAATTATTTCGGGACTGTTTCAACTTATGCTAATGAGATGAACATTTTTGAGTTTCTACACATGAGAGGAGTTCAAAAATACCAAGTTTGAACACTAAATCTCACGTAGGGCGAAAATCGCAACTCCATTCACGTCAACTTGGGGGTGTTTTTGGTTAGCACCGCCACTCAATTATTTCGGGACTGTTTCAACTTATGCGAATAAGATGAACATTTTTGAGTTTCTACACATGAGAGGAGTTCAAAAATACCAAGTTTGAACACTAAATCTCACGTAGGGCGAAAATCGCAACTCCATTCACGTCAACTTGGGGGTGTTTTTGGTTAGCATCGCCACTCAATTATTTCGGGACTGTTTCAACTTATGCTAATGAGATGAACATTTTTGAGTTTCTACACATGAGAGGAGTTCAAAAATACCAAGTTTGAACACTGAATCCCACGTAGGGCGAAAGTCGCAACTCCATTCACGTCAACTTGGGGGTGTTTTTGGTTAGCACCGCCACTCAATTATTTCGGGACTGTTTCAACTTATGCAAATAAGATGATCATTTTTAAGTTTCTACACATGAGAGGAGTTCAAAAATACCAAGTTTGAACACTGAATCCCACGTATGGCGAAAATCGCAACTTCATTCACGTCAACTTGGGGGTGTTTTGGGTTAGCACGGCCACTCAATTATTTCGGGACTGTTTCAACTTATGCTAATGAGATGAACATTTTTGAGTTTCTACACATGAGAGGAGTTCAAAAATACCAAGTTTGAACACTGAATCCCACGTAGGGCGAAAATCGCAACTCCATTCACGTCAACTTGGGGGTGTTTTTGGTTAGCATCGCCACTCAATTATTTCGGGACTGTTTCAACTTATGCTAATGAGATGAACATTTTTGAGTTTCTACACATGAGAGGAGTTCAAAAATACCAAGTTTGAACACTGAATCCCACGTAGGGCGAAAGTCGCAACTCCATTCACGTCAACTTGGGGGTGTTTTTGGTTAGCACCGCCACTCAATTATTTCGGGACTGTTTCAACTTATGCAAATAAGATGATCATTTTTAAGTTTCTACACATGAGAGGAGTTCAAAAATACCAAGTTTGAACACTGAATCCCACGTAGGGCGAAAATCGCAACTCCATTCACGTCAACTTGGGGGTGTTTTTGGTTAGCACCGCCACTCAATTATTTCGGGACTGTTTCAACTTATGCTAATAAGATGAACACTTTTAAGTTTCTACACATGAGAGGAGTTCAAAAATACCAAGTTTGAACACTAAATCCCACGTAGGGCGAAAATCGCAACTCCATTCACGTCAACTTGGGGGTGTTTTTGGTTAGCACCGCCACTCAATTATTTCGGGACTGTTTCAACTTATGCAAATAAGATGGACATTTTTAAGTTTCTACACATGAGAGGAGTTCAAAAATACCAAGTTTGAACACTAAATCCCACGTAGGGCGAAAATCGCAACTCCATTCACGTCAATTTGAGAGTGTTTTTGGTTAGCACCGTCACTCAATTATTTCGGGACTGTTTCAACTTATGCAAATAAGATGAACATTTTTAAGTTTCTACACATGAGAGGAGTTCAAAAATACCAAGTTTGAACACTAAATCTCACGTAGGGCGAAAATCGCAACTCCATTCACGTCAACTTGGGGGTGTTTTTGCTTAGCACCGCCACTCAATTATTTCGGGACTGTTTCAACTTATGCAAATAAGATGAACATTTTTATGTTTCTACACATGAGAGGAGTTCAAAAATACCAAGTTTGAACACTAAATCTCACGTAGGGCGAAAATCGCAACTCCATTCACGTCAACTTGGGGGTGTTTTTGGTTAGCACCGCCACTCAATTATTTCGGGACTGTTTCAACTTATGCTAATGAGATGAACATTTTTGAGTTTCTACACATGAGAGGAGTTCAAAAATACCAAGTTTGAACACTGAATCCCACGTAGGGCGAAAGTCGCAACTCCATTCACGTCAACTTGGGGGTGTTTTTGGTTAGCACCGCCACTCAATTATTTCGGGACTGTTTCAACTTATGCGAATAAGATGAACATTTTTGAGTTTCTACACATGAGAGGAGTTCAAAAATACCAAGTTTGAACACTGAATCCCACGTAGGGCGAAAGTCGCAACTCCATTCACGTCAATTTTGGGGTGTTTTTGGTTAGCATCGCCACTCAATTATTTCGGGACTGTTTCAACTTATGCTAATGAGATGAACATTTTTGAGTTTCTACACATGAGAGGAGTTCAAAAATACCAAGTTTGAACACTAAATCTCACGTAGGGCGAAAATCGCAACTCCATTCACGTCAACTTGGGGGTGTTTTTGGTTAGCACCGCCACTCAATTATTTCGGGACTGTTTCAACTTATGCGAATAAGATGAACATTTTTGAGTTTCTACACATGAGAGGAGTTCAAAAATACCAAGTTTGAACACTAAATCTCACGTAGGGCGAAAATCGCAACTCCATTCACGTCAACTTGGGGGTGTTTTTGGTTAGCATCGCCACTCAATTATTTCGGGACTGTTTCAACTTATGCTAATGAGATGAACATTTTTGAGTTTCTACACATGAGAGGAGTTCAAAAATACCAAGTTTGAACACTGAATCCCACGTAGGGCGAAAGTCGCAACTCCATTCACGTCAACTTGGGGGTGTTTTTGGTTAGCACCGCCACTCAATTATTTCGGGACTGTTTCAACTTATGCAAATAAGATGATCATTTTTAAGTTTCTACACATGCGAGGAGTTCAAAAATACCAAGTTTGAACACTGAATCCCACGTAGGGCGAAAATCGCAACTCCATTCACGTCAACTTGGGGGTGTTTTTGGTTAGCACCGCCACTCAATTATTTCGGGACTGTTTCAACTTATGCTAATGAGATGAACATTTTTGAGTTTCTACACATGAGAGGAGTTCAAAAATACCAAGTTTGAACACTGAATCCCACGTAGGGCGAAAATCGCAACTCCATTCACGTCAACTTGGGGGTGTTTTTGGTTAGCATCGCCACTCAATTATTTCGGGACTGTTTCAACTTATGCTAATGAGATGAACATTTTTGAGTTTCTACACATGAGAGGAGTTCAAAAATACCAAGTTTGAACACTGAATCCCACGTAGGGCGAAAGTCGCAACTCCATTCACGTCAACTTGGGGGTGTTTTTGGTTAGCACCGCCACTCAATTATTTCGGGACTGTTTCAACTTATGCAAATAAGATGATCATTTTTAAGTTTCTACACATGAGAGGAGTTCAAAAATACCAAGTTTGAACACTGAATCCCACGTAGGGCGAAAATCGCAACTCCATTCACGTCAACTTGGGGGTGTTTTTGGTTAGCACCGCCACTCAATTATTTCGGGACTGTTTCAACTTATGCTAATAAGATGAACACTTTTAAGTTTCTACACATGAGAGGAGTTCAAAAATACCAAGTTTGAACACTAAATCCCACGTAGGGCGAAAATCGCAACTCCATTCACGTCAACTTGGGGGTGTTTTTGGTTAGCACCGCCACTCAATTATTTCGGGACTGTTTCAACTTATGCAAATAAGATGGACATTTTTAAGTTTCTACACATGAGAGGAGTTCAAAAATACCAAGTTTGAACACTAAATCCCACGTAGGGCGAAAATCGCAACTCCATTCACGTCAATTTGAGAGTGTTTTTGGTTAGCACCGCCACTCAATTATTTCGGGACTGTTTCAACTTATGCAAATAAGATGAACATTTTTAAGTTTCTACACATGAGAGGAGTTCAAAAATACCAAGTTTGAACACTAAATCTCACGTAGGGCGAAAATCGCAACTCCATTCACGTCAACTTGGGGGTGTTTTTGCTTAGCACCGCCACTCAATTATTTCGGGACTGTTTCAACTTATGCAAATAAGATGAACATTTTTATGTTTCTACACATGAGAGGAGTTCAAAAATACCAAGTTTGAACACTAAATCTCACGTAGGGCGAAAATCGCAACTCCATTCACGTCAACTTGGGGGTGTTTTTGGTTAGCACCGCCACTCAATTATTTCGGGACTGTTTCAACTTATGCAAATAAGATGATCATTTTTAAGTTTCTACACATGAGAGGAGTTCAAAAATACCAAGTTTGAACACTAAATCCCACGTAGGGCGAAAATCGCAACTCCATTCACGTCAACTTGGGGGTGTTTTTGCTTAGCACCGCCACTCAATTATTTCGGGACTGTTTCAACTTATGCAAATAAGATGAACATTTTTATGTTTCTACACATGAGAGGAGTTCAAAAATACCAAGTTTGAACACTAAATCTCACGTAGGGCGAAAATCGCAACTCCATTCACGTCAACTTGGGGGTGTTTTTGGTTAGCACCGCCACTCAATTATTTCGGGACTGTTTCAACTTATGCAAATAAGATGATCATTTTTAAGTTTCTACACATGAGAGGAGTTCAAAAATACCAAGTTTGAACACTAAATCCCACGTAGGGCGAAAATCGCAACTCCATTCACGTCAACTTGGGGGTGTTTTTGGTTAGCACCGCCACTCAATTATTTCGGGACTGTTTCAACTTATGCAAATAAGATGATCATTTTCAAGTTTCTACACATGAGAGGAGTTCAAAAATACCAAGTTTGAACACTGAATCCCACGTAGGGCGAAAATCGCAACTCCATTCACGTCAACTTGGGGGTGTTTTTGGTTAGCACCGCCACTCAATTATTTCGGGACTGTTTCAACTTATGCTAATAAGATGAACACTTTTAAGTTTCTACACATGAGAGGAGTTCAAAAATACCAAGTTTGAACACTAAATCCCACGTAGGGCGAAAATCGCAACTCCATTCACGTCAACTTGGGGGTGTTTTTGGTTAGCACCGCCACTCAATTATTTCGGGACTGTTTCAACTTATGCAAATAAGATGGACATTTTTAAGTTTCTACACATGAGAGGAGTTCAAAAATACCAAGTTTGAACACTGAATCCCACGTAGGGCGAAAATCGCAACTCCATTCACGTCAACTTGGGGGTGTTTTTGGTTAGCACCGCCACTCAATTATTTCGGGACTGTTTCAACTTATGCAAATAAGATGAACATTTTTAAGTTTGTACACATGAGAGGAGTTTAAAAATACCAAGTTTGAACACTGAATCCCACGTAGGGCGAAAATCGCAACTCCATTCACGTCAACTTGGGGGTGTTTTTGGTTAGCACCGCCACTCAATTATTTCGGGACTTTTTCAACTTATGCAAATAAGATGAACATTTTTAAGTTTCTACACATAAGAGGAGTTCAAAAATACCAAGTTTGAACACTGAATCCCACGTAGGGCGAAAATCGCAACTCCATTCACGTCAACTTGGGGGTGTTTTTGGTTAGCACCGCCACTCAATTATTTCGGGACTGTTTCAACTTATGCAAATAAGATGAACATTTTTAAGTTTCTACACATGAGAGGAGTTCAAAAATACCAAGTTTGAACACTGAATCCCACGTAGGGCGAAAATCGCAACTCCATTCACGTCAACTTGGGGGTGTTTTTGGTTAGCACCGCCACTCAATTATTTCGGGACTGTTTCAACTTATGCTAATAAGATGAACACTTTTAAGTTTCTACACATGAGAGGAGTTCAAAAATACCAAGTTTGAACACTAAATCCCACGTAGGGCGAAAATCGCAACTCCATTCACGTCAACTTGGGGGTGTTTTTGGTTAGCACCGCCACTCAATTATTTCGGGACTGTTTCAACTTATGCAAATAAGATGGACATTTTTAAGTTTCTACACATGAGAGGAGTTCAAAAATACCAAGTTTGAACACTGAATCCCACGTAGGGCGAAAATCGCAACTCCATTCACGTCAACTTGGGGGTGTTTTTGGTTAGCACCGCCACTCAATTATTTCGGGACTGTTTCAACTTATGCAAATAAGATGAACATTTTTAAGTTTGTACACATGAGAGGAGTTTAAAAATACCAAGTTTGAACACTGAATCCCACGTAGGGCGAAAATCGCAACTCCATTCACGTCAACTTGGGGGTGTTTTTGGTTAGCACCGCCACTCAATTATTTCGGGACTGTTTCAACTTATGCAAATAAGATGAACATTTTTAAGTTTCTACACATAAGAGGAGTTCAAAAATACCAAGTTTGAACACTGAATCCCACGTAGGGCGAAAATCGCAACTCCATTCACGTCAACTTGGGGGTGTTTTTGGTTAGCACCGCCACTCAATTATTTCGGGACTGTTTCAACTTATGCAAATAAGATGAACATTTTTAAGTTTCTACACATGAGAGGAGTTCAAAAATACCAAGTTTGAACACTGAATCCCACGTAGGGCGAAAATCGCAACTCCATTCACGTCAACTTGGGGGTGTTTTTGGTTAGCACCGCCACTCAATTATTTCGGGACTGTTTCAACTTATGCAAATAAGATGGACATTTTTAAGTTTCTACACATGAGAGGAGTTCAAAAATACCAAGTTTGAACACTGAATCCCACGTAGGGCGAAAATCGCAACTCCATTCACGTCAATTTGAGAGTGTTTTTGGTTAGCACCGCCACTCAATTATTTCGGGACTGTTTCAACTTATGCAAATAAGATGAACATTTTTAAGTTTCTACACATGAGAGGAGTTCAAAAATACCAAGTTTGAACACTAAATCTCACGTAGGGCGAAAATCGCAACTCCATTCACGTCAACTTGGGGGTGTTTTTGGTTAGCACCGCCACTCAATTATTTCGGGACTGTTTCAACTTATGCGAATAAGATGAACATTTTTGAGTTTCTACACATGAGAGGAGTTCAAAAATACCAAGTTTGAACACTAAATCTCACGTAGGGCGAAAATCGCAACTCCATTCACGTCAATTTTGGGGTGTTTTTGGTTAGCATCGCCACTCAATTATTTCGGGACTGTTTCAACTTATGCTAATGAGATGAACATTTTTGAGTTTCTACACATGAGAGGAGTTCAAAAATACCAAGTTTGAACACTGAATCCCACGTAGGGCGAAAGTCGCAACTCCATTCACGTCAACTTGGGGGTGTTTTTGGTTAGCACCGCCACTCAATTATTTCGGGACTGTTTCAACTTATGCGAATAAGATGAACATTTTTGAGTTTCTACACATGAGAGGAGTTCAAAAATACCAAGTTTGAACACTGAATCCCACGTAGGGCGAAAGTCGCAACTCCATTCACGTCAATTTTGGGGTGTTTTTGGTTAGCATCGCCACTCAATTATTTCGGGACTGTTTCAACTTATGCTAATGAGATGAACATTTTTGAGTTTCTACACATGAGAGGAGTTCAAAAATACCAAGTTTGAACACTAAATCTCACGTAGGGCGAAAATCGCAACTCCATTTACGTCAACTTGGGGGTGTTTTTGGTTAGCACCGCCACTCAATTATTTCGGGACTGTTTCAACTTATGCGAATAAGATGAACATTTTTGAGTTTCTACACATGAGAGGAGTTCAAAAATACCAAGTTTGAACACTAAATCTCACGTAGGGCGAAAATCGCAACTCCATTCACGTCAATTTTGGGGTGTTTTTGGTTAGCATCGCCACTCAATTATTTCGGGACTGTTTCAACTTATGCTAATGAGATGAACATTTTTGAGTTTCTACACATGAGAGGAGTTCAAAAATACCAAGTTTGAACACTGAATCCCACGTAGGGCGAAAGTCGCAACTCCATTCACGTCAACTTGGGGGTGTTTTTGGTTAGCACCGCCACTCAATTATTTCGGGACTGTTTCAACTTATGCAAATAAGATGAACATTTTTAAGTTTCTACACATGAGAGGAGTTCAAAAATACCAAGTTTGAACACTGAATCCCACGTAGGGCGGAAATCGCAACTCCATTCACGTCAACTTGGGGGTGTTTTTGGTTAGCACCGCCACTCAATTATTTCGGGACTGTTTCAACTTATGCAAATAAGATGAACATTTTTAGGTTTCTACACATGAGAGGAGTTCAAAAATACCAAGTTTGAACACTAAATCCCACGTAGGGCGAAAATCGCAACTCCATTCACGTCAATTTGAGAGTGTTTTTGGTTAGCACCGCCACTCAATTATTTCGGGACTGTTTCAACTTATGCAAATAAGATGAACATTTTTAAGTTTCTACACATGAGAGGAGTTCAAAAATACCAAGTTTGAACACTGAATCCCACGTAGGGCGAAAATCGCAACTCGATTCACGTCAACTTGGGGGTGTTTTTGGTTAGCACCGCCACTCAATTATTTCGGGACTGTTTCAACTTATGCAAATAAGATGATCATTTTTAAGTTTCTACACATGAGAGGAGTTCAAAAATACCAAGTTTGAACACTGAATCCCACGTAGGGCGAAAGTCGCAACTCCATTCACGTCAACTTGGGGGTGTTTTTGGTTAGCACCGCCACTCAATTATTTCGGGACTGTTTCAACTTATGCAAATAAGATGAACATTTTTAAGTTTCTACACATGAGAGGAGTTCAAAAATACCAAGTTTGAACACTGAATCCCACGTAGGGCGGAAATCGCAACTCCATTCACGTCAACTTGGGGGTGTTTTTGGTTAGCACCGCCACTCAATTATTTCGGGACTGTTTCAACTTATGCAAATAAGATGAACATTTTTAGGTTTCTACACATGAGAGGAGTTCAAAAATACCAAGTTTGAACACTAAATCCCACGTAGGGCGAAAATCGCAACTCCATTCACGTCAATTTGAGAGTGTTTTTGGTTAGCACCGCCACTCAATTATTTCGGGACTGTTTCAACTTATGCAAATAAGATGAACATTTTTAAGTTTCTACACATGAGAGGAGTTCAAAAATACCAAGTTTGAACACTAAATCTCACGTAGGGCGAAAATCGCAACTTCATTCACGTCAACTTGGGGGTGTTTTTGGTTAGCACCGCCACTCAATTATTTCGGGACTGTTTCAACTTATGCAAATAAGATGAACATTTTTAAGTTTCTACACATGAGAGGAGTTCAAAAATACCAAGTTTGAACACTGAATCCCACGTAGGGCGAAAATCGCAACTCGATTCACGTCAACTTGGGGGTGTTTTTGGTTAGCACCGCCACTCAATTATTTCGGGACTGTTTCAACTTATGCAAATAAGATGAACATTTTTAAGTTTCTACACATGAGAGGAGTTCAAAAATACCAAGTTTGAACACTAAATCTCACGTAGGGCGAAAATCGCAACTTCATTCACGTCAACTTGGGGGTGTTTTTGGTTAGCACCGCCACTCAATTATTTCGGGACTGTTTCAACTTATGCTAATAAGATGAACATTTTTGAGTTTCTACACATGAGAGGAGTTCAAAAATACCAAGTTTGAACACTAAATCTCACGTAGGGCGGAAATCGCAACTCCATTCACGTCAACTTGGGGGTGTTTTTGGTTGGCACCGCCACTCAATTATTTCGGGACTGTTTCAACTTATGCAAATAAGATGAACATTTTTAAGTTTCTACACATGAGAGGAGTTCAAAAATACCAAGTTTGAACACTGAATCCCACGTAGGGCGAAAATCGCAACTCGATTCACGTCAACTTGGGGGTGTTTTTGGTTAGCACCGCCACTCAATTATTTCGGGACTGTTTCAACTTATGCAAATAAGATGAACATTTTTGAGTTTCTACACATGAGAGGAGTTCAAAAATACCAAGTTTGAACACTAAATCTCACGTAGGGCGAAAATCGCAACTCCATTCACGTCAACTTGGGGGTGTTTTTGGTTAGCACCGCCATTCAATTATTTCGGGACTGTTTCAACTTATGCAAATAAGATGAACATTTTTAAGTTTCTACACATGAGAGGAGTTCAAAAATACCAAGTTTGAACACTAAATCTCACGTAGGGCGAAAATCGCAACTCCATTCACGTCAACTTGGGGGTGTTTTTGGTTAGCATCGCCACTCAATTATTTCGGGACTGTTTCACCTTATGCAAATAAGATGAACATTTTTGAGTTTCTACACATGAGAGGAGTTCAAAAATACCAAGTTTGAACACTAAATCTCACGTAGGGCGAAAATCGCAACTCCATTCACGTCAACTTGGGGGTGTTTTTGGTTAGCACCGCCACTCAATTATTTCGGGACTGTTTCAACTTATGCAAATAAGATGAACATTTTTAAGTTTCTACACATGAGAGGAGTTCAAAAATACCAAGTTTGAACACTGAATCCCACGTAGGGCGAAAATCGCAACTCCATTCACGTCAACTTGGGGGTGTTTTTAGTTAGCACCGCCACTCAATTATTTCGGGACTGTTTCAACTTATGCTAACAAGATGAACATTTTTGAGTTTCTACACATGAGAGGAGTTCAAAAATACCAAGTTTGAACACTAAATCCCACGTAGGGCGAAAATCGCAACTCCATTCACGTCAACTTGGGGGTGTTTTTGGTTAGCACCGCCACTCAATTATTTCGGGACTGTTTCAACTTATGCTAACAAGATGAACATTTTTGAGTTTCTACACATGAGAGGAGTTCAAAAATACCAAGTTTGAACACTAAATCTCACGTAGGGCGAAAATCGCAACTCCATTCACGTCAACTTGGGGGTGTTTTTGGTTAGCATCGCCACTCAATTATTTCGGGACTGTTTCACCTTATGCAAATAAGATGAACATTTTTGAGTTTCTACACATGAGAGGAGTTCAAAAATACCAAGTTTGAACACTAAATCTCACGTAGGGCGAAAATCGCAACTCCATTCACGTCAACTTGGGGGTGTTTTTGGTTAGCACCGCCACTCAATTATTTCGGGACTGTTTCAACTTATGCAAATAAGATGAACATTTTTAAGTTTCTACACATGAGAGGAGTTCAAAAATACCAAGTTTGAACACTGAATCCCACGTAGGGCGAAAATCGCAACTCCATTCACGTCAACTTGGGGGTGTTTTTAGTTAGCACCGCCACTCAATTATTTCGGGACTGTTTCAACTTATGCAAACAAGATGAACATTTTTAAGTTTCTACACATGAGAGGAGTTCAAAAATACCAAGTTTGAACACTAAATCTCACGTAGGGCGAAAATCGCAACTCGATTCACGTCAACTTGGGGGTGTTTTTGGTTAGCACCGCCACTCAATTATTTCGGGAGTGTTTCAACTTATGCAAATAAGATGAACATTTTTAAGTTTCTACACATGAGAGGAGTTCAAAAATACCAAGTTTGAACACTGAATCCCACGTAGGGCGAAAATCGCAACTCCATTCACGTCAATTTGAGAGTGTTTTTGGTTAGCACCGCCACTCAATTATTTCGGGACTGTTTCAACTTATGCAAATAAGATGAACATTTTTGAGTTTCTACACATGAGAGGAGTTCAAAAATACCAAGTTTGAACACTAAATCTCACGTAGGGCGAAAATCGCAACTCCATTCACGTCAATTTGGGGGTGTTTTTGGTTAGCATCGCCACTCAATTATTTCGGGACTGTTTCAACTTATGCTAATGAGATGAACATTTTTGAGTTTCTACACATGAGAGGAGTTCAAAAATACCAAGTTTGAACGCTAAATCTCACGTAGGGCGAAAATCGCAACTCCATTCACGTCAACTTGGGGGTGTTTTTGGTTAGCACCGCCACTCAATTATTTCGGGACTGTTTCAACTTATGCAAATAAGATGAACATTTTTAAGTTTCTACACATGAGAGGAGTTCAAAAATACCAAGTTTGAACACTGAATCCCACGTAGGGCGAAAATCGCAACTCCATTCACGTCAACTTGGGGGTGTTTTTGGTTAGCACCGCCACTCAATTATTTCGGGACTGTTTCAACTTATGCAAATAAGATGAACATTTTTAAGTTTCTACACATGAGAGGAGTTCAAAAATACCAAGTTTGAACACTGAATCCCACGTAGGGCGAAAATCGCAACTCGATTCACGTCAACTTGGGGGTGTTTTTGGTTAGCACCGCCACTCAATTATTTCGGGACTGTTTCAACTTATGCAAATAAGATGGACATTTTTAAGTTTCTACACATGAGAGGAGTTCAAAAATACCAAGTTTGAACACTGAATCCCACGTAGGGCGAAAATCGCGACTCCATTCACGTCAATTTGAGAGTGTTTTTGGTTAGCACCGCCACACAATTATTTCGGGACTGTTTCAACTTATGCTAATGAAATGAACATTTTTGAGTTTCTACACATGAGAGGAGTTCAAAAATACCAAGTTTGAACACTGAATCCCACGTAGGGCGAAAATCGCAACTCCATTCACGTCAATTTGAGAGTGTTTTTGGTTAGCATCGCCACACAATTATTTCGGGACTGTTTCAACTTATGCTAATGAGATGAACATTTTTGAGTTTCTACACATGAGAGGAGTTCAAAAATACTAAGTTTGAACACTAAATCTCACGTAGGGCGAAAATCGCAACTCCATTCACGTCAACTTGGGGGTGTTTTTGGTTAGCATCGCCACTCAATTATTTCGGGACTGTTTCAACTTATGCAAATAAGATGAACATTTTTAAGTTTCTACACATGAGAGGAGTTCAAAAATACCAAGTTTGAACACTGAATCCCACGTAGGGCGAAAATCGCAACTCCATTCACGTCAATTTGAGAGTGTTTTTGGTTAGCACCGCCACTCAATTATTTCGGGACTGTTTCAACTTATGCAAATAAGATGATCATTTTTAAGTTTCTACACATGAGAGGAGTTCAAAAATACCAAGTTTGAACACTAAATCCCACGTAGGGCGAAAATCGCAACTCCATTCACGTCAATTTGAGAGTGTTTTTGGTTAGCACCGCCACTCAATTATTTCGGGACTGTTTCAACTTATGCAAATAAGATGATCATTTTTAAGTTTCTACACATGAGAGGAGTTCAAAAATACCAAGTTTGAACACTAAATCTCACGTAGGGCGAAAATCGCAACTCCATTCACGTCAATTTGAGAGTGTTTTTGGTTAGCACCGCCACTCAATTATTTCGGGACTGTTTCAACTTATGCAAATAAGATGATCATTTTTAAGTTTCTACACATGAGAGGAGTTCAAAAATACCAAGTTTGAACGCTAAATCTCACGTAGGGCGAAAATCGCAACTCCATTCACGTCAACTTGGGGGTGTTTTTGGTTAGCACCGCCACTCAATTATTTCGGGACTGTTTCAACTTATGCAAATAAGATGAACATTTTTAAGTTTCTACACATGAGAGGAGTTCAAAAATACCAAGTTTGAACACTGAATCCCACGTAGGGCGAAAATCGCAACTCCATTCACGTCAACTTGGGGGTGTTTTTGGTTAGCACCGCCACTCAATTATTTCGGGACTGTTTCAACTTATGCAAATAAGATGAACATTTTTAAGTTTCTACACATGAGAGGAGTTCAAAAATACCAAGTTTGAACACTGAATCCCACGTAGGGCGAAAATCGCAACTCGATTCACGTCAACTTGGGGGTGTTTTTGGTTAGCACCGCCACTCAATTATTTCGGGACTGTTTCAACTTATGCAAATAAGATGGACATTTTTAAGTTTCTACACATGAGAGGAGTTCAAAAATACCAAGTTTGAACACTGAATCCCACGTAGGGCGAAAATCGCAACTCCATTCACGTCAATTTGAGAGTGTTTTTGGTTAGCACCGCCACACAATTATTTCGGGACTGTTTCAACTTATGCTAATGAGATGAACATTTTTGAGTTTCTACACATGAGAGGAGTTCAAAAATACCAAGTTTGAACACTAAATCTCACGTAGGGCGAAAATCGCAACTCCATTCACGTCAACTTGGGGGTGTTTTTGGTTAGCACCGCCACTCAATTATTTCGGGACTGTTTCAACTTATGCTAATAAGATGGACATTTTTAAGTTTCTACACATGAGAGGAGTTCAAAAATACCAAGTTTGAACACTGAATCCCACGTAGGGCGAAAATCGCGACTCCATTCACGTCAATTTGAGAGTGTTTTTGGTTAGCACCGCCACACAATTATTTCGGGACTGTTTCAACTTATGCTAATGAGATGAACATTTTTGAGTTTCTACACATGAGAGGAGTTCAAAAATACCAAGTTTGAACACTGAATCCCACGTAGGGCGAAAATCGCAACTCCATTCACGTCAATTTGAGAGTGTTTTTGGTTAGCATCGCCACACAATTATTTCGGGACTGTTTCAACTTATGCTAATGAGATGAACATTTTTGAGTTTCTACACATGAGAGGAGTTCAAAAATACTAAGTTTGAACACTAAATCTCACGTAGGGCGAAAATCGCAACTCCATTCACGTCAACTTGGGGGTGTTTTTGGTTAGCATCGCCACTCAATTATTTCGGGACTGTTTCAACTTATGCAAATAAGATGCACATTTTTAAGTTTCTACACATGAGAGGAGTTCAAAAATACCAAGTTTGAACACTGAATCCCACGTAGGGCGAAAATCGCAACTCCATTCACGTCAATTTGAGAGTGTTTTTGGTTAGCACCGCCACTCAATTATTTCGGGACTGTTTCAACTTATGCAAATAAGATGATCATTTTTAAGTTTCTACACATGAGAGGAGTTCAAAAATACCAAGTTTGAACACTAAATCCCACGTAGGGCGAAAATCGCAACTCCATTCACGTCAATTTGAGAGTGTTTTTGGTTAGCACCGCCACTCAATTATTTCGGGACTGTTTCAACTTATGCAAATAAGATGATCATTTTTAAGTTCCTACACATGAGAGGAGTTCAAAAATACCAAGTTTGAACACTAAATCCCACGTAGGGCGAAAATCGCAACTCCATTCACGTCAATTTGAGAGTGTTTTTGGTTAGCACCGCCACTCAATTATTTCGGGACTGTTTCAACTTATGCAAATAAGATGAACATTTTTGAGTTTCTACACATGAGAGGAGTTCAAAAATACCAAGTTTGAACACTAAATCTCACGTAGGGCGAAAATCGCAACTCCATTCACGTCAATTTGAGAGTGTTTCTGGTTAGCACCGCCACTCAATTATTTCGGGACTGTTTCAACTTATGCAAATAAGATGAACATTTTTGAGTTTCTACACATGAGAGGAGTTCAAAAATACCAAGTTTGAACACTAAATCCCACGTAGTGCGAAAATCGCAACTCCATTCACGTCAATTTGAGAGTGTTTCTGGTTAGCACCGCCACTCAATTATTTCGGGACTGTTTCAACTTATGCAAATAAGATGAACATTTTTGAGTTTCTACACATGAGAGGAGTTCAAAAATACCAAGTTTGAACACTAAATCTCACGTAGGGCGAAAATCGCAACTCCATTCACGTCAATTTGAGAGTGTTTCTGGTTAGCACCGCCACTCAATTATTTCGGGACTGTTTCAACTTATGCAAATAAGATGAACATTTTTGAGTTTCTACACATGAGAGGAGTTCAAAAATACCAAGTTTGAACACTAAATCTCACGTAGGGCGAAAATCGCAACTCCATTCACGTCAATTTGAGAGTGTTTCTGGTTAGCACCGCCACTCAATTATTTCGGGACTGTTTCAACTTATGCTAATAAGATGAACATTTTTGAGTTTCTACACATGAGAGGAGTTCAAAAATACCAAGTTTGAACACTAAATCTCACGTAGGGCGAAAATCGCAACTCCATTCACGTCAATTTGAGAGTGTTTCTGGTTAGCACCGCCACTCAATTATTTCGGGACTGTTTCAACTTATGCAAATAAGATGAACATTTTTGAGTTTCTACACATGAGAGGAGTTCAAAAATACCAAGTATGAACACTAAATCTCACGTACGGCGAAAATCGCAACTCCATTCACGTCAATTTGAGAGTGTTTCTGGTTAGCACCGCCACTCAATTATTTCGGGACTGTTTCAACTTATGCAAATAAGATGATCATTTTTAAGTTTCTACACATGAGAGGAGTTCAAAAATACCAAGTTTGAACACTAAATCTCACGTAGGGCGAAAATCGCAACTCCATTCACGTCAATTTGAGAGTGTTTCTGCAGGGAAAGGTTGTCGCCCAGGGCATGCCTGAATTTTGCCCACGGCATGCCTGCCCGACCATGGCGGGCAATGCCTAGTCAATGCCCAGACATAAATTGCCCGAATCGCTCAGGCATGCCTGTCTATTGCCCATGGCATGCCTGACGGGTCCAAATTAGTCCTGGGAACCCTTGATAGCTTTTTCAGTCCAAATTTCACATAATTATATTTCAACTCACTAAGACATTTTGTTTGGGATAATTTTATGACATTCTCACAAAATTTTATTATAAATCAATATGAAAACCTATATTACAGTTCAACAAATACAACGAATGCCTAACTCATGATAATATTGCAAATTACACGAATAAAAAGTTATGGGCACATAAATCTTTCAATAGTACAAAACTCATTATACAAGTTTGGTTTAGGCGGGTGAACAGGTGGGCGAGAAATGCAACTCAGTACTCTATTCTATATGACACTCGGGTGCCTGATATGACTCTAAGGTCAGCAAATACATACATTACCTAAAAATATCGAATAATGGAGAATGCGGTAATATGCAGTCTTAGTGACAATTCAGCACAACATAACATAGGTCAGATGTCAAACGGATTTACTAAGAATAATAATCGCATCTTACTGACATGTGAGCGCACTAAAAATACGCAAGGAAAGTTTGTAAAGCAGTGGTATTCAAAAAAAATGTCATGGAAAACACACTCTAATTAGAATAGTGAATAGCTAAAGTTAAAAGTCCCACTACTCAATTGAAAGGCAGGTTAAGAAATTGGGACGAAAAAAGAAGCATTCCATCTCGTCCAGTTACGTACGAAAAGTCGAACAGATAATAGTACTTTAAGTCTGTCAAAACCATGTTTCCATGTTTGGTATAGACGTATTGCTAAGTGTTTTTGATAATGTCACATAAAAGGACGAGCGGAGCTTCTTAAAATGCACAATCAAACTCTAATAATACCGTAATACTGATCCACATGTGGTATTCCTCATTCTTCTATGTGCGGAAATCGTCAATTAAGAATGGTCGATGGTCGTATCTTCGCTGCTCGGCTCGAGACGAAATATTGTACATCTGCAAATATAAATAGAATCCAAAAGAAACTGAAGTTAATTAAGTCATTGAGTAATCTCCGCTTTCAAAACTCATTTTACATTATTCATTTTGTTGGCGAGAATTGCCAAGTTTGCTCGCAGCTTACTAAAAACAGTAATGGATAGATTTTAAGATGTGATATTTGCTATGGCACATTGTAGGTGTCCAATTATATATGAATATGAAGTGAAGGCGCAAAAAACCGAAAACCCATACGTCTGAATCGTTCAATGTCTTTCTACAAGTCATTTTCCCACTTCCCTCCCCCAAGACGGAGTCTGATTGCAAAGTTATTTGTTAATTGTTATGTTAAACTGTCTCAAGTAGTTAAATAGTACAGGTTAGACAGCTGGGAAGCTACTTATACGCAATTATGAATATAGTGCCACAGCCAGCAAACATTACGCTAGCACATACCAAAGAGGTGTGACTATTCCACAAAAGGTAAACCGTTTCTGATATTGACCCAATGTTTTGCATGTTCTACGGCTAGTGGCTATTCAGCCAACTTCGCTGGCGCATGTACGTTAGAAAACTCAAGTGCAGCGACTAGTGCTATAGGCAGAGCAGAATTTAGCTCTGACAAGTGGCTTAACCGCATAAGGCACAACTCGAAATAGCTTGAATGAAGCAATAAGCAAAATGAATTCACAATCCTACCTCTCACATTATCCACGAAATCCATTAGTGGCTGCCAGCAATCAACAAGTGACGTGGGCCCCACGTCGTGGGTGACTGACCAGTGACCACTAACCTGAATGTATAACATTTACACTAAACCACAGCAAGTGACGCGTATTCTCCACTTACGGCTCATTTGTTCATGAATGCGTGACAGCAGCTAAAATATGTTACGTGACCGTGAAGAGTGGATGATGGCTACACAACAGACTCACAGAGAAGAGAAAATGAAAGCAAGAATGAGGGAACAGGCTTGGTTGTTCAGTTGTTCTTCAAATGTTTAATCAGCTAATTTACATGATGAACGCGTTTACAGAGAAGACTTATTGGTGCGTAGGAACGTTACTACCGCTTAACTTCAGTCAGATCTATACACCAGCAAAGTTCTAATTTCCTGCAGAGAATACCATAATTCATACGAATTGATGCCAACGTTAAAAAAGTGTGAATGAAGTGAAAAAGTCTGATTGCGGTCAGTTCGGTAAGCTACTACCCCAAACGGCCCAAACATCGGCTGTCCAGCTATAAGACCTAATAATACAATTGTTCTAACTCAATTTTAGCATGCTAAAGCCCTTACGACAACGAGCTTATAAATGAGAGAGCCGGTTTTGAGAAAACCAATATAAATACTTAATTTCATAGCAAAACGAAATACATCTTCAACATCAAATGAAACCCTACCTCCTATGAATCCATTCAGTCCATTGACCAGTCGTTTGACTTGACACGAAAGAGATGAGTACTCCGTACACTGGACACATGATCTAGAAATGTCACATTTAAATCACACTGCACACTATAACATTCAAATGAGACTAACAAGTGAAAACTATATTAAAAAGGTTATGTGTTATTTTGAACCGAGCAGCATCTGTCGTATTCGTATCTCATATATGTGTATTACCGATTAGCAGTGAGTAGATCCGGAATTTAAACGCTGATGACCGTATACAATAGCTGTGCAACCTCTTCCGAAATACATTTTTAGTCGAGATCAGCTGATATTTGATAATAGACCCAAAATAAGTGGATTTCAGTATGAAAATTTACAAAATATGGTCACAGGTTCACAGAAATACATTAAAGACTAGGAGTTTTGGTTGGGCTGAGTGATCAGATCCATCCATACACCAGTAAGGTCTGACTAAACTATAATTCGTTTTCAGATGTAAACAAGTGAAAATCTAGAGTTTTTCTCCAAAAGTAGACCAATTTTCATCTTTTCGGCTGAAAAGTAGTCCGTTTTTCGAAATTTTCTGACTATTCGAACAACCTTGCTGGTGTATGCATCCATCAGAGACAAATGTCAGGCTAATTTGCAGAATAATCACAAAAGTTATGGAAATGGGCTACTTTAGGATAATTAGCTCATTTTTGTTGCAAACTCATGCATTTTGACGTGTTCCAATCGATAACGGTTCGTTCGTTGGAATGGTCTCACTTTACTCGTTACATGGGTTTACGGACAAATCCCCCCGCCGCGTTGCGGTCGGACAATTCCCCCATCTGCGCGGACAACTCCCCCCTCTAATTTTTCTCTTAACCCTGGCTGTTAATCGAACATGCTTTGAATTTCATTACATGCCGACTTACCCTGTAAGTAAGCATGTAATATGAAGATTTTCAACGCGAAAACTTCACTTTTATCTTTGAGTTGAGGTTAAAAACTTACGTTATTCCGTGGACTTTGGTTAAATACTGTTTCATGTCATTTTTCGGCTAATAATAATGACTACACTAGGTCCACGAATGCTAATCATCTTATAGAGCTATTATAAACTATATGTTCTTGAATAAGATAAGTTAACTTCGAAAAATGACCATAACTAGTGTAAAATAGGTTGAGGGGGGGGTTGTCCGAGAGAGGGGGGAATTTTCCGACCGCGACGCGGGGGGGATTTGTCGCGTAATCCGTTACATGAGCTAGCGATACGAAAGACACCCTTAACAAAGTGAATAAAAGTCCCACCTCCTATGAAATCCATTGAACCAGTCCATGAGAACCATTCTTCCTAGAGCTACGAACACTTGGTAGCAGCGTGCTCGCACTGGTGACAGGATCTATAAATGTAACATTAAGATCAAACCATCAAACTAAAGCAAAAAGCAATGAGCAACCATATATACACAAGAGTGAAATGCTAGTTCGATTCGATAGTTGTGGACCACACAGAATCTGTCGATATCTTATGTCTGTATTCACCCATCAGTAGAATGTCTACGGAAGGTACTTTTTCTTTTGACGGAGAAAACTGTATACAACTGCTGTTTTTAAATTTAAAATTGAGGCAATCACGCCGTTACCGTTTGCCGGCTACTTCCGGACAGTGTAACGTCTTTCAAAATACACTTTCGGTCGAGATTAACTGTTATTTTATTTCCTTCACGTATTTCATAGGAAATAATATAGGCTAAGCGACATTTTAGGAAACGATAGCTTTGCTAATCCGAAAACTTAAAAAAATAGGCTATAAACAACGATAGTTGTAATATTCCCGTTTTCGTTCACTGCGATAACATAAATTTACTGTAAACAACCGAATCACACAAAAACACGGACAGGAATTGAAGAAAATATAAATATAAACAAAATTTACGGAGGGAAATATGACGCCGCTTCCAACGCGGTCGCCTAACAACGCGAATAGCTCCTGTAAACATCATACAGCCGTAATTTGGCGCGTTTGAAACATTTCGCCCATGGCATGCCGGCCCTTTCCCGGCATGCCCTAGGCAGCGATTTCTCCGAGTGGTTAGCACCGCCACTCAATTATTTCGGGACTGTTTCAATTTATGCAAATAAGATGAACATTTTTGAGTTTCTACACATGAGAGGAGTTCAAAAATACCAAGTTTGAACACTAAATCTCACGTAGGGCGAAAATCGCAACTCCATTCACGTCAATTTGAGAGTGTTTCTGGTTAGCACCGCCACTCAATTATTTCGGGACTGTTTCAACTTATGCAAATAAGATGATCATTTTTAAGTTTCTACACATGAGAGGAGTTCAAAAATACCAAGTTTGAACACTAAATCTCACGTAGGGCGAAAATCGCAACTCCATTCACGTCAACTTGGGGGTGTTTTTGGTTAGCACCGCCACTCAATTATTTCGGGACTGTTTCAACTTATGCAAATAAGATGATCATTTTTAAGTTTCTACACATGAGAGGAGTTCAAAAATACCAAGTTTGAACACTAAATCCCACGTAGGGCGAAAATCGCAACTCCATTCACGTCAATTTGAGAGTGTTTTTGGTTAGCACCGCCACTCAATTATTTCGGGACTGTTTCAACTTATGCAAATAAGATGAACATTTTTGAGTTTCTACACATGAGAGGAGTTCAAAAATACCAAGTTTGAACACTAAATCTCACGTAGGGCGAAAATCGCAACTCCATTCACGTCAATTTGAGAGTGTTTCTGGTTAGCACCGCCACTCAATTATTTCGGGACTGTTTCAACTTATGCAAATAAGATGAACATTTTTGAGTTTCTACACATGAGAGGAGTTCAAAAATACCAAGTTTGAACACTAAATCCCACGTAGTGCGAAAATCGCAACTCCATTCACGTCAATTTGAGAGTGTTTCTGGTTAGCACCGCCACTCAATTATTTCGGGACTGTTTCAACTTATGCAAATAAGATGATCATTTTTAAGTTTCTACACATGAGAGGAGTTCAAAAATACCAAGTTTGAACACTAAATCCCACGTAGGGCGAAAATCGCAACTCCATTCACGTCAACTTGGGGGTGTTTTTGGTTAGCACCGCCACTCAATTATTTCGGGACTGTTTCAACTTATGCAAATAAGATGATCATTTTTAAGTTTCTACACATGAGAGGAGTTCAAAAATACCAAGTTTGAACACTAAATCTCACGTAGGGCGAAAATCGCAACTCCATTCACGTCAACTTGGGGGTGTTTTTGGTTAGCACCGCCACTCAATTATTTCGGGACTGTTTCAACTTATGCAAATAAGATGAACATTTTTAAGTTTCTACACATGAGAGGAGTTCAAAAATACCAAGTTTGAACACTGAATCCCACGTAGGGCGAAAATCGCAACTCCATTCACGTCAACTTGGGGGTGTTTTTGGTTAGCACCGCCACTCAATTATTTCGGGACTGTTTCAACTTATGCAAATAAGATGATCATTTTTAAGTTTCTACACATGAGAGGAGTTCAAAAATACCAAGTTTGAACACTAAATCTCACGTAGGGCGAAAATCGCAACTCCATTCACGTCAATTTGAGAGTGTTTTTGGTTAGCACCGCCACTCAATTATTTCGGGACTGTTTCAACTTATGCAAATAAGATGATCGTTTTTAAGTTTCTACACATGAGAGGAGTTCAAAAATACCAAGTTTGAACACTAAATCCCACGTAGGGCGAAAATCGCAACTCCATTCACGTCAATTTGAGAGTGTTTTTGGTTAGCACCGCCACTCAATTATTTCGGGACTGTTTCAACTTATGCAAATAAGATGATCATTTTTAGGTTTCTACACATGAGAGGAGTTCAAAAATACCAAGTTTGAACACTAAATCTCACGTAGGGCGAAAATCGCAACTCCATTCACGTCAATTTGAGAGTGTTTCTGGTTAGCACCGCCACTCAATTATTTCGGGACTGTTTCAACTTATGCAAATAAGATGATCATTTTTAAGTTTCTACACATGAGAGGAGTTCAAAAATACCAAGTTTGAACACTAAATCCCACGTAGGGCGAAAATCGCAACTCCATTCACGTCAACTTGGGGGTGTTTTTGGTTAGCACCGCCACTCAATTATTTCGGGACTGTTTCAACTTATGCAAATAAGATGATCATTTTTAAGTTTCTACACATGAGAGGAGTTCAAAAATACCAAGTTTGAACACTAAATCTCACGTAGGGCGAAAATCGCAACTCCATTCACGTCAACTTGGGGGTGTTTTTGGTTAGCACCGCCACTCAATTATTTCGGGACTGTTTCAACTTATGCAAATAAGATGAACATTTTTAAGTTTCTACACATGAGAGGAGTTCAAAAATACCAAGTTTGAACACTGAATCCCACGTAGGGCGAAAATCGCAACTCCATTCACGTCAACTTGGGGGTGTTTTTGGTTAGCACCGCCACTCAATTATTTCGGGACTGTTTCCACTTATGCAAATAAGATGGACATTTTTAAGTTTCTACACATGAGAGGAGTTCAAAAATACCAAGTTTGAACACTGAATCCGTAGGGCGAAAATCGCAACTCCATTCACGTCAACTTGGGGGTGTTTTTAGTTAGCACCGCCACTCAATTATTTCGGGACTGTTTCAACTTATGCAAACAAGATGAACATTTTTAAGTTTCTACACATGAGAGGAGTTCAAAAATACCAAGTTTGAACACTAAATCCCACGTAGGGCGAAAATCGCAACTCCATTCACGTCAACTTGGGGGTGTTTTTGGTTAGCACCGCCACTCAATTATTTCGGGACTGTTTCAACTTATGCAAATAAGATGAACATTTTTAAGTTTCTACACATGAGAGGAGTTCAAAAATACCAAGTTTGAACACTGAATCCCACGTAGGGCGAAAATCGCAACTCCATTCACGTCAACTTGGGGGTGTTTTTGGTTAGCACCGCCACTCAATTATTTCGGGACTGTTTCAACTTATGCAAATAAGATGAACATTTTTAAGTTTCTACACATGAGAGGAGTTCAAAAATACCAAGTTTGAACACTGAATCCCACGTAGGGCGAAAATCGCAACTCCATTCACGTCAATTTGGGAGTGTTTTTGGTTAGCACCGCCACTCAATTATTTCGGGACTGTTTCAACTTATGCAAATAAGATGGACATTTTTAAGTTTCTACACATGAGAGGAGTTCAAAAATACCAAGTTTGAACACTGAATCCCACGTAGGGCGAAAATCGCAACTCCATTCACGTCAACTTGGGGGTGTTTTTGGTTAGCACCGCCACTCAATTATTTCGGGACTGTTTCAACTTATGCAAATAAGATGAACATTTTTAAGTTTCTACACATGAGAGGAGTTCAAAAATACCAAGTTTCAACACTAAATCCCACGTAGGGCGAAAATCGCAACTCGATTCACGTCAACTTGGGGGTGTTTTTGGTTAGCACCGCCACTCAATTATTTCGGGACTGTTTCAACTTATGCAAATAAGATGGACATTTTTAAGTTTCTACACATGAGAGGAGTTCAAAAATACCAAGTTTGAACACTGAATCCCACGTAGGGCGAAAATCGCAACTCCATTCACGTCAACTTGGGGGTGTTTTTGGTTAGCACCGCCACTCAATTATTTCGGGACTGTTTCAACTTATGCAAATAAGATGGACATTTTTAAGTTTCTACACATGAGAGGAGTTCAAAAATACCAAGTTTGAACACTGAATCCCACGTAGGGCGAAAATCGCAACTCCATTCACGTCAATTTGAGAGTGTTTTTGGTTAGCACCGCCACTCAATTATTTCGGGACTGTTTCAACTTATGCTAATAAGATGGACATTTTTAAGTTTCTACACATGAGAGGAGTTCAAAAATACCAAGTTTGAACACTGAATCCCACGTAGGGCGAAAATCGCGACTCCATTCACGTCAATTTGAGAGTGTTTTTGGTTAGCACCGCCACACAATTATTTCGGGACTGTTTCAACTTATGCTAATGAGATGAACATTTTTGAGTTTCTACACATGAGAGGAGTTCAAAAATACCAAGTTTGAACACTGAATCCCACGTAGGGCGAAAATCGCAACTCCATTCACGTCAATTTGAGAGTGTTTTTGGTTAGCATCGCCACACAATTATTTCGCGACTGTTTCAACTTATGCTAATGAGATGAACATTTTTGAGTTTCTACACATGAGAGGAGTTCAAAAATACTAAGTTTGAACACTAAATCTCACGTAGGGCGAAAATCGCAACTCCATTCACGTCAACTTGGGGGTGTTTTTGGTTAGCACCGCCACTCAATTATTTCGGGACTGTTTCAACTTATGCAAATAAGATGAACATTTTTAAGTTTCTACACATGAGAGGAGTTCAAAAATACCAAGTTTGAACACTGAATCCCACGTAGGGCGAAAATCGCAACTCCATTCACGTCAATTTGAGAGTGTTTTTGGTTAGCACCGCCACTCAATTATTTCGGGACTGTTTCAACTTATGCAAATAAGATGATCATTTTTAAGTTTCTACACATGAGAGGAGTTCAAAAATACCAAGTTTGAACACTAAATCCCACGTAGGGCGAAAATCGCAACTCCATTCACGTCAATTTGAGAGTGTTTTTGGTTAGCACCGCCACTCAATTATTTCGGGACTGTTTCAACTTATGCTAATAAGATGAACATTTTTGAGTTTCTACACATGAGAGGAGTTTAAAAATACCAAGTTTGAACACTAAATCTCACGTAGGGCGAAAATCGCAACTCCATTCACGTCAATTTGAGAGTGTTTCTGGTTAGCACCGCCACTCAATTATTTCGGGACTGTTTCAACTTATGCAAATAAGATGAACATTTTTGAGTTTCTACACATGAGAGGAGTTCAAAAATACCAAGTTTGAACACTAAATCTCACGTAGGGCGAAAATCGCAACTCCATTCACGTCAATTTGAGAGTGTTTCTGGTTAGCACCGCCACTCAATTATTTCGGGACTGTTTCAACTTATGCAAATAAGATGAACATTTTTGAGTTTCTACACATGAGAGGAGTTCAAAAATACCAAGTTTGAACACTAAATCTCACGTAGGGCGAAAATCGCAACTCCATTCACGTCAATTTGAGAGTGTTTCTGGTTAGCACCGCCACTCAATTATTTCGGGACTGTTTCAACTTATGCAAATAAGATGAACATTTTTGAGTTTCTACACATGAGAGGAGTTCAAAAATACCAAGTTTGAACACTAAATCTCACGTAGGGCGAAAATCGCAACTCCATTCACGTCAATTTGAGAGTGTTTCTGGTTAGCACCGCCACTCAATTATTTCGGGACTGTTTCAACTTATGCAAATAAGATGATCATTTTTAAGTTTCTACACATGAGAGGAGTTCAAAAATACCAAGTTTGAACACTAAATCTCACGTAGGGCGAAAATCGCAACTCCATTCACGTCAATTTGAGAGTGTTTCTGGTTAGCACCGCCACTCAATTATTTCGGGACTGTTTCAACTTATGCAAATAAGATGAACATTTTTGAGTTTCTACACATGAGAGGAGTTCAAAAATACCAAGTTTGAACACTAAATCTCACGTAGGGCGAAAATCGCAACTCCATTCACGTCAATTTGAGAGTGTTTCTGGTTAGCACCGCCACTCAATTATTTCGGGACTGTTTCAACTTATGCAAATAAGATGAACATTTTTGAGTTTCTACACATGAGAGGAGTTCAAAAATACCAAGTTTGAACACTAAATCTCACGTAGGGCGAAAATCGCAACTCCATTCACGTCAATTTGAGAGTGTTTCTGGTTAGCACCGCCACTCAATTATTTCGGGACTGTTTCAACTTATGCAAATAAGATGATCATTTTTAAGTTTTTACACATGAGAGGAGTTCAAAAATACCAAGTTTGAACACTAAATCTCACGTAGGGCGAAAATCGCAACTCCATTCACGTCAACTTGGGGGTGTTTTTGGTTAGCACCGCCACTCAATTATTTCGGGACTGTTTCAACTTATGCAAATAAGATGATCATTTTTAAGTTTCTACACATGAGAGGAGTTCAAAAATACCAAGTTTGAACACTAAATCCCACGTAGGGCGAAAATCGCAACTCCATTCACGTCAATTCGAGAGTGTTTTTGGTTAGCACCGCCACTCAATTATTTCGGGACTGTTTCAACTTATGCAAATAAGATGATCATTTTTAAGTTTCTACACATGAGAGGAGTTCAAAAATACCAAGTTTGAACACTAAATCCCACGTAGGGCGAAAATCGCAACTCCATTCACGTCAATTTGAGAGTGTTTTTGGTTAGCACCGCCACTCAATTATTTCAGGACTGTTTCAACTTATGCTAATAAGATGATCATTTTTAAGTTTCTACACATGAGAGGAGTTCAAAAATACCAAGTTTGAACACTGAATCCCACGTAGGGCGAAAATCGCAACTCCATTCACGTCAATTTGAGAGTGTTTCTGGTTAGCACCGCCACTCAATTATTTCGGGACTGTTTCAACTTATGCTAATAAGATGAACATTTTTGAGTTTCTACACATGAGAGGAGTTCAAAAATACCAAGTTTGAACACTAAATCGCACGTAGGGCGAAAATCGCAACTCCATTCACGTCAATTTGAGAGTGTTTCTGGTTAGCACCGCCACTCAGTTATTTCGGGACTGTTTCAACTTATGCAAATAAGATGAACATTTTTGAGTTTCTACACATGAGAGGAGTTCAAAAATACCAAGTTTGAACACTAAATCTCACGTAGGGCGAAAATCGCAACTCCATTCACGTCAATTTGAGAGTGTTTCTGGTTAGCACCGCCACTCAATTATTTCGGGACTGTTTCAACTTATGCTAATAAGATGAACATTTTTGAGTTTCTACACATGAGAGGAGTTCAAAAATACCAAGTTTGAACACTAAATCTCACGTAGGGCGAAAATCGCAACTCCATTCACGTCAATTTGAGAGTGTTTCTGGTTAGCACCGCCACTCAATTATTTCGGGACTGTTTCAACTTATGCAAATAAGATGGACATTTTTGAGTTTCTACACATGAGAGGAGTTCAAAAATACCAAGTTTGAACACTAAATCTCACGTAGGGCGAAAATCGCAACTCCATTCACGTCAATTTGAGAGTGTTTCTGGTTAGCACCGCCACTCAATTATTTCGGGACTGTTTCAACTTATGCAAATAAGATGATCATTTTTAAGTTTCTACACATGAGAGGAGTTCAAAAATACCAAGTTTGAACACTAAATCCAACGTAGGGCGAAAATCGCAACTCCATTCACGTCAACTTGGGGGTGTTTTTGGTTAGCACTGCCACTCAATTATTTCGGGACTGTTTCAACTTATGCAAATAAGATGATCATTTTTAAGTTTCTACACATGAGAGGAGTTCAAAAATACCAAGTTTGAACACTAAATCCCACGTAGGGCGAAAATCGCAACTCCATTCACGTCAATTTGAGAGTGTTTTTGGTTAGCACCGCCACTCAATTATTTCGGGACTGTTTCAACTTATGCAAATAAGATGATCATTTTTAAGTTTCTACACATGAGAGGAGTTCAAAAATACCAAGTTTGAACACTAAATCCCACGTAGGGCGAAAATCGCAACTCCATTCACGTCAATTTGAGAGTGTTTTTGGTTAGCACCGCCACTCAATCATTTCGGGACTGTTTCAACTTATGCTAATAAGATGATCATTTTTAAGTTTCTACACATGAGAGGAGTTCAAAAATACCAAGTTTGAACACTAAATCCCACGTAGGGCGAAAATCGCAACTCCATTCACGTCAATTTGAGAGTGTTTTTGGTTAGCACCGCCACTCAATTATTTCGGGACTGTTTCAACTTATGCAAATAAGATGATCGTTTTTAAGTTTCTACACATGAGAGGAGTTCAAAAATACCAAGTTTGAACACTAAATCCCACGTAGGGCGAAAATCGCAACTCCATTCACGTCAATTTGAGAGTGTTTTTGGTTAGCACCGCCACTCAATTATTTCGGGACTGTTTCAACTTATGCAAATAGGATGATCATTTTTAAGTTTCTACACATGAGAGGAGTTCAAAAATACCAAGTTTGAACACTAAATCCCACGTAGGGCGAAAATCGCAACTCCATTCACGTCAACTTGGGGGTGTTTTTGGTTAGCACCGCCACTCAATTATTTCGGGACTGTTTCAACTTATGCAAATAAGATGATCATTTTTAGGTTTCTACACATGAGAGGAGTTCAAAAATACCAAGTTTGAACACTAAATCTCACGTAGGGCGAAAATCGCAACTCCATTCACGTCAATTTGAGAGTGTTTTTGGTTAGCACCGCCACTCAATTATTTCGGGACTGTTTCAACTTATGCAAATAAGATGATCATTTTTAAGTTTCTACACATGAGAGGAGTTCAAAAATACCAAGTTTGAACACTAAATCCAACGTAGGGCGAAAATCGCAACTCCATTCACGTCAATTTGAGAGTGTTTCTGGTTAGCACCGCCACTCAATTATTTCGGGACTGTTTCAACTTATGCAAATAAGATGAACATTTTTGAGTTTCTACACATGAGAGGAGTTCAAAAATACCAAGTTTGAACACTAAATCCCACGTAGGGCGAAAATCGCAACTCCATTCACGTCAACTTGGGGGTGTTTTTGGTTAGCACCGCCACTCAATTATTTTGGGACTGTTTCAACTTATGCAAATAAGATGATCATTTTTAAGTTTCTACACATGAGAGGAGTTCAAAAATACCAAGTTTGAACACTAAATCCCACGTAGGGCGAAAATCGCAACTCCATTCACGTCAACTTGGGGGTGTTTTTGGTTAGCACCGCCACTCAATTATTTCGGGACTGTTTCAACTTATG
The DNA here is from genome assembly GCA_964036275.1 of Litoditis marina. Taxonomy (NCBI): domain Eukaryota; kingdom Metazoa; phylum Nematoda; class Chromadorea; order Rhabditida; family Rhabditidae; genus Litoditis; species Litoditis marina. Next base: position 12,753,601 of record OZ038435.1, on the reverse strand, counting down.
CAAATAAGATGATCATTTTTAAGTTTCTACACATGAGAGGAGTTCAAAAATACCAAGTTTGAACACTAAATCCCACGTAGGGCGAAAATCGCAACTCCATTCACGTCAACTTGGGGGTGTTTTTGGTTAGCACTGCCACTCAATTATTTCGGGACTGTTTCAACTTATGCAAATAAGATGATCATTTTTAAGTTTCTACACATGAGAGGAGTTCAAAAATACCAAGTTTGAACACTAAATCCCACGTAGGGCGAAAATCGCAACTCCATTCACGTCAACTTGGGGGTGTTTTTGGTTAGCATCGCCACTCAATTATTTCGGGACTGTTTCAACTTATGCAAATAAGATGATCATTTTTAAGTTTCTACACATGAGAGGAGTTCAAAAATACCAAGTTTGAACACTAAATCCCACGTAGGGCGAAAATCGCAACTCCATTCACGTCAATTTGAGAGTGTTTTTGGTTAGCACCGCCACTCAATTATTTCGGGACTGTTTCAACTTATGCTAATAAGATGATCATTTTTAAGTTTCTACACATGAGAGGAGTTCAAAAATACCAAGTTTGAACACTAAATCCCACGTAGGGCGAAAATCGCAACTCCATTCACGTCAATTTGAGAGTGTTTTTGGTTAGCACCGCCACTCAATTATTTCGGGACTGTTTCAACTTATGCAAATAAGATGATCGTTTTTAAGTTTCTACACATGAGAGGAGTTCAAAAATACCAAGTTTGAACACTAAATCCCACGTAGGGCGAAAATCGCAACTCCATTCACGTCAATTTGAGAGTGTTTTTGGTTAGCACCGCCACTCAATTATTTCGGGACTGTTTCAACTTATGCAAATAGGATGATCATTTTTAAGTTTCTACACATGAGAGGAGTTCAAAAATACCAAGTTTGAACACTAAATCCCACGTAGGGCGAAAATCGCAACTCCATTCACGTCAACTTGGGGGTGTTTTTGGTTAGCACCGCCACTCAATTATTTCGGGACTGTTTCAACTTATGCAAATAAGATGATCATTTTTAGGTTTCTACACATGAGAGGAGTTCAAAAATACCAAGTTTGAACACTAAATCTCACGTAGGGCGAAAATCGCAACTCCATTCACGTCAATTTGAGAGTGTTTTTGGTTAGCACCGCCACTCAATTATTTCGGGACTGTTTCAACTTATGCAAATAAGATGATCATTTTTAAGTTTCTACACATGAGAGGAGTTCAAAAATACCAAGTTTGAACACTAAATCCCACGTAGGGCGAAAATCGCAACTCCATTCACGTCAATTTGAGAGTGTTTTTGGTTAGCACCGCCACTCAATTATTTCGGGACTGTTTCAACTTATGCAAATAAGATGATCATTTTTAGGTTTCTACACATGAGAGGAGTTCAAAAATACCAAGTTTGAACACTAAATCTCACGTAGGGCGAAAATCGCAACTCCATTCACGTCAATTTGAGAGTGTTTCTGGTTAACACCGCCACTCAATTATTTCGGGACTGTTTCAACTTATGCAAATAAGATGATCATTTTTAAGTTTCTACACATGAGAGGAGTTCAAAAATACCAAGTTTGAACACTGAATCCCACGTAGGGCGAAAATCGCAACTCCATTCACGTCAATTTGAGAGTGTTTTTGGTTAGCACCGCCACTCAATTATTTCGGGACTGTTTCAACTTATGCAAATAAGATGATCATTTTTAGGTTTCTACACATGAGAGGAGTTCAAAAATACCAAGTTTGAACACTAAATCTCACGTAGGGCGAAAATCGCAACTCCATTCACGTCAATTTGAGAGTGTTTCTGGTTAGCACCGCCACTCAATTATTTCGGGACTGTTTCAACTTATGCAAATAAGATGATCGTTTTTAAGTTTCTACACATGAGAGGAGTTCAAAAATACCAAGTTTGAACACTAAATCCCACGTAGGGCGAAAATCGCAACTCCATTCACGTCAATTTGAGAGTGTTTTTGGTTAGCACCGCCACTCAATTATTTCGGGACTGTTTCAACTTATGCAAATAGGATGATCATTTTTAAGTTTCTACACATGAGAGGAGTTCAAAAATACCAAGTTTGAACACTAAATCCCACGTAGGGCGAAAATCGCAACTCCATTCACGTCAACTTGGGGGTGTTTTTGGTTAGCACCGCCACTCAATTATTTCGGGACTGTTTCAACTTATGCAAATAAGATGATCATTTTAAGGTTTCTACACATGAGAGGAGTTCAAAAATACCAAGTTTGAACACTAAATCTCACGTAGGGCGAAAATCGCAACTCCATTCACGTCAATTTGAGAGTGTTTTTGGTTAGCACCGCCACTCAATTATTTCGGGACTGTTTCAACTTATGCAAATAAGATGATCATTTTTAAGTTTCTACACATGAGAGGAGTTCAAAAATACCAAGTTTGAACACTAAATCCCACGTAGGGCGAAAATCGCAACTCCATTCACGTCAATTTGAGAGTGTTTTTGGTTAGCACCGCCACTCAATTATTTCGGGACTGTTTCAACTTATGCAAATAAGATGATCATTTTTAGGTTTCTACACATGAGAGGAGTTCAAAAATACCAAGTTTGAACACTAAATCTCACGTAGGGCGAAAATCGCAACTCCATTCACGTCAATTTGAGAGTGTTTCTGGTTAACACCGCCACTCAATTATTTCGGGACTGTTTCAACTTATGCAAATAAGATGATCATTTTTAAGTTTCTACACATGAGAGGAGTTCAAAAATACCAAGTTTGAACACTGAATCCCACGTAGGGCGAAAATCGCAACTCCATTCACGTCAATTTGAGAGTGTTTTTGGTTAGCACCGCCACTCAATTATTTCGGGACTGTTTCAACTTATGCAAATAAGATGATCATTTTTAGGTTTCTACACATGAGAGGAGTTCAAAAATACCAAGTTTGAACACTAAATCTCACGTAGGGCGAAAATCGCAACTCCATTCACGTCAATTTGAGAGTGTTTCTGGTTAGCACCGCCACTCAATTATTTCGGGACTGTTTCAACTTATGCAAATAAGATGATCATTTTTAAGTTTCTACACATGAGAGGAGTTCAAAAATACCAAGTTTGAACACTAAATCCCACGTAGGGCGAAAATCGCAACTCCATTCACGTCAATTTGAGAGTGTTTCTGGTTAGCACCGCCACTCAATTATTTCGGGACTGTTTCAACTTATGCAAATAAGATGATCATTTTTAAGTTTCTACACATGAGAGGAGTTCAAAAATACCAAGTTTGAACACTAAATCCCACGTAGGGCGAAAATCGCAACTCCATTCACGTCAATTTGAGAGTGTTTCTGGTTAGCACCGCCACTCAATTATTTCGGGACTGTTTCAACTTATGCAAATAAGATGATTATTTTTAAGTTTCTACACATGAGAGGAGTTCAAAAATACCAAGTTTGAACACTAAATCCCACGTAGGGCGAAAATCGCAACTCCATTCACGTCAATTTGAGAGTGTTTTTGGTTAGCACCGCCACTCAATTATTTCGGGACTGTTTCAACTTATGCAAATAAGATGATCATTTTTAAGTTTCTACACATGAGAGGAGTTCAAAAATACCAAGTTTGAACACTAAATCCCACGTAGGGCGAAAATCGCAACTCCATTCACGTCAACTTGGGGGTGTTTTTGGTTAGCACCGCCACTCAATTATTTCGGGACTGTTTCAACTTATGCAAATAAGATGATCATTTTTAAGTTTCTACACATGAGAGAAGTTCAAAAATACCAAGTTTGAACACTAAATCCCACGTAGGGCGAAAATCGCAACTCCATTCACGTCAATTTGAGAGTGTTTTTGGTTAGCACCGCCACTCAATTATTTCGGGACTGTTTCAACTTATGCAAATAAGATGAACATTTTTGAGTTTCTACACATGAGAGGAGTTCAAAAATACCAAGTTTGAACACTAAATCCCACGTAGGGCGAAAATCGCAACTCCATTCACGTCAATTTGAGAGTGTTTTTGGTTAGCACCGCCACTCAATTATTTCGGGACTGTTTCAACTTATGCAAATAAGATGATCATTTTTAAGTTTCTACACATGAGAGGAGTTCAAAAATACCAAGTTTGAACACTAAATCCCACGTAGGGCGAAAATCGCAACTCCATTCACGTCAATTTGAGAGTGTTTTTGGTTAGCACCGCCACTCAATTATTTCGGGACTGTTTCAACTTATGCAAATAAGATGAACATTTTTGAGTTTCTACACATGAGAGGAGTTCAAAAATACCAAGTTTGAACACTAAATCTCACGTAGGGCGAAAATCGCAACTCCATTCACGTCAATTTGGGAGTGTTTCTGGTTAGCACCGCCACTCAATTATTTCGGGACTGTTTCAACTTATGCAAATAAGATGAACATTTTTGAGTTTCTACACGTGAGAGGAGTTCAAAAATACCAAGTTTGAACACTAAATCTCACGTAGGGCGAAAATCGCAACTCCATTCACGTCAACTTGGGAGTGTTTCTGGTTAGCACCGCCACTCAATTATTTCGGGACTGTTTCAACTTATGCAAATAAGATGAACATTTTTGAGTTTCTACACATGAGAGGAGTTCAAAAATACCAAGTTTGAACACTAAATCCCACGTAGGGCGAAAATCGCAACTCCATTCACGTCAACTTGGGAGTGTTTCTGGTTAGCACCGCCACTCAATTATTTCGGGACTGTTTCAACTTATGCAAATAAGATGAACATTTTTGAGTTTCTACACGTGAGAGGAGTTCAAAAATACCAAGTTTGAACACTAAATCTCACGTAGGGCGAAAATCGCAACTCCATTCACGTCAATTTGGGAGTGTTTCTGGTTAGCACCGCCACTCAATTATTTCGGGACTGTTTCAACTTATGCAAATAATATGAACATTTTTGAGTTTCTACACGTGAGAGGAGTTCAAAAATACCAAGTTTGAACACTAAATCCCACGTAGGGCGAAAATCGCAACTCCATTCACGTCAACTTGGGGGTGTTTTTGGTTAGCACCGCCACTCAATTATTTCGGGACTGTTTCAACTTATGCAAATAAGATGATCATTTTTAAGTTTCTACACATGAGAGGAGTTCAAAAATACCAAGTTTGAACACTAAATTCCACGTAGGGCGAAAATCGCAACTCCATTCACGTCAATTTGGGAGTGTTTCTGGTTAGCACCGCCACTCAATTATTTCGGGACTGTTTCAACTTATGCTAACAAGATGAACATTTTTGAGTTTCTACACATGAGAGGAGTTCAAAAATACCAAGTTTGAACACTAAATCCCACGTAGGGCGAAAATCGCAACTCCATTCACGTCAACTTGGGGGTGTTTTTGGTTAGCACCGCCACTCAATTATTTCGGGACTGTTTCAACTTATGCTAACAAGATGAACATTTTTGAGTTTCTACACATGAGAGGAGTTCAAAAATACCAAGTTTGAACACTAAATCCCACGTAGGGCGAAAATCGCAACTCCATTCACGTCAACTTGGGGGTGTTTTTGGTTAGCACCGCCACTCAATTATTTCGGGACTGTTTCAACTTATGCTAACAAGATGAACATTTTTGAGTTTCTACACATGAGAGGAGTTCAAAAATACCAAGTTTGAACACTAAATCCCACGTAGGGCGAAAATCGCAACTCCATTCACGTCAACTTGGGGGTGTTTTTGGTTAGCACCGCCACTCAATTATTTCGGGACTGTTTCAACTTATGCTAACAAGATGAACATTTTTGAGTTTCTACACATGAGAGGAGTTCAAAAATACCAAGTTTGAACACTAAATCCCACGTAGGGCGAAAATCGCAACTCCATTCACGTCAACTTGGGGGTGTTTTTGGTTACCACCGCCACTCAATTATTTCGGGACTGTTTCAACTTATGCTAACAAGATGAACATTTTTGAGTTTCTACACATGAGAGGAGTTCAAAAATACCAAGTTTGAACACTAAATCCCACGTAGGGCGAAAATCGCAACTCCATTCACGTCAACTTGGGGGTGTTTTTGGTTAGCACCGCCACTCAATTATTTCGGGACTGTTTCAACTTATGCTAACAAGATGAACATTTTTGAGTTTCTACACATGAGAGGAGTTCAAAAATACCAAGTTTGAACACTAAATCCCACGTAGGGCGAAAATCGCAACTCCATTCACGTCAACTTGGGGTGTTTTTGGTTAGCACCGCCACTCAATTGTTTCAACTTATGCTAACAAGATGAACATTTTTGAGTTTCTACACATGAGAGGAGTTCAAAAATACCAAGTTTGAACACTAAATCCCACGTAGGGCGAAAATCGCAACTCCATTCACGTCAACTTGGGGGTGTTTTTGGTTAGCACCGCCACTCAATTATTTCGGGACTGTTTCAACTTATGCTAACAATATGAACATTTTTGAGTTTCTACACATGAGAGGAGTTCAAAAATACCAAGTTTGAACACTAAATCCCACGTAGGGCGAAAATCGCAACTCCATTCACGTCAACTTGGGGGTGTTTTTGGTTAGCACCGCCACTCAATTGTTTCAACTTATGCTAACAAGATGAACATTTTTGAGTTTCTACACATGAGAGGAGTTCAAAAATACCAAGTTTGAACACTAAAGCCCACGTAGGGCGAAAATCGCAACTCCATTCACGTCAACTTGGGGGTGTTTTTGGTTAGCACCGCCACTCAATTATTTCGGGACTGTTTCAACTTATGCTAACAAGATGAACATTTTTGAGTTTCTACACATGAGAGGAGTTCAAAAATACCAAGTTTGAACACTAAATCCCACGTAGGGCGAAAATCGCAACTCCATTCACGTCAACATGGGGGTGTTTTTGGTTAGCACCGCCACTCAATTATTTCGGGACTGTTTCAACTTATGCTAACAAGATGAACATTTTTGAGTTTCTACACATGAGAGGAGTTCAAAAATACCAAGTTTGAACACTAAATCCCACGTAGGGCGAAAATCGCAACTCCATTCACGTCAACTTGGGGGTGTTTTTGGTTAGCACCGCCACTCAATTATTTCGGGACTGTTTCAACTTATGCTAACAAGATGAACATTTTTGAGTTTCTACACATGAGAGGAGTTCAAAAATACCAAGTTTGAACACTAAATCCCACGTAGGGCGAAAATCGCAACTCCATTCACGTCAACTTGGGGGTGTTTTTGGTTAGCACCGCCACTCAATTATTTCGGGACTGTTTCAACTTATGCTAACAAGATGAACATTTTTGAGTTTCTACACATGAGAGGAGTTCAAAAATACCAAGTTTGAACACTAAATCCCACGTAGGGCGAAAATCGCAACTCCATTCACGTCAACTTGGGGGTGTTTTTGGTTAGCACCGCCACTCAATTATTTCGGGACTGTTTCAACTTATGCTAACAAGATGAACATTTTTGAGTTTCTACACATGAGAGGAGTTCAAAAATACCAAGTTTGAACACTAAATCCCACGTAGGGCGAAAATCGCAACTCCATTCACGTCAACTTGGGGGTGTTTTTGGTTAGCACCGCCACTCAATTATTTCGGGACTGTTTCAACTTATGCTAACAAGATGAACATTTTTGAGTTTCTACACATGAGAGGAGTTCAAAAATACCAAGTTTGAACACTAAATCCCACGTAGGGCGAAAATCGCAACTCCATTCACGTCAACTTGGGGGTGTTTTTGGTTAGCACCGCCACTCAATTATTTCGGGACTGTTTCAACTTATGCTAACAAGATGAACATTTTTGAGTTTCTACACATGAGAGGAGTTCAAAAATACCAAGTTTGAACACTAAATCCCACGTAGGGCGAAAATCGCAACTCCATTCACGTCAACTTGGGGGTGTTTTTGGTTAGCACCGCCACTCAATTATTTCGGGACTGTTTCAACTTATGCTAACAAGATAAACGTTTTTGAGTTTCTACACATGAGAGGAGTTCAAAAATACCAAGTTTGAACACTAAATCCCACGTAGGGCGAAAATCGCAACTCCATTCACGTCAACTTGGGGGTGTTTTTGGTTAGCACCGCCACTCAATTATTTCGGGACTGTTTCAACTTATGCTAACAAGATGAACATTTTTGAGTTTCTACACATGAGAGGAGTTCAAAAATACCAAGTTTGAACACTAAATCCCACGTAGGGCGAAAATCGCAACTCCATTCACGTCAACTTGGGGGTGTTTTTGGTTAGCACCGCCACTCAATTATTTCGGGACTGTTTCAACTTATGCTAACAAGATGAACATTTTTGAGTTTCTACACATGAGAGGAGTTCAAAAATACCAAGTTTGAACACTAAATCCCACGTAGGGCGAAAATCGCAACTCCATTCACGTCAACTTGGGGGTGTTTTGGTTAGCACCGCCACTCAATTATTTCGGGACTGTTTCAACTTATGCTAACAAGATGAACATTTTTGAGTTTCTACACATGAGAGGAGCTCAAAAATACCAAGTTTGAACACTAAATCCCACGTAGGGCGAAAATCGCAACTCCATTCACGTCAACTTGGGGGTGTTTTTGGTTAGCACCGCCACTCAATTATTTCGGGACTGTTTCAACTTATGCTAACAAGATGAACATTTTTGAGTTTCTACACATGAGAGGAGTTCAAAAATACCAAGTTTGAACACTAAATCCCACGTAGGGCGAAAATCGCAACTGCATTCACGTCAACTTGGGGGTGTTTTTGGTTAGCACCACCACTCAATTATTTCGGGACTGTTTCAACTTATGCTAACAAGATGAACATTTTGAGTTTCTACACATGAGAGGAGTTCAAAAATACCAAGTTTGAACACTAAATCCCACGTAGGGCGAAAATCGCAACTCCATTCACGTCAACTTGGGGGTGTTTTTGGTTAGCACCGCCACTCAATTATTTCGGGACTGTTTCAACTTATGCTAACAAGATGAACATTTTTGAGTTTCTACACATGAGAGGAGTTCAAAAATACCAAGTTTGAACACTAAATCCCACGTAGGGCGAAAATCGCAACTCCATTCACGTCAACTTGGGGGTGTTTTTGGTTAGCACCGCCACTCAATTATTTCGGGACTGTTTCAACTTATGCAAATAAGATGAACATTTTTGAGTTTCTACACATGAGAGGAGCTCAAAAATACCAAGTTTGAACACTAAATCCCACGTAGGGCGAAAATCGCAACTCCATTCACGTCAACTTGGGGTGTTTTTGGTTAGCACCGCCACTCAATTATTTCGGGACTGTTTCAACTTATGCTAACAAGATGAACATTTTTGAGTTTCTACACATGAGAGGAGTTCAAAAATACCAAGTTTGAACACTAAATCCCACGTAGGGCGAAAATCGCAACTGCATTCACGTCAACTTGGGGGTGTTTTTGGTTAGCACCGCCACTCAATTATTTCGGGACTGTTTCAACTTATGCTAACAAGATGAACATTTTTGAGTTTCTACACATGAGAGGAGTTCAAAAATACCAAGTTTGAACACTAAATCCCACGTAGGGCGAAAATCGCAACTCCATTCACGTCAACTTGGGGGTGTTTTTGGTTAGCACCGCCACTCAATTATTTCGGGACTGTTTCAACTTATGCTAACAAGATGAACATTTTTGAGTTTCTACACATGAGAGGAGTTCAAAAATACCAAGTTTGAACACTAAATCCCACGTAGGGCGAAAATCGCAACTCCATTCACGTCAACTTGGGGGTGTTTTTGGTTAGCACCGCCACTCAATTATTTCGGGACTGTTTCAACTTATGCTAACAAGATGAACATTTTTGAGTTTCTACACATGAGAGGAGTTCAAAAATACCAAGTTTGAACACTAAATCCCACGTAGGGCGAAAATCGCAACTCCATTCACGTCAACTTGGGGGTGTTTTTGGTTAGCACCGCCACTCAATTATTTCGGGACTGTTTCAACTTATGCTAACAAGATGAACATTTTTGAGTTTCTACACATGAGAGGAGTTCAAAAATACCAAGTTTGAACACTAAATCCCACGTAGGGCGAAAATCGCAACTCCATTCACGTCAACTTGGGGGTGTTTTTGGTTAGCACCGCCACTCAATTATTTCGGGACTGTTTCAACTTATGCTAACAAGATGAACATTTTTGAGTTTCTACACATGAGAGGAGTTCAAAAATACCAAGTTTGAACACTAAATCCCACGTAGGGCGAAAATCGCAACTCCATTCACGTCAACTTGGGGGTGTTTTTGGTTAGCACCGCCACTCAATTATTTCGGGACTGTTTCAACTTATGCTAACAAGATGAACATTTTTGAGTTTCTACACATGAGAGGAGTTCAAAAATACCAAGTTTGAACACTAAATCCCACGTAGGGCGAAAATCGCAACTCCATTCACGTCAACTTGGGGGTGTTTTTGGTTAGCACCGCCACTCAATTATTTCGGGACTGTTTCAACTTATGCTAACAAGATGAACATTTTTGAGTTTCTACACATGAGAGGAGTTCAAAAATACCAAGTTTGAACACTAAATCCCACGTAGGGCGAAAATCGCAACTCCATTCACGTCAACTTGGGGGTGTTTTTGGTTAGCACCGCCACTCAATTATTTCGGGACTGTTTCAACTTATGCTAACAAGATGAACATTTTTGAGTTTCTACACATGAGAGGAGTTCAAAAATACCAAGTTTGAACACTAAATCCCACGTAGGGCGAAAATCGCAACTCCATTCACGTCAACTTGGGGGTGTTTTTGGTTAGCACCGCCACTCAATTATTTCGGGACTGTTTCAACTTATGCTAACAAGATGAACATTTTTGAGTTTCTACACATGAGAGGAGTTCAAAAATACCAAGTTTGAACACTAAATCCCACGTAGGGCGAAAATCGCAACTCCATTCACGTCAACTTGGGGTGTTTTTGGTTAGCACCGCCACTCAATTATTTCGGGACTGTTTCAACTTATGCTAACAAGATGAACATTTTTGAGTTTCTACACATGAGAGGAGTTCAAAAATACCAAGTTTGAACACTAAATCCACGTAGGGCGAAAATCGCAACTCCATTCACGTCAACTTGGGGGTGTTTTTGGTTAGCACCGCCACTCAATTATTTCGGGACTGTTTCAACTTATGCTAACAAGATGAACATTTTTGAGTTTCTACACATGAGAGGAGTTCAAAAATACCAAGTTTGAACACTAAATCCCACGTAGGGCGAAAATCGCAACTCCATTCACGTCAACTTGGGGGTGTTTTTGGTTAGCACCGCCACTCAATTATTTCGGGACTGTTTCAACTTATGCTAACAAGATGAACATTTTTGAGTTTCTACACATGAGAGGAGTTCAAAAATACCAAGTTTGAACACTAAATCCCACGTAGGGCGAAAATCGCAACTCCATTCACGTCAACTTGGGGGTGTTTTTGGTAGCACCGCCACTCAATTATTTCGGGACTGTTTCAACTTATGCTAACAAGATGAACATTTTTGAGTTTCTACACATGAGAGGAGTTCAAAAATACCAAGTTTGAACACTAAATCCCACGTAGGGCGAAAATCGCAACTCCATTCACGTCAACTTGGGGGTGTTTTTGTTAGCACCGCCACTCAATTATTTCGGGACTGTTTCAACTTATGCTAACAAGATGAACATTTTTGAGTTTCAACACATGAGAGGAGTTCAAAATACCAAGTTTGAACACTAAATCCCACGTAGGGCGAAAATCGCAACTCCATTCACGTCAACTTGGGGGTGTTTTTGGTTAGCACCGCCACTCAATTATTTCGGGACTGTTTCAACTTATGCTAACAAGATGAACATTTTTGAGTTTCTACACATGAGAGGAGTTCAAAAATACCAGTTTGAACACTAAATCCCACGTAGGGCGAAAATCGCAACTCCATTCACGTCAACTTGGGGGTGTTTTGGTTAGCACCGCCACTCAATTATTTCGGGACTGTTTCAACTTATGCTAACAAGATGAACATTTTTGAGTTTCTACACATGAGAGGAGTTCAAAAATACCAAGTTTGAACACTAAATCCCACGTAGGGCGAAAATCGCAACTCCATTCACGTCAACTTGGGGGTGTTTTTGGTTAGCACCGCCACTCAATTATTTCGGGACTGTTTCAACTTATGCTAACAAGATGAACATTTTTGAGTTTCTACACATGAGAGGAGTTCAAAAATACCAAGTTTGAACACTAAATCCCACGTAGGGCGAAAATCGCAACTCCATTCACGTCAACTTGGGGGTGTTTTTGGTTAGCACCGCCACTCAATTATTTCGGGACTGTTTCAACTTATGCTAACAAGATGAACATTTTTGAGTTTCTACACATGAGAGGAGTTCAAAAATACCAAGTTTGAACACTAAATCCCACGTAGGGCGAAAATCGCAACTCCATTCACGTCAACTTGGGGGTGTTTTGGTTAGCACCGCCACTCAATTATTCGGGACTGTTTCAACTTATGCTAACAAGATGACATTTTTGAGTTTCTACACATGAGAGGAGTTCAAAAAATACCAAGTTTGAACACTAAATCCCACGTAGGGCGAAAAATCCGCAACTCCATTCACGTCAACTTGGGGGTGTTTTTGGTTAGCACCGCCACTCAATTATTTCGGGACTGTTTCAACTTATGCTAACAAGATGAACATTTTGAGTTTCTACACATGAGAGGAGTTCAAAAATACCAAGTTTGAACACTAAATCCCACGTAGGGCGAAAATCGCAACTCCATTCACGTCAACTTGGGGTGTTTTTGGTTAGCACCGCCACTCAATTATTTCGGGACTGTTTCAACTTATCTAACAAGATGAACATTTTTGAGTTTCTACACAATGAGAGGAGTTCAAAAATACCAAGTTTGAACACTAAAATCCCACGTAGGGCGAAAATCGCAACTCCATTCACGTCACTTGGGGGTGTTTTTGGTTAGCACCGCCACTCAATTATTTCGGGACTGTTTCAACTTATGCTAACAAGATGAACATTTTGAGGTTCTACACATGAGAGGAGTTCAAAAATACCAAGTTTGAACACTAAATCCCACGTAGGGCGAAAATCGCAACTCCATTCACGTCAACTTGGGGTGTTTTTGGTTAGCACGCCACTCAATTATTTCGGGACTGTTTCAACTTATGCTAACAAGATGAACATTTTGAGTTTTCTACACATGAGAGGAGTTCAAAAATACCAAGTTTGAACACTAAATCCCACGTAGGGCGAAAATCGCAACTCATTCACGTCAACTTGGGGGTGTTTTTGGTTAGCACCGCCACTCAATTATTTCGGGACTGTTTCAACTTTTTCAACTTATGCTAACAAGATGAACATTTTTGAGTTTCTACACATGAGAGGAGTTCAAAAATACCAAGTTTGAACACTAAATCCCACGTAGGGCGAAAATCGCAACTCCATTCACGTCAACTTGGGGGTGTTTTTGGTTAGCACCGCCACTCAATTATTTCGGGACTGTTTCAACTTATGCTAACAAGATGAACATTTTTGAGTTTCTACACATGAGAGGAGTTCAAAAATACCAAGTTTGAACACTAAATCCCACGTAGGGCGAAAATCGCAACTCCATTCACGTCAACTTGGGGGTGTTTTTGGTTAGCACCGCCACTCAATTGTTTCAACTTATGCTAACAAGATGAACATTTTGAGTTTCTACACATGAGAGGAGTTCAAAAATACCAAGTTTGAACACTAAATCCCACGTAGGGCGAAAATCGCAACTCCATTCACGTCAACTTGGGGGTGTTTTTGGTTAGCACCGCCACTCAATTATTTCGGGACTGTTTCAACTTATGCTAACAAGATGAACATTTTTGAGTTTCTACACATGAGAGGAGTTCAAAAATACCAAGTTTGAACACTAAATCCCACGTAGGGCGAAAATCGCAACTCCATTCACGTCAACTTGGGGGTGTTTTGGTTAGCACCGCCACTCAATTATTTCGGGACTGTTTCAACTTATGCTAACAAGATGAACATTTTTGAGTTTCTACACATGAGAGGAGTTCAAAAATACCAAGTTTGAACACTAAATCCCACGTAGGGCGAAAATCGCAACTCCATTCACGTCAACTTGGGGGTGTTTTTGGTTAGCACCGCCACTCAATTATTTCGGGACTGTTTCAACTTATGCTAACAAGATGAACATTTTTGAGTTTCTACACATGAGAGGAGTTCAAAAATACCAAGTTTGAACACTAAATCCCACGTAGGGCGAAAATCGCAACTCCATTCACGTCAACTTGGGGGTGTTTTTGGTTAGCACCGCCACTCAATTATTTCGGGACTGTTTCAACTTATGCTAACAAGATGAACATTTTTGAGTTTCTACACATGAGAGGAGTTCAAAAATACCAAGTTTGAACACTAAATCCCACGTAGGGCGAAAATCGCAACTCCATTCACGTCAACTTGGGGGTGTTTTTGGTTAGCACCGCCACTCAATTATTTCGGGACTGTTTCAACTTATGCTAACAAGATGAACATTTTTGAGTTTCTACACATGTTAGGAGTTCAAAAATACCAAGTTTGAACACTAAATCCCACGTAGGGCGAAAATCGCAACTCCATTCACGTCAACTTGGGGGTGTTTTTGGTTAGCACCGCCACTCAATTGTTTCAACTTATGCTAACAAGATGAACATTTTTGAGTTTCTACACATGAGAGGAGTTCAAAAATACCAAGTTTGAACACTAAATCCCACGTAGGGCGAAAATCGCAACTCCATTCACGTCAACTTGGGGGTGTTTTTGGTTAGCACCGCCACTCAATTATTTCGGGACTGTTTCAACTTATGCTAACAAGATGAACATTTTTGAGTTTCTACACATGAGAGGAGTTCAAAAATACCAAGTTTGAACACTAAATCCCACGTAGGGCGAAAATCGCAACTCCATTCACGTCAACTTGGGGGTGTTTTTGGTTAGCACCGCCACTCAATTATTTCGGGACTGTTTCAACTTATGCTAACAAGATGAACATTTTTGAGTTTCTACACATGAGAGGAGTTCAAAAATACCAAGTTTGAACACTAAATCCCACGTAGGGCGAAAATCGCAACTCCATTCACGTCAACTTGGGGGTGTTTTTGGTTAGCACCGCCACTCAATTATTTCGGGACTGTTTCAACTTATGCTAACAAGATGAACATTTTTGAGTTTCTACACATGTTAGGAGTTCAAAAATACCAAGTTTGAACACTAAATCCCACGTAGGGCGAAAATCGCAACTCCATTCACGTCAACTTGGGGGTGTTTTTGGTTAGCACCGCCACTCAATTGTTTCAACTTATGCTAACAAGATGAACATTTTTGAGTTTCTACACATGAGAGGAGTTCAAAAATACCAAGTTTGAACACTAAATCCCACGTAGGGCGAAAATCGCAACTCCATTCACGTCAACTTGGGGGTGTTTTTGGTTAGCACCGCCACTCAATTATTTCGGGACTGTTTCAACTTATGCTAACAAGATGAACATTTTTGAGTTTCTACACATGAGAGGAGTTCAAAAATACCAAGTTTGAACACTAAATCCCACGTAGGGCGAAAATCGCAACTCCATTCACGTCAACTTGGGGGTGTTTTTGGTTAGCACCGCCACTCAATTGACTGTTTCAACTTATGCTAACAAGATGAACATTTTTGAGTTTCTACACATGAGAGGAGTTCAAAAATACCAAGTTTGAACACTAAATCCCACGTAGGGCGAAAATCGCAACTCCATTCACGTCAACTTGGGGGTGTTTTTGGTTAGCACCGCCACTCAATTATTTCGGGACTGTTTCAACTTATGCTAACAAGATGAACATTTTTGAGTTTCTACACATGAGAGGAGTTCAAAAATACCAAGTTTGAACACTAAATCCCACGTAGGGCGAAAATCGCAACTCCATTCACGTCAACTTGGGGGTGTTTTTGGTTAGCACCGCCACTCAATTATTTCGGGACTGTTTCAACTTATGCTAACAAGATGAACATTTTTGAGTTTCTACACATGAGAGGAGTTCAAAAATACCAAGTTTGAACACTAAATCCCACGTAGGGCGAAAATCGCAACTCCATTCACGTCAACTTGGGGGTGTTTTTGGTTAGCACCGCCACTCAATTATTTCGGGACTGTTTCAACTTATGCTAACAAGATGAACATTTTTGAGTTTCTACACATGAGAGGAGTTCAAAAATACCAAGTTTGAACACTAAATCCCACGTAGGGCGAAAATCGCAACTCCATTCACGTCAACTTGGGGGTGTTTTTGGTTAGCACCGCCACTCAATTATTTCGGGACTGTTTCAACTTATGCTAACAAGATGAACATTTTTGAGTTTCTACACATGAGAGGAGTTCAAAAATACCAAGTTTGAACACTAAATCCCACGTAGGGCGAAAATCGCAACTCCATTCACGTCAACTTGGGGGTGTTTTTGGTTAGCACCGCCACTCAATTATTTCGGGACTGTTTCAACTTATGCTAACAAGATGAACATTTTTGAGTTTCTACACATGAGAGGAGTTCAAAAATACCAAGTTTGAACACTAAATCCCACGTAGGGCGAAAATCGCAACTCCATTCACGTCAACTTGGGGGTGTTTTTGGTTAGCACCGCCACTCAATTATTTCGGGACTGTTTCAACTTATGCTAACAAGATGAACATTTTTGAGTTTCTACACATGAGAGGAGTTCAAAAATACCAAGTTTGAACACTAAATCCCACGTAGGGCGAAAATCGCAACTCCATTCACGTCAACTTGGGGGTGTTTTTGGTTAGCACCGCCACTCAATTATTTCGGGACTGTTTCAACTTATGCTAACAAGATGAACATTTTTGAGTTTCTACACATGAGAGGAGTTCAAAAATACCAAGTTTGAACACTAAATCCCACGTAGGGCGAAAATCGCAACTCCATTCACGTCAACTTGGGGGTGTTTTTGGTTAGCACCGCCACTCAATTATTTCGGGACTGTTTCAACTTATGCTAACAAGATGAACATTTTTGAGTTTCTACACATGAGAGGAGTTCAAAAATACCAAGTTTGAACACTAAATCCCACGTAGGGCGAAAATCGCAACTCCATTCACGTCAACTTGGGGGTGTTTTTGGTTAGCACCGCCACTCAATTATTTCGGGACTGTTTCAACTTATGCTAACAAGATGAACATTTTTGAGTTTCTACACATGAGAGGAGTTCAAAAATACCAAGTTTGAACACTAAATCCCACGTAGGGCGAAAATCGCAACTCCATTCACGTCAACTTGGGGGTGTTTTTGGTTAGCACCGCCACTCAATTATTTCGGGACTGTTTCAACTTATGCTAACAAGATGAACATTTTTGAGTTTCTACACATGAGAGGAGTTCAAAAATACCAAGTTTGAACACTAAATCCCACGTAGGGCGAAAATCGCAACTCCATTCACGTCAACTTGGGGGTGTTTTTGGTTAGCACCGCCACTCAATTATTTCGGGACTGTTTCAACTTATGCTAACAAGATGAACATTTTTGAGTTTCTACACATGAGAGGAGTTCAAAAATACCAAGTTTGAACACTAAATCCCACGTAGGGCGAAAATCGCAACTCCATTCACGTCAACTTGGGGGTGTTTTTGGTTAGCACCGCCACTCAATTATTTCGGGACTGTTTCAACTTATGCTAACAAGATGAACATTTTTGAGTTTCTACACATGAGAGGAGTTCAAAAATACCAAGTTTGAACACTAAATCCCACGTAGGGCGAAAATCGCAACTCCATTCACGTCAACTTGGGGGTGTTTTTGGTTAGCACCGCCACTCAATTGTTTCAACTTATGCTAACAAGATGAACATTTTTGAGTTTCTACACATGAGAGGAGTTCAAAAATACCAAGTTTGAACACTAAATCCCACGTAGGGCGAAAATCGCAACTCCATTCACGTCAACTTGGGGGTGTTTTTGGTTAGCACCGCCACTCAATTATTTCGGGACTGTTTC